>CM057822.1:39303874-39621374 GCA_030067965.1 Latrodectus elegans | reverse complement strand
ATTAATGTGGTCTTCATTAAACACAGGCCAATAATATGCATTTTGTTCCATTAAACTTGTACAATTCCTTTTGGTGAGAACATTCTTGCTCCCGAAACAACACAGGATGTGGTGTTGTCATAAATGCTTTTAGAATCAAAATACTAGACAGCAAGTTTGGAACTAAGACAAAACATCTTGTCACAAAATAGATATGCTTGTGAACCCAGGCTTTTTTGCTGTTTGATATTTGTAAACCACATCTTTAAGAGCATTTCTCTATCAAAATGGCATCTAAATTAATTGCATGTATTAATTTAGCTGCCATTTTGGGTGTGTCGGTTGTGAGAGGTGTGATGTGGAATTCAGTCCGTGGGTGGTTCTGGAAAGGCTGAAAACTCATGGATTCATGGAGCTGTTGTGATGCTACTGTCACACCAGTTGGGATAAGCAACAACAACAGATGCCATCTTTTTATACTTATGACAAAACACAGAATCAGACGAATATTTAACGAGCACAGTTATTCACAGTAGGTAATATTTTCTCTCGGCCAATTCAAATATCTAGTCTACCATCAACCAGACAAATGAATAATTTTTTACCCTAGACGGATGCACACACACACACACAATAAGCTTTCGTAACTTTCATTTTAATATATAAAATCGTAAAAATTCGTTTAAAAATATCATTAAATAAAATTTAATTTATAGAATTCGTCTGATTTTTCTAATGGCACCATTTGCTTTTAAAAAAAATGAACATGGAAAATACTATAATTTATCTTGTGTTAAATAAAATTAATAATTTTCTCACAAAATCCATACTCATTAGAATTCAGTACTAAATTTAAACTTAAGAATTATTAAAAAAGTAAATTATACTTCATTTTTAAATAATCCCGCGAGCTTATTCTTAAATATTTTAAGTAACCATATGAAAAAATACAATGATGGTCGTAAATTGATGAAACATGCAACGATTATCTCTATTTAACAATATATATAAAATATATAAGCCAAAATGAGCCTATTCAATCCACATCGTAAAATCTGGATATAAAAAGGATAATATTAGATTATAACAATTCGATAAGTTAATATAATCTTTTTTCATAGTTTTTGAAGAGAGATTTTCAAAATTATTAAGCTGCTAAAATATAAAATTTTGTACTTTTCTTATCAAAAATTTAAAAATTTATTAGCTTCCGTTTTCATTTTTTGACACTCGCTTACATAAAAGGGTTAGAAAATTTTTTAAAAGAAATACTGAATTTATTATTAATGTTCTGTACAAATAGTTTCGCTTAAAATTTTGTATTGAATAAGCAATATTTTCCATGAATAATCCTTTATGTTACAAAGTTAATTAAAAGGTGCACGCGTAAATAGAGAACCTGAATAATTAATAATAAAACTCTATCCTCATTAATTCCGAAACAAGAAAGCAAATAATTTGGAATTAAAATTAATATTTAACTATCTCATATTCAATAAATGATTTAGGCGAAAAATATTCTGCTCCTGCGAAAATTCAAATTCTAATAGCGCTTTTACAGAAAACAATGATTAGAATTTTAATGGAATTAATATTTAATTAAACTCAAAATTTCTAGGTGAATTTTGAATAGAATTCAGAACTTTTATCAGAAATTAATTTCTGTTTTACTTAGTATTTTTATTAAAATTTGAATTTTTATTTAATAACATATTAGATTAATATTATTACCATATTAGGTAGGTCGCCTTTTTCAACAAAATATGTGGAAAGAGAAAGTAAGTAAAATTTGATCCTACTCTTTCATTTTGTTCTATTTTTAATTTTATGAAATTTAATGTTTTCCAAAATTAATTAACGTCAGACACATTTTATCTGTCATTTATTCAGTTCTAGGTTAGAATTTTGCCAGTCAATTCCTATCTTATTAACTGATCAAAAATTAATGATATGTATATTTTGTGAATTTTCAAGGAAAATTCAGGATTATAAAATTTGAATCTCAATGATAATTTTCCTAAAAATTATGTGATAACTTTATCAAACAATTATTAGTATTTTACCAAATATTTTAGTATTTCTTATGATTTTGGAATTGCACTTAATATTTTTCACAAAATTTCAATTCAGAAATAAAATTCAGTATTTTTTTAAACAGAAAAATAGTTTTACCGAAGTTCAATTGCAAAATTGAATTCAGTATTCATTTATCTTATCAAAGTGTTTGAATTCAGAATCAATTAAGAATATTTTTTTTATCAAAATTTGAATTTATATTCCAATTCACTGAATTCTAATTAGATTTTAAATTTTGATATTGATGCTGAAACTCGAATTCAATTCAATTTTGTATCGTTATTTAAATTTAGAATCAAAGTTATTGCTTTCCTAGTACTCACATGGTTTGTTAGCACAACACCCACATTTTGCAGACGAAAACTAATTCAACAGGAATCTATAATTTTAAAATGGATTAAACTTTATCACAAGTATTCATTTATGCATTCATCTCAAGCTCGAATTAATGAAGTTCTGAAATGACAATCGGGTCCTTATCAATTTTTAAGAATCTCCTCAATTTTCAAATTCTGAAATAAAAAAACATCAATACACGTTTTAACTAGAATATTTTATCTTTAAAAGTTAGAGGCTTATATTGATTTCCTGATTAAAAATTAGCTAGAAGAATTACTTAATTCAACCAAATTTTTCATTTAAAATTTAAGATCTTTAATTGCAGGAACATTTATTTAATGCAATACTGAAATAGAAGTTTTTAACTAGGGATAAATGAACTTGAAGTAATACCAGACAAAAATTTTGGAGTATCTAAATTAAAGAATTCAAAGCAAGCAAATTAAGTTCTAAACAAAGATACACAAACGAGTAATGATATTTCAAAGCCCGTCTAAATATTCTTTGAAACTTTTGACGGTAACAGAATATTATAAGAAGTAAAAATGTAACTGAGAAAAATTAGTCGGTGAAAAAAAAGTTCGAGTTTGCAAACAAAATTTTTTTATTCAATTTTTTTATTTTCTTTTATCTTGATATTTTAATCCATTTAATCTTACCAGATAATGCATTATCAGCATACTGGTATTTAAATCATTAATTCACTTTTCATAGGTTTAAAAATGTTTTGCTAATAATTATTTAATTACTACATAAATATTGAATAAATGAAATATTTAGTTTAGCTGTCGCTTTATGTTTCATTTTTCCACATTAAGGAGGATTTATTTTGGATATAATTTTTCACAGATTTCAAACTATTGACATTCATACGCAAATAAGAATCAAAACCTAGAAGGTATGAATTAAAGTCTATATCTCGTATCTATTTTTAACATTAAAATTTAGGCATGTGTTTTTGTCTCTTCAATTTATCATTATTCTGAAGAAAACAATGTAATATTGCAGTAGTGGGAAATTATTTCCAAAACATATGCATTCACTGAAGTACCAAAAAAAATTAATATACCAACTTAATATCTATAATACTCCCGATAAGTACACAAGACTGCTGCAACATTATATGGAGTGGACATGATTAATGTCTCCAAGGTATCTTGGAGTCAATTCACGTCCTGTGAAACAATTAACGAATGAATAGGAGTACGAAATCATTTCTGAACAATACGTTGCAAGATATTTCAGATAGACTCAATAATGTCTATGCCTGTATTTTTAAATGGCCAATAAAAGTGTCCAAGAAAAATGATTCTGGCCAATTCGGAAATATTTTTTGATACTTGATGTAACACATTGTGCTTCTGAAGCAGAACAGGTCTGTTAGAATGTGCAATGGAATGTGAATGGGTGTAGATGTTCTGATAGATGCTTACGATAGATGCAATAGCCGATCTAAAAGTTTTGCTACACTTGTCATGTTCTATAGATTATCTACCAATTCGAATCTTTTGATTGACTGTATACCTTCATCATATGCATACTCACAACTGTACCAACATTTTTGTCATTTGAGTAAATTGGTTTCGTTAGTTAAAATAATTACTCGGTCAATCTTATCTTGCTAATGTGGATTTTTCTGTTTCAAACATCTGGTTATTCTGAAACATTTTATGAAAATAAACTCTTAAATACAGTTATTAAAATATTTTTTACACTTAACATGTTTTTATGTTAAAAAATGGGCACATAATTTAGAAATGTCATTGAAAAAAATTTTTATATCAAAAGTCTTGAACGTTTTTAATTACATTATCTACTGCTTATTTGATTTTAATTTACATTGCACTTAAACCGAAATTTCGGTTAAACGGTTTCCAAGTTAAGAGTTAGTTGTAACTGAATCGCTGTGTGTGACACAAAATATTGCTTTTTTTTCAATTTAAGCTCAAATTTTTCATACAATTTTGCAATTGGGGGAAGTTTTCGAAATTTATTTTTAGACCGTTATTTTTTTATCGGGTTGTCGCTACTGACTAGTATCAAAAAAATTACCTTCATATTTTTCTTTTAGACTCAATTTCAAAATATACCTGATTAAGAAAAAGTATATATTAAAATTAATGAAAGTGAATTGTTAACTTAAAAAATTTCAAAGCATCAATTTAGCTTTTTGAAAATAGATCATGCGATTTGACTTTTCATATTTCAATAAATGTTTTGGAAAATTTCTGTTTGACTGCTTTTCTTGTTCGTAGATTCATTTATTCTTTCCAATTTCATCTCAGAACAAATTCTAATATCATGCAAATCTTATAGCCAAAAATTATCATTGCATTTTGTTCTATGATTTACCATAAAAGCATTTAAACACTTTTAGGTCCCTTTTGATCAACTAACAATGATTAAGGAATAAAACAAAATAATGTATATCAATTCACGGCTAACGTATTTTATTAAACTATCTTTCGTTTAAAACATCAATTATTGTTCTCGCTTGTGTAAAACTTCTGAAATTTGTGATGAAACGAGAAGAAATTAAACATATCAATTACAGGAAGCAAATCATTGTTGCAAATAAATTCTCATTATGACGTAATGATGTAAGCAGATTCTAATGATTGTTTCCTTGACAAAAATCGTTTGCTATCATAATTCTGATTTTTCATTCGAAGCTCTGCGCCCTGCTGATTCAACCCATGATAATTTCGCTTCTGCAAGTCTCCTCCATTATTCATTAATTTTCGTATCCCTTGTTTACCGACGTTTTGATATGCACGTCAAATCCTCAAGGCGAGATTAATTTCTAAAAGGAGTTTTAAAAGGAAATTTGCTTCGCTGGGTAGCTTTGAGCGCGTCATTTTGTGACAAAGCCGATGGATTTTACTTTCCAGTTTGTCCCCGCTTTCCTCGCATGAGGTTTTCGCTTGTCGCTTCGGGATTCATTAGATAAGGCACTCATTGAAAGGAACAAATAGCTCACTCTGTTAAGGTCTTAAAAGATTCCTCATGAGTTTCTTTCAGTTTTAATGTCATGAAATACTTTTTTGACAAAAGAAAATTTTAGAAATTTTAAATGCTTCAAACAAATATTTTTAATTCTCTATGAAATATTCTTTTACTCTGTCAAAGGAAAATGTGATTAAAAGAATAACATAATTACGTTGATTAGAATGAGTTTTCTAGCTAATATGATTTGAGAATCGAATGTGAAAATTGTGCTGCATAAAAGTTTGTGATTTATTCAATGCAATCATTATTTTATTAATTTAGAATTTAATTTGAAGAAAATATTTTATTACTGGTATCATATATGAAGTTATCATAGTGTTTTAATCATAATAATCAATCGTAACAAATTTATAATTTTTCAAATATGAATGATTCTGGTTGGTTATAATAGTGAAGTGTGTTTGTCATAAATATTTATGCAAGTATATTACTTGAAATAAAATAAAACGTTTCGAAATATTTTTTAAAATAAATTATAGTAGAATTTAATGTCTTTCTATTGCCTATGACATTCTCTGCTCTATAGTGTTTATAGATTTAATATAATAATCCAAAAAAAATCAATAATTGCAAAAATTCAATGTATCTTATTACATTCTTAAAGAAAAGAGCTATTTAAGCAATTTTCTAGAAAATAATGTATTAGAATGTAAATACATTAGCCAAGTGATTAGCATTAATATTTTAATGAAAGGAAAAATTATAAAATAGATTATTTTAAACATACATTTAAGTATCCCTTAACGCCTGTCTCGAAAGTTGTCGCAACAAAGTTGTTATTCTATAAAAAAAAAGGGAAAATTATTTAAAGTTCTTATTGTCCATTTAAAAGTTATAGTGATATTCTCGATATTATACGCAGTCCAGTCACTTTAATGTGGCCACACTGTACTTTCGACGTCAATGGTAAATAATCAATCACAGTAGGCAGGTGATAGTTCAGTTGTGGGTATATAAAGGGTGCGTGAGAGATTCGGAAAACATTGCAATCGTTGGAGTAATGCAGGTATAGAGTGATTTATTCGACGTCCAAAAGGACATAATCATTGGCTTTCGGACCAAATGTGGAAATATTTCTGAAACGGCTATGCTTGTGATCTGTCCGTTTGCCTCCGAGGTAAAAATTAACCTTCAAGACAAAATGGGGCGGTCCAAGATCAGTGACGTTGCAAATGTGGTGCATCACAGGACATAGATGATAGAGGTGAACGACGGCTGCGGAAATACATTCGTGTGAATAGACGAGCTACCGTTGAAGAACTCATGGTCTAAATGAACCAAGGGTTAATAACAGTGTCTCACAAACTATTGTTTAGCGAATGTTGCTGCTTCTGAGCCTTTGAAGCAGAAGCATGATTCATGTACTTATGCTGGTTGCTTTCCTAAGACAACGAAGGGTGGAATTTGCCTTCGAGACTCTGTGAAAACTATTTATTCTAGCTATTAACAATTGAGCACATTAATGTGACTGTATTGTATATATCTAAAAATCTCTGATTAATAGAATAAAACTGTAATGAAATTATTACACAGTTCAAAGTACAAAAATGAATACGCATTCACATGAATTTTTTTGTTACTGTTGTACCAATGATATTAGTTACGTACATTTTATACATACATTTTTTTTACAACGCCACTACATGATTCATGAATTCATATTACTGGTGTTTTCTTATAGGTATTGATGCACTTACAGTGCACGCATAAATTGCTGTTTTCGTTAATTAATAACAAACATTTATCATTACGCATAGACGAGGATATGTTTTAGTTATTCTGCTAACAGATAATAACATGCAGATTAAATGTAAATTCCTGACGTCATTGCTTGGTAATTAAAGATTAATATTACGTGTTGCTCATAAGCCATCATTCCACTTAAAATAAACATGACCTTACAGATTCTAGGATATTTTAACATTAAAATATTGAAAAAAAATGAATAAATATTAACAGCACTTATATAACATAAAGCAAATTCAATGGAGCATTTCAGAAGAGTTTTCTTAAATTGAAATAAATTTGAACTGTTGCTTTTGATTCAAAATGAAGTGATTTTGTTCTCAAACAAATACATTTATCAATTAGAAGTGTTAGGAAATTTATTTTAAAAAATGTATTCAGCGAGAAATTTCATATATTATATTTTAATCATGATAAAAATAGAATACAGGAAACTTAAGCCTTAAAAGCAATTAATTTTGTGACTAAAGTTACATATAAATATATGAGAAATGTTTTCATAGAATTCAACAAATTAAGTCAAGAAATGGAGATGCTAATCTTGCTATTTGTGTATTTTAAACAATTTGCGTATTTCTATTACATGCATTTCAATAACTAATTCGTTCATTCATAAAATATTCGTAATGACATTTTTTTTAAAAGATATTTCGTTTAGTTTATAGATGAACAAATTCAGTTACATAAAGTGAGTTAATAAAGTAATTGGGGTATAAAGAGAAAATATTAATCCTTGATACAAATTTAACTTTGTGAAAATCACACAAGAAGAAATAAGCAATTTTTCAAATCTTTCTCTCAATTACCAAAATACTATTCAAGAAAGTTGTAACTAACTAATATCTCTCTAATATCTTCATAAAGTAGATTTTTAGTATTTAATATTTTCTCTAATATCTGTTCATTCGTAATCATTTAAAATTAAATAGTCATCATTAATATGTCATAGTAATCAGTTTATAAGTCGGGAGAATATGGGGATGGTGGAATTTAACACCGTAACTGAATGCTTAGAAAGTTAACTTAGTGCAGACGTTTGTGTATGGGACATAGCGTGATCATACCACAGGTGTCATTAAATCGAATCAAACATTTTTTCTAATTCGCTTTGTTTTCTACAAGTTTTCTAAAATTTACAAAACCAAAATATAGTTCTTTATCAAAAATATATAAGTTTTAAAATTTTTAATTAATCTATTCATTATCTAGCATAAACATGAGATCGACACATTAATTTAAAATGAAAACCACTAATTTTATGATTTTTGTTTTTAAACATTCGTGCCTTTTATGTGTATAAAAATTTTTCCTTCCTCCTACACTGATTCTTAAAAATAATTTTTTTATCATCAATTGGATGTCACTCAAATATTGAAGAAACACAAATAGACCACAAATATCTTTCCTTTATCAAATTAGTTTGAAGCAAACTTTCAGCATTTTTTATCACAACCATGCTTACGAGTATCGTTGTTGCTTATCCCCCTTGGCCCAGATAAACTAAAGCAAGTCCTAGAGACCACGTCGTACAATTAGATCAAAAAGAACATTCCCCTAATTCAGCAATTGCCTCACAGAGGAACCAATACAGTCTAAGAAAAGAGAGGAAGAAGCAATGGCACAACACCAGCAAGGTACATAAGTCCTCTCATTTCCATCGAACATGAGACTCTTTATATCACTAGACCTATCTCTAGCTAGAATAGTCTATACAAGTGTTGGACAGAAGCACTGGAAGGGCAATCCTGGAAGGACAAGGCAGCATACCCGGCATGATTAGGGGCAATCCTTAAATTAGGGCTTTTATTAGCCAAGAACAGTGAGTGGACCTCAAAAATACATAGTTTAATTGAAAAGGCACTGAAGAGTTTGCTACTTTCAATAGCAAATTTTCCAGCAGCTTCGTTTCCGTAAAGGTTTCAATTCTATTTGGGAAAATGCAAGGGAATTCACTGTAAACACGCAGTGTCACCCTGGATCAAAGCAGTCATTTTTAGAGTAATATCCTGTCCCAATTTACATAAAATATTCGACCAGTTCTTTAGGCACTGAAGCTTTTACTATTGGTCAGGATCCAAATATCATCCACATCGCCACCAAAGAAACTCTTAATGCCTCTCTAATAGCAATGAGCTCAAAGTGAAAAACTGAACTGTGTGATCAGGATTTTTAAAACAATGTCCATGTTTTTTATCTGTTCTTGTTTTCATAAAAACACTACTGTCCGTTTTTCTCGAGTCTCATCTGCTTCCAGTAGTATAGAAAACGAGAGTTTAGGTGTCAATATCTCGTGGACATATTACATATTAATCAGCTTTTAACAATGAATAAATTTCTTTTCGTTTAATCACAAGGTTGTAAGACATCTTTTCTTTAAAATTCAGGAAATTGATATACATAACAACTGTTTTAATTTGAAAGATTAATTATATTGAACGATTTTTAAAACAGCGTAAAAAAATTCGAAGTTCGGAAGGACAAATTATATGCTGAAAAAGTAGCAACATTTTATAATTGTTTTTTATTTATGATCATCTTATGACCATCAAAGCAAAAGTATTTCTATAGAGTTGGACAATAATACCAGACAGATACTGAAATAGTAATGTACTTTGAGATATACCGCAGCAAATTATGTAACATTCGAAAGCTACTGTAAAACATTAACACATAAACTAAACATTAACACATAAACACTAAACATAACTACATAAAACAAAAGTGCTTTTCTTAGAAATTAGGAATCTTACGTGTTTAATAATTTCTAAAACTAAACTAGGAATTTCACATTTTAAAGTGAGTTTTCTCTCAACCAGGTCACAGTGAGAGAAAGTTAAAATTCGTTACTTGGAAACACGTCTTAATATACTTTGTAAATAGTGAAAAATACTTATTTTTCATTAATATTAATGGTAGGACAAAACTTTTTTTGTATACGAATATCAATAGATGATGGTTGAAAATAATATTAAAATCAGATATTGATCATACAACTTATTTCTTATTTTCAAAACTTTCATTGATAAAATTCTTATCCGAATAAACACACACACACACACACACACACACACACACACACACACACACACACACACACACACACACACACACACACACACACACACACACACACACACACACACACACACACACACACACACACACACACACACACACACACACACACACACACACACACACACACACACACACACACACACACACACACACACACACACACACACACACACACACACACACACACACACACACACACACACACACACACACACACACACACACACACACACACACACACACACACACACACACACACACACACACACACACACACACACACACACACACACACACACACACACACACACACACACACACACACACACACACACACACACACACACACACACACACACACACACACACACACACACACACACACACACACACACACACACACACACACACACACACACACACACACACACACACACACACACACACACACACACACACACACACACACAGTTACACACACACACACACACACACACACACACACACACACACACACACACACACACACACACACACACACACACACACACACACACACACACACACACACACACACACACACACACACACACACACACACACACACACACACACACACACACACACATTGGAAATAATAATCACATATTTCAGAAAACAAATTATAGATACAGCTTTATTTTATTACCTTCATTTTATATCTAGTAATTATTATAAATTACTCTTTAATTACTAAATTTGATTTACGATTGTTTTGCTTTTTCAACAATTATTTTGCTTTTTGCCACACATATTCCTTTAAAAATTCACACAAAAAACACCATTTAACTCATAACTATTTCTGCATAAGGTTCTAATTATGTATACTTATACATGAGTTAAAAGATGTATGAGAATTCTTTTCTTAGGGGAATTATATTCATGTTATTGCTTCACGAAATTTATATTTTCTTTAATCAATATAAATACACATATATGTATTTTATAACTGGACAAAACTCATAAAATATGTAAGTAAAATATTATTATTGACAGATGTTATTGACATGTTTGTATTTATTGGGTAAAAAAAGCAAATTACTTTTTATCTGTTAGCGTCATTTTCCCTTTTCCACAGTTGTTCGATGGAGGAGTTTCCTAAAAAGTTTACTTTCTCTGTATTACGAATAACTTCAATATTTTATTTAGAATTGTTCGAGTATCCATAATTCACATACCTAACATCATAAAAGTCACACGAAAATATTTCACAGTTTTTAGATTAAAGTGGAAGGCCGTCTTTCAAAAAGTGAAATGAAATGAAGAGATATCTTCAGTTTCTAAAATGGAAAAAGTTGCCGCCAAAATCTATTGAATTATATGAATTCTTTTCTTAAGTGTAACTAAAAAAATAGATTTCTTTCTTGATTCATTCAGCATTTTAATTGAATGAGTAACCCTATTTATTGATTAATTTTGTTATTAAAAATTGTTAGACTTTAGTTATTAGAATTTTTATGCGGAAAATGTTATTGATATTGATCAAGATTTTGATTTTACATAACAATTTTAGTGATTTTTTATATTTCATTAAAAAAATTATGGTATCATTTTAAGCCACATAGAGTTAATTAGTAGAAGGGTAAGTAAAATAAAATATTTAACTAAAAATAAAAACAATTAATTATCTTAAATTAACATATTAGCTCATTAATGTCAAACATTAGGTATGAAAATGTAATATATATATATATATATATATATATATATATATATATATACACACTACTGGCCATTAAAATTGCTACACCAGGAAGAAATGAAGATAACAAAATGATATTTATAGGACAAATATATTATTATACTAGAAATAACAAGTGATTAAATTTTTAAAAAACACTTGGCTGGATAGATTCTGAGAAATCAGTAGCCAGAACAACCACCTCTGGCAGTTATAACATCAGCTATACGCCTGGGCATTGAGTCAAAAAGAGATTGGATTGCATGTACAGGTACAGATGCCCATGCAGCTTCAACACGATGCCACAGTTCATCAACCGTAGTGACTGGCGTTTGGTGACGAGTTAGTCGCTCGGCAACCATTGACCAGATGTTTTCTATTGGTGAAAGATTTGGAGAACGTGCTGGCCAGGGCAAGAGCCGAACATGTTCCGTATCAAGGAAGGTCCGTACAATACCGGCAACATGCGGTCGGGCATTATCCTGCTGAAACGTAGGGTTTCGCAGGGCTCGAATAAAGGGTAGAGCCACGGGTCGTAACACACCAGAAATGTAACGTGCACTGTTCAAAGCACCGTCAATGCGAACAAGAGGTGACCGAGACGTGTATCAAATGGCACCCCATATCATCACGCCAGGTGATGGGCCAGAATGACGATGACGAATGCACGCTGCCATTGTGCGTTCACCACGATGCCGCCAAACACGGATGCAACCATCATGATGCTGTACACAAAATCTGGATTCATCTGAATAGATGACGTCTCGCCATTCGTGCGCCCAGGTTCGTCGTTGATCATACCATTGAAGGCGCTGTTGTCTATGACGTAGCGTCAAGGGAAGCCGCAGCCATAGTCTCCGAGCTGAGAGTCCATGCTGCTGCAAACGTCTTCGAGCTGTTCGTGCAGACACTTGTTGTCTTCCAAACGACCCCGTTTCTTGACTCACGGCTCGTGACGTGGTTGCACGATCCATTAAGGCCATGCGGATAATATGCCTGTCTTCTCGGCTTCTAGTGATAGGTGGCCTTTGAGATCCCGCATGGCGTTCTGTATTACCGTCCTGAACCCATCGATTCCATATTCTGCTAACAGTCATTGGATCTCGACCGACGCGAGCAGCAATACTGAGATAAGATAAACCGCAATCACGTTACGCTACAATTTAACCTTTATCAAAGTTAGAAACGTGCTGGTACGCATTTCTCCTTCTTACACGAGGCATCACAACAACTTTTCCCTAGGCAACAACGTTCAAATGCAATTTGTGTATGAGGAACCGGCTGAACAATTTCCTCATTTAAACACAATGTAGGTGTCGCTACTGGCACCTGTTTTGTTGAATGCGCTGAAAAGCTAATCATTTGCATATCACAGCACCTTCTTCCTTTCGTATAAATTTCACGTCTGTAGCATGTCGCCTTTTTGGTGTAGCAATTTTAATGGCCAGTAGAGTATATATATATATATATATATATATATATATATATATATATATATATATATATATATATATATATATATATATATATATATATATATATATATATATATATATATATATATATATAGATAGATATAGATATATATATATATATTGAATTTATCAATTGAAATATTCTTTTTTATCAACAAAAAGGATATGGATATTTCGAAGGAAGCTTTTATAACTTATCTTAAATTTTATTGGTGTATTATCGTTAGCTACAAAATTCGACATTAAAATGCAGCAAAAAGAAACTAGATATTAAAGTTAAGTTTGCTTCAGGTATTAATATCACAATATAATTCTTGAATAATTTCAAATTCAAATTACGTGACGAGAAGGAAACAACGAATTCAGCTACGATCGTTTTTCAAACATTATTTTCAACAACGCTCTCTGCACCACGGGACATAGAAAAGAATAAAGTTCGAAAGCATTAATGGTAGGACATGCAAACTTCATTCATAATCAGTGTTTTAATTTGGTATATAAAAATTCTGCTTATTCCCAAAATAATATAGATATTAATCTTTTTTAAATTAATGACCGGACGTGTCAGATAGACAGTATCATAAACAATTTTATTAGGTAATTTAAAATATGAATTATTAGAGAACAAATCAGTGTTATATGATCATTGATTGTGCTTTGTTTGGTATCGTCGACTAACTTCTTTTGTCTTTGGATTTGAATAACGGCTCTCTTTTTGACTTAAAATCAAAAATATGGAATAAAGTACGTAAAATATGTGGTTTTTTTCAGAATATTATTTCTACTTCTTAATTATATGTGACGAAATATAATCTCTTTTTTCTGAAATACATTCAATGTCACACCAATGAAGATATTACCGATTGCTTCATCTACAGTATGTGTACAATATCTCTCTCTTCACAGAGTTGATGAGATGGTTGCAGACTCTCAAACAGAAGATATATCTAACTAGACTAAAGAACAATTTTCTAATATTAAGCTGTTAAATGGCGATGTTCCAAATTGAAAATATTTAAATGAGAAAAAAATCTTGCTATTGCTAATATCACTGGAAAAATTACTGATTTTTGTGCTTCTTATTTATTTTATATGTTGTATATTTTATCTATTTCATTTAAAATTGATATTATGGTACCAACTTTAATTTTAACTGATTTCTCCCTTATGAATTCCGTAAATGTATTCTGGATGGTAAGATATTTAAATTCTTGTTAACCCTGATATAAATCTCGCCGTTTTCTATTCAAATGAATGTATTCATCACAGGGAAATATCTCAGGCTAAAATCCAGCCAGTTTAGAGTAAATGAGATGGATACTACGTTTCTGCTTTCTGTATGCCCGTTTGCGATGGTGGATGTTTTTGGTTTCCTGCTCATGCTGCTTGTGAAAAATTTCAGAGAGACTACAGGAGCCAACAGTTTTACAAAATGCCACCGCGTCTTACGAGACACTTCAGCTCTTTTGGGTTATACCCATTGTTTTTAAATAAAATTTTCAATGGTATTCATGAAAAAGAAAAATATTACTGACTTAAATTAGATGAAAGTAATCCAACTTTGGTATGAAGCTCACATCTTTTATATAAATTTAACATTTATCACTTTAAATGACGTATGATACTTCACTTACTGATTTTATCTCTTTTTATAGTTTTTTCAATGCAGTGAGTTGTTTTATCAATTGCTTAGAAACCACATTAGGAATTCTTATCTTCCGCTATAATTTCTTCATCTAGTAACGGAATTCCGAATTTAAATCTTAATATTTTCAGATCTATATTTAATGACAAAATTTAGAGAGAATTTTCACTTCGAATTTTTTTAATACTTGTTAAGCTAAATAGACATGATCTATAACATCACACTTAACGCGTTTGAATGTTTCTTTAAATGAATAGCAACATTTGCAATGATAACCCAATTAGCAGTATCGGTGAGAATGTACCCATTTATGCGCTCTTCATCGCTAATTTCGTTTGTTCAGATGTAATAACACATGGCGGCCTCTTCGGTCCTTCCTGCCATTCCTTCTTAGGAGAGTGGTTTCTTGACTGCATCGTATCGCTTGCAAATTAATTCCATTAGGGGGAGCTATTAAATGGAGCTTTCATGTTCCATTCCCTATTCCGCAAGATCCCATGGGATTGCTTTAGCCATGTCTTCCCTGGCTGCTTTGTAATGTCTCATCTTGTTATTGACAATTACAGTTTGTCTTTACCATGGGAATTAATGCGCTCGTAATGGAGAGAAAGGAAATCAGAATCTTTTTATCTCTTACTCATTATCTCTCTCTCTCTCTCCACAGCCATCAAGCTCAGCTGTAAATCTTATATATATATATATATATATATATATATATATATATATATATATATATATATATATATTATATATATATATATCTTCTAGGTCATTCGCTCTTTTATGTATCTTCTTAATACTGTAGGGAAAGAATAAATTAAAAAACATTTTTGTTTCTGAAAACGGCTTTAAAATAACAAATTAAATAACTATTTTT
The DNA here is from genome assembly GCA_030067965.1 of Latrodectus elegans. Taxonomy (NCBI): domain Eukaryota; kingdom Metazoa; phylum Arthropoda; class Arachnida; order Araneae; family Theridiidae; genus Latrodectus; species Latrodectus elegans. Next base: position 39,605,430 of record CM057822.1, on the reverse strand, counting down.
TTAAACAGGAAAGGTGTACTTTATTAAGGAACACACAATCCTTATTATATATTTGATTTTTTATTGTTTCATAATAACTACATTAATCCAGTTTTAGTTGGGTCAAAGTCTTTCTGGATTACAAAAACTTTGGATTTATAGGGATTAGATAAAAAAAATGCAAGTAAAGAAAGGTTTGCAAAAAATAAAGCTATTGAAAATGTGTTGGATGTATTATGATAAAAGTTATTTCTTTCTTATTACATCATAGACTTTCTAGTTTGCAAATTGGTTTTAGCACAGAAACCAATTTTCATTCTTTGAATTTAAAACTTTATTTCTTAAGTTCATTCACATAAAGTGGGTATCGTGATCAGAAGTGTGTTGATTATTATTTTTGTACTATAAGTAAAAGCTCCTTATTTTCATTTCTTATTTTTTTGGTTCTGCTAAAAGTTCTATACATTTTATGATGAAATTGGGCCAAGTTTTTCAAAGTTCTTTCTGTTCATTTCACCCTAATGAATTTGTACATAATGCAAAATAACATTTGCAATTATTTAAAAATGAAAGAATACAATGAATACATAATTCTCTTCATTTTGATGGTATGTGAAAAGTAATTTTAAAATCTAGGAAACCAAACGCTTTTAAATATGCATTATTCATGTGAAAAACATAATATGAAAGAAAATATAAATTAAATTAAATATTTTTAAATAAAAAATCAGAATCTAAAACAAAAACAAATTTAAAAAGTCCTTACTTCTATTAATTTAATTTTATTCTTATAAGAAAAGAAATTTTTGAAGAAATTACAGTGGTGGAGTATAATTGCAATAATATATATATACACATGTTTACATAGATACTGTTTGAGCTAATTAAGACAAATGAATAACACATGGTTTTTCCAAAACCTTAGTTTTTTTTAATCATTATACATTTCACTTGACTGATAAATCTCTATATTATAAAATCTGTCTTTCTTTAGCAGAAAGGACTTTTACAACTCGTTTTGAGTGCATGTATTCATCATGAAACCATATATATATATATATATATATATATATATATATATATATATATATATATATATAGAACTCTTTCAATTATATATTGTATTGTCACACGTTTCATATTACATAAACGATTTTCAGAATATACCATAAGTTCTCAGTGAGATTTGTGTCTGGGGAATTAGCAGGCCAATCAAGGGTTTTATTGTATTTATCTTATAAAAGTCTGGAATAATTTAGAATTGTGACAAAAAGATCAAGTTATATTGAAATAGTTCATCAAATGCGTATATGAATAGAAAAATACTACTTAATATTTTTATGCAGTTGACAGAATTCATCAAGGTTCTAAGATGAATAAAGCTTCTAGTGCTATTTGTTGTGATAAAAAACTGCAAGTATCGGCTTAAAATGTTATCCTAAAATTGTTGTATGTGATCTGGTTTGAATGTTCCCTGACAAATAAATGAGTCTCATCAGTGAAAATCACCTTTTATTGACAATCAGTCTTTGACAGTATATTATCGATATTCTTTTGGCCCATGCTAAACACGTTTCCATCATTTTTTGATTAATAAATTGTTGGTTCCTCAGATCTGTTGCCATACAACCAACTTCTAGAAGCCTTTTAAGTTGAGTTGAAGTATTCATTCAACACAAAATATACGCTTCATTACTTTCCATTTCACTTTTATATCTATTTCAATGAATTTACTATTTACTTCTGAATTACCGCTTGCTTATTTAGTGTAGATTTTACCATTAAGAAATGTTTATCTAGATTTTGGAGTACTTGCTTAGTTGCTCATTGAAACAGAAAACATTAAATCACGGAAAAAAGAAGCATAATTCATGTTATATATTTTGTACAAATGATAATGATGCAAACAAAAACCCAAAGAACTGAAATAAATTTCTTCTGATATAGTTTAACCATAAAACTTAAAGCTCTTAAGTTTAGCACATAAAAATATACACATTACGAAATTATTTAATGAGAAAATTTAAAATAATATTTTACATAATGAAATGAAGTCTCATGCATAGGTTAATTAGAAAGAAATTGAATCAGGTGTAAAATGTTTGAAACTTTTCTTTAAATAAGAAGTTATTAATTATTGAATTCTCGTTTCTTTTCCCCCTCGTTCTCTATTCTGTTTTCATCTAGGATATGTAGTAGAGACGTATTAGGAAAACCGAAAACGTATTTGTTAAAATTTGCAAAAGTATTTTTTAAAAATATTAAGAAAATATTTAAAATTATTATTTCTTAAGAGAAAAAGTACTGCAGAAATTACGAAAATATATAGATTCAGTGCTTAAATATTTTTTTCCTGAATTTTTATGCAATAAAGTATAGATGATGATTTTACATAAAAAGATTCCCAAACATTTTGAAATCGAGAGTTCCGAAGAGGAAATTTATAAAGCTTATACTTATTACATTGTGACATAAACAAATTTGCAATAAGTTCAAATCAGCATTTATTTACTTTTAATTTATTTACTAACACTGTAGTAAAAATTTTGAAAGAAAATTTATTTTTTGTTTTAAATTAGACAGAGATAGACATAAAAATGTAAGTTCTACTTTATTCAGAATTGGATTAGCTCTTTCCAGTTCAATTCCTGATAAAATTACGATGGTCAAACAAAATAAGGATTTTTATGCATATGGATTTCTTAATTATAGAGGTTTTAATAAACTACTTTATTAATTTTCAAAACACGTATAGTTTGAACTTCATGTAACGATAAAGCATTGATTGTTCAAGAAAATCAATCGTTTGATTCAAATTATTCAGAGTTCCATCAATTAAAAAAAAGCAGATTGTTGTTTTTATATCCAGATGTACGTGTAAACAGACTGCACAAAAACATTGTGTTTATATGTAGTTGATAACGTTAAATTTTTTGCCATCCTAAATTCAGCAATTGTTCCAGAGCATTAAAAAATGTTGGCTACATATTTTTGCCTGATCATAAATGGAAATTGTTCGAGATATTTGATACAGTAAAATTATCAAAAGAAACTGTTTTCAATATTTTGCATACATATTTATGCATGAGGTATCGTGTTTGTTCATAGCTGACTATTAACAATATAGTGTCAAGGATTTAGAATGTTGTTTGAAACAATTTCCGTGCAAAATATAATATTTTTATACAATTTGAGGTAATGGATAAATTATGAATTCATCACCTTAACTCACTGTCAAATTGACTGGCGAATGAATAACCCCAAAAGCTACAGATGACAAATGCCAGCTGTTAAATATTCCTTCTGATTTTGGGGAATGTATGGTTTTTTTTCACCTATTTATCTTGTGGAAAAAAACCCTCAATAACACATACTATATGATATTATTGGAGCGTATGATATAAAAAAATAAAATACCCTATCACTAAAGTAATATTTTGAACCCTAAAATTCCTTTTTACCATCATGTACAATAAAGCAATAGCGCTGATTTCAATTCTTTTCTTAAAACGATAATTATTTAATTATGGTACGTAGTGGTACTCGCCACACATATTAATGAAGTTTAATCAATATCAAATAATCTGGTAAATAGCCAACAAAATACAATAGAACTGCATGTTTAGCTTTATTTAAGTTACTAAACAGCATATAACTAAAAAAGTTCACGGGTATTTAGTATTTAAAATGGCCGGATGCTACACGCGTGTCTTAAATGATACGTGACTCTATATCGGAATGAAAGGTAATACGTGTCTCAAAATTGTTGTCGATGAAAGTTAATCGTGGAAAACAAAAACATTCCTTTCTCGCAAATTCGAGATCATTGTCAGCTTATATTGCTGCGAATTTCAGTGCGTACGATTGCATTCTTGGCTGTCGAATGATCGCTGTTGAAATATAAGCTAGGAGGGAGAAACAAAATTGCTCGATAAAAATGTATAGAACGTCTTAAGAATTCACCTTAAATGTGATTGCCATAAACTTGAAGCAGCACGGAAAGAATTTCCTGTTACATTCATTAAAGTGTGATTGACTCTGTCCTCACACGATAAGGTATATGTTTTGGTTGTCCTGGCCTACGACTATATCTACGGATTTCATCATTTTAAGCCCTTAAATCCATTGCGAATTTAATCATCTTGTCTATATGGCATATTGCTTATGTACAATAAATAACTTCTTATATAAATACCTTGCTGGTGCTGAAACTTTAATGATTAACAGTTTCGAAAGTTAAATTTGGGATTCTGATTACAATTCAGAAAGATATCAATCTTGTGTAAAGGAAATAAGGCAAACTCATCCTCACGAAAACCATCTTGTAGACAAGACATGTACTCACTGAAACATTTATAGGATTTAATGCCCCTAGATTATAGTTCGCGGACATTTTGGCGATTAACTTCTAGACAGAAAACACAATACAATAGCTTCGATATAGCTTTGTTGAAAGCAAACCCTAATTTCGTTTGAAATTTACTATTCATGTTAACTTAATGGAAAAATGTCTCTCTTTTATCCTAAAAGTACATGACTTGATTCCTGATGCAGCCAAAACCATCGCACTGAAAGTCATGCATACATTAATCTTTTTCGTGGTCAAATATTAGTCTGTAATTATTTTGTGAAAGATTGGAGCAGATGGTCATGTGTCAATTTTGACACTTGTTTTTTCAATTGACTCGATTTTTTCAATAGGCTGGATTTTAAAATTATCAAATAGTTAGGAGTGTTTAACATTATCAAGTAATTAGGAGTGATCAAGTAGTTAGGAGTATTTAAAATTATTAAATAGCTAAGAGTAGTTAGGTCGATAACAAAAATTTTCAAACAGAGATGTACTGAAACAATTTAACTTAACCCTGAAAATTACATATTTTACTTCATTATATACTATTAGTATTTAAAGAATTATCATGTTTTATAAAGGTAAAATAGGGAAAACATTTATAAGATTTCGTTATTTTTAAAACTTTCTAAAATGCAATTACTATGCGTGTTAAAATGAAAAAACAATTTTCTTTGACATTAAATTCTATTTTATAATAAGTTCTTACGTTTCAATAAACGTAAAACATAAGCATTTTAGTACAGGAAATGTTAAAATTTTAGATAAATATACAAACATCGTTCTTATATTGTTTAGATATATTCACAAATAGATAAATATCTAACTCGAAATTTTAATCAAATTTGTAATAATGTATTATTATGAAATTTTCCACTACATGATATTGATATTAAAAATTTTTTTTTCTCTTTCTATCCATTTTGATATGAAAATAAAATATGTGAATTTATGAAAAATAATTTGTAATATGAACCACTGTCAGAATTTTTTCGTCTCTGAATTATTCTTTGAAAAGATTTTTGATTCATTTCAAGAAATCACTTTTGGTTTTCACAAACCTCTCTGAATAAACAAAGCTTTAATAAATAACTTTTAAGCATTTTTAAGAGCTATGTCAATATAAATTTATATCCTTAGTTAAAGAAGTAAAATAACCAAATAGTACTCTTCCGTAATAAATGGAAATATGAGAATATCGACCACACACACATTTCTTCATTGTATAGGTTAAAGGAAAATGAAATCCAAAATGATTTATTCATGCTTGTAACAGCGAGCATATTGTTTTCCATTTTTCTAGTGAGGTCTTTCACTTCCTCGGCTTTTATCAGTATCTCTTTAATGCCTTTTACTCAATGTTTCTAGAAGACATTGCTCATTGTATAATATATTTCCATAAAAAAAAAGGAATTTCTCGCATTTTCCCTCCGAAATTAAATCAGTCAAAATGTTACGGAAAAATATCTTAAACAGGGCGCTCGATGCATTCAATCTGCTAGTCGTTTTAATTCTCTTTGAATTATTTAATTTAAATAAACGTATGGCAACAGTAAAGATTCCTTTATATGTTGCAATTCTTTTAAAGGAAATTGCTTCAACCATAAACATGTTTCTCCGAAATTAATTAAAACTAATTTCGTCTCGATGAATAAAAGTATTTCATAATTTTTATGATACCTTAAATAATTGAATTTGATCGATGAATCGTGACTAGATCTAAGCTTTATAAAGTGAAAAGGAACATGTTTAACATGGTTCCGAAATTTTTCTCATTTACGGTGCATATAGAGCACTGTAAATTTTATTCTTATGAGAATTGTGTAGTTTAACTTTTACTGTATTTCTTTAGAATAAATGTGCAGAGAAGTATGTTCTATAATAAATAAGGAATTTTATTTTAAACAACTTGTTCTTATTTTATTACTGATTTTCTTCACAGTTGTCTGTTTTGATTAATAAATCTCTAAATATGAATAACCACGGAAAACACTTTGAATGGCAGCCAAACATTAAAGTCTAAAATCGAAATGAGATCGTTATAGCATTTTTTATATTCCCACATCAACGATAAGAATATGACACTTTACGTCAGCTAAACGAATGCAGAATTTCTTATTTCAGTTTCTTTGCGGAATAAAACAGCATAGGAAATCAATAATTCTTGCAAAAGTACTTTTAATAAGCCCTGGACATAACTTGTTAAGCATATTTTAATTGTATGCCACACAAATGGAAAATATACATTACAAATTATATTGGTAGTAGTTTGATAATTTTTAGGCAGAAACGTCCTGTTAGAGAAAATTTTGGTCTTATATCAAGAATGCAGTGAGTTCCATACCCAACCCTGAAGTTGAATATCATCTTAAACTGTCCGATCTGTCCGCATATATATATATAAGTATTTATATATATATATATATATATATATATATATATATATATATATATTTATATATATATATAAATATATATATATTAATAAATATTATAAAATATAAAAAAATAAAATATATTTATTTAAATAAATATATTTATTAATATAAATAAATATATTTATTTATTATTTATATATATATAAATATATATATATGTATATGTATATATATACATATATATATATATATATATATATATATATATATATATATATATATATATATATATATATATATATATATATATATTGAACTTTGAACTTGATGTTATAATAGTTGTAGGTATAATTAATGCAAAGTATGTTTAGATCTAGTGGCTTGTGGCTTGACCTGAAAGTAGTCGTAAGGTCTTTGACCTGATGGTATAAAAGTTGTAGGTAGTTGTGGGGCAAGCATTTACGGGCATTTTGCCTTCTGAGAGGAGTTTACTTGCATGATAGATCATTCACTCAAGAGAGGAAACCCTTAACACTTCCAAGCATCCACATAGACAGATATATGCAAGAAGAAAAAAGATATTCAACATTTATCTCTTGTGGTTCAACAAATGTCTGGAATCGAAACCGGAACTTCCTACTTGTATTACCTCATAGTCATGTTGATCTGAAATTAATTAATATTTAGGTCAAGGAGTCTTTGTTTTTGAACTTTTATTGTAATTTATAATAAAAAGCAAAACATGAATTGGTATCCTATTCAGTTTTCATCCTAATAAAAAAGAATCTGAAATCTTCAATAAAATATCCAATATCCTAAATGAAAGCTGAAATAAATTTCTTACAAAATTAATAAATAATATGAATTGTACCTCCTTAAATTTGAGAGGTGTAGTTTTATTATATTTTCATGATTTTACAACGAAATGTGTAAGTGTTATAATAAGCAAATGTATAGAGAAAAAAGTTCTGCTCATTCAAAAATTATTACTACAAACAGCTTATCTCACTAAAGTTATAGAATTAAGTAGTACACCGAATAAGGGGAATTTGCTTGAAGTCGTAGACATGTTTGATCAAAAAGAAAAGCAGTGTGCTTAAGAAATGGATTTTTTTCTATAGCAGTGTGTGTGTGTGCCTTATGGCCATCATTTATCTTCCGTCATTTTCTTGAAGTACAGAAATCTAAAGCGCTTTCCAAATTTCTTTTGCTTGCTCTATGCAGTGGCTTAATATCACTCATATTTCACTTTGAACATCTAAAAAATGAATAAATAATTCGAGGTTTGAAAATCAAATGAAAGGATTTATTGATTGATAATTATTAATCTCAAAAGTAAGAACAATTTGTTATACTTATATTTTTTAAAGGAAAATTTATCGCATGTGAATATTTTTTGTATTTAATTATGTGTTTTTCAATGAAAGAGATTTATTTTAAATCAACAGGAGTACTCAGATTAAATTTGTATCCCATTTAATATGTTGTAATTAAATATTCATTATTTTCAAAATCATCTAGAGCTTCTGTTTCAATAGCTTATAAGTTCAATTTCCATCTCAGATATGGTCATTTGTAAGTAAAAATGTAGAACTTCAGTTATAAAGGTAAACACTATCCCGATAAAAAAGAGAGAGAATCTGAAATCTTCAATAAAATATCCAATATCTTAAACCAAAACTGAAATACATTTTTTTTATAAAGATTAATAAATAATATGGTCCTAAAAGGGATGCTACAACTAAAATTTCGGCTCTTCACAGTGTATAAGTACTTTCGTCTAACAGGGAATTTTTCATTATATAACTCAAACATTTTCACAGAAAATCAGAATTGAAAATATAAATTTGTACAAATATCTGTTGAATTTATGATTAGAAAATCTTGCATTGATTTGCAATACACAAATTGTTAATTTAATTTTTCGTTTCACAGAAAACTGTAATAAAATATTTGCATAAAATTATAATATTTGGAATTTAATTAGTAAAATGAAACGTATAAGTTCAATATTTGTTTTATTATAACTCCTTTATTTTTTTTATTTAACTAGTAAAGAACATTCTGGAATAAAATTTAGGAAATACTTGGTTCCTCTATATAATGTAATAAGTAGAGACTTCTATTATCAATTAAGAGTAATGAAAAATCATTACTAATACATTATCAATATATATTGATATTATATATACAGAGGAGAGAATATAAATTGTACTCGTTACATTCTCATAATTATATATAACTTAACATTAAATGGAGATAAAAAGAAATTTAATATTATAATTTTAATTAAAAAAACAATTTAAAACTTTATCCAATTAATTTTTTATCATTAATTAACATTTTTTAATTAGATTTGATACAAATAACAGCACATGGTGATATTGGTCAATCAATGATATTTTTTTTCTCGTTCAAAATAATATAATCCATTTTCTTATATTTCATTTACATTCTCGGTTATTATCTCATGATGAAGTTTTCGTGATCTTATAAACATTATGAAATTATTTTAGTGTTAATGTGTTCACGTATTCTGATGCTTATATCAAGTTCTGAATAAATATGATTTCATTTAATAAAATTTTGTAATCGAGTCAATTTTCAATGGTACTAAATAAGGCTAAAAATAAAATATCAACGGGTTAAAACTTTTTGCTTAGCTATTTTAGGTGTGATTAAATTTCAGAAGACTTTATTTATAACTTATATAAATATCATCAATGTTTAAAATACAAAAATCGATAACATAAAAGCCGTCGTTATTAAAATTGTGTCTTAAACATTGATTAACGTTTCAATAATATTTAATGTATGATACGTTTAGATAAATAGAATTTATCTAAACGTATCATACATTTAAGGTTAAATAAATTCCCCAACTTATTTTCACAAAATAAGGAACGTCTCGCTTTATTAAAAAATAGAAAGACATATTATATGTTTGAATTGTGGAATAAAATACATGAACCTTAGAATAAGCAGTTTTAATTTCATAGCAAGTTCAGAAAAGAGAGGCTTTAATCACTCCAAATATTTGCACAGTACCAGCACAAGCTTAATTTCCCTCTTTAATGAGATGAGAGGGAAGAACGCGCCGAATAAATGGAATTTCTCTTTAAAATTATAGATGACTCGGCAGAAAAGAAGCAAAGTGTTTGAGTTCTAGACTACTTTTTTTTTTAAAACGGAAGATTCTGACTACTTTCATTTCTCTCCCGCCGTGTTTCCCATTTACCATTCTAATTCATTTAAGACATTTTCGAAATTTCTTTCATCCACTTTCAGAATGACTCTGATATTTCACTCATTTGAGTACACATAACTCACATTTAAAACTTAAAAATACAGGAAGAATGTGATTGTGATTTAGAAATCAAATTAGTTTAGTTTCTGAGTACGTAAATAATCCGGAAGAGGAATGAATTCTAGAAAATTATTCCTCAGATTTGTAGTTTTCTGAAGGAAACATTTCTCTTTCGCAAATTGTTTGTGTTATTTAATTTCGTGTATGCGTTTTTTTTTTTCAAAGCAATATACTTCTTCTAAGTATTTTTGTTTTACGAATGTAGTTTTTTTCTCGTTTACACATCGTAAGTAAATTGACTCAAATCAAAGGATTATGCTAATTTATGCTATATGCTTTGAATTTATTATGAAGTGAAATATTAGGATTATAAGTTAGCATTTTATTTCTGTGCATTTCTCTTTCTAATGATAATGCAGGCTTGTCCAATGAATTAAGTTATTGTTAGACAATTTAAGAGGTGTATTGCTTCTAACGGAAGCAAATAAAAGTAACCAAATTCTTCAAAATTTTTCGCTACATTCAAGTGTGAGGTCAATAATTGGTTACTTCATTTTTCTCTCATCTCTACATAAAATTGGAGAGATCATTTGGCATGGGAACTCTCAGCACAATAGTTTTCGGCTGGTCACGTATCAAATCTAGTGCTTTCTGGACTCGTGAAAGACACCTGTCTTCCCTAGTCTACTGCACAGCAACATTAACTTTAAAATTTGTTTTTGCTATTATCATGCATCATGAAATATTAAACTTAAATATTTTAAAGGAATAACTTTTCATATTTATTATATATATATATACACTACTCAGAACAATTAAATGATATTGTACTTTATAAAATAACGGAATAAACAATCGTTTTTGTCCCTAAAATGAAAAATGAATCAAAATGCAAACGTTTCTCATTTTCAAATTTCGCAGTGTGGAAATTTTGAGGTTGAAGTCGAAAACGATGCTTTAGCGTAAGAAAATGAGATTTCGCTTTCAATTTAATGTAAGATAAAGCAGAAAAGAATAATTGATATTCAGTAAGCGCTTTATATTGATGAGTCCTATGTCTCAACGAAGTCATTTAACCGAATCAAAACCTTGAATAGTTTTTGGCGTGTTAGAGTGGAGGCAAACACAGTCCAAAATAGCAGACGCCGTTGCAGCTTCACAAAGCATGATTTTCATGGTCTGGTAACGTTTTTTGGAGACTGAAAATACAAGCTGAAGGTCAGGCCAAGGCTTTAGACGAGTAACAAGGCTTAATGAAAACCGTTATTTAACACTAACGGCTCGGAGACACCGAAATGCCACTCTTCTTCGATGTATGGCACTCTTCTTCGAGAACAATTTCCCTCAATTAATGGTACCTACCACATTTTCGAGATAAACTTTCCGAAGTTGCCTTCACGCTGTAGGGCTGAATATTGGTTAACCAATGGTGTATGTCATATCAATAGCAAGACTCCTCAAGCTTACTGGAATTGGGCAACACAACATATGAATTGGAAGAGAAATGAATGACACAATATTCTTTTCTTTAACGTGTCTTGCATTTCTTTTCGCCTTGATAATAAGCGTAATTTCTTTAGTAATTTCACATGGCACACTAGAAACATCCTGCTTAGACTCGCGGTTGCCTGGTTGGCTAAGGCGTCGTTCTCATAATCGGAAGGTAGCGCGTTCGCATCCCGGCTTAACCGAAGATCCGTTGTGTTGGCTAAAGACAGTTGCGCACGTTAAAATTGGGCGTGGTCAGTATATGTTGTATTGTTGCACCAGCATGTTTCCCAGTACCTTGCCCTGATTTAAACTCTACTAGTTAGATAAAAGCAGCCAGGTAGTCTTCGTGATTTTGAAACAGGGGCCAATAAGATGACCCCGAATAATTAGTCATCCCCAGAGGTATCATTTCGCTTGGAGGACATTGTGACAGCGCTCAGTTTTAATATGTCTCAGCCGCCTTTAGCGAACAAGATAGATATCCCTAAGTCGGGATTCGAATTCACTACCTTCCGATAATGAGAACGACACCCCCTAACCAACCAAGCCTACAGTTATATAGGAAGCGGAAGATACTATTTTAAACAAATTACGAATAAATGAAATTACTTTAAAATTTTATCTATTTATTTTTTGCTGTAAGCAATATTATATATAAATATGAGTGTTTAGATAACAAACAAAAATGAGAAACTGAAAACTGACGTACTTTATAGTTGTGAGTTATATATACTAAATATTTTTATAAAAAAAATTATAGCATTCACATTTAGAAGGGGTTAAGTTTTTCTCTATATCATAACATCTAAAAAGTCACTCACAAATGCAATTTATCCTTTGAAAAGTTTCCTGAATAAACAATGGTTTCATAAATTTCAAAGGTATATCAATTGGAATTTGTTTATTCAATTTGAAAGAAGTAACACACAATATTAAATAAGCATTATAAACGCTATAAGGAAAATATCTGCAAATATAAACAGTTTATCATAACTTTGACTAGAAAAGAAAAAAAAAATCAATATTTACAATAAATATATTTTCGTTTCTTCAATGCGCGGAGGTATGTAACTTCCCGCTTCTTTGCAAACAAATCTTGGTAACTTTTAGTCGATATCTGAAGCACATATATTTCTTTCGGGCTGCAATATTTTCATAAAATAAAAGAAGCCAAATCCCTCGTCTTAAGTAGAAATCCTATTAAGTAGACTGGAGCAAAATATATATTTATAAGAGGATTCTCAAAACATTTGGTTCGATTATTGCATTTGGAATTTTGAAAAAGGCTTGAATTATTTAACTTGTTTTCGATTATCACAGCGTTGAGAATTCGGACGCATTCTGTTATTTTTAATGACGAAGTTATTTCAAATCTGAGAGTGACGATTCAAAATCAACTGAATTTCTTTTTGCAATCAAATAAATCTTTCTTTGACAGCAAAACCCAGAACAAATCTCCCTTCCCATTCAGTTTTGTTTTCCATATTTATTGCAAGTAATTCTAATACTTTGTGTGTGTGTGTGTGAGGCTGCTGAAATCTAATAGAAAAAGGAGTTATTTCCCAAGCTGAAAAATAACCAATTCGATAATTCACTTCATGAAAAACTGTCGTACTCAGATTGAACTTTTTTTAGAATATACTGTTCCCACGAGGGTAAAACGTGTCGTGGAATGGAAGTATATGCGAGCGTATTCAGCAGTGATTTCTTGTAAAATATATGGGGAAAAAACAATAACATCGATGATGTTAATTTGGTTACATTTACTTTATATTCAGTGAGGTTAAGGGCCGACAATAAAGCTAATAATACTGGAATTTCTAATTTGAATTAAGTGCTGAACTATTAAAAAATAATTCAGACGAAGTTAGATTAATTTATCTGAATTAAACCCAATTATTTTAGCCGTGGCCTCTTGTAAGGATATCAGAAAGAAAAATTCCCTTTTAAATTTTGCTTAACTATTTATTTGATGTAAAAAACATTGATTAAAATGAATCAAAAGTTTAAAAAGAAAATGAAAGCAATCACCTTTTCAAATGCCAGCATTTATTACAAGAAATAATTATTGCTAATTTAGATATATCAGTCACTCTATGGTTTTTTTTCTATTGGAACTACAGTTGTGTTCCAATAGAAAATTGTGTAGAAAATTGACATAATGTTGTTTTTAATTATATTATGGCATGTACACGACTGTACTACGTTTTTCGCATTTTAGTAAAGTCTGAGAATTTTTTAAACTGAAATAAATTTTTACTAAATAAATGAATGTATATACTGTAGAAAAATTAAATGCAATAAAAATTACAGAATATTTGGGGAAATAGTATTTCAAATTAAACTGAAATGAATTTCGCAGAGCTTATGACATGAAATAAAAATATTAACGGCAGGTAAAACTGTATTGATATATTTACTGAGAAAAATCATCAACGCTAATATAATTGTCAAGTTATATTAACGTTGAAGATTTCTTGACCGGCCCAAAAAAATGGTCATAAATTTTTAATTAGTATGCAAATAATAGAGTTCGAGTCTAATTATTTTATTATTTTGTATTGAATACGTAAGAAATTAAAAAAAAAATTTAATTTTGAAAATTAATCAATGAATTTCTTATTTTATCAAGATCGTCTGAGGCTGGCATGCTATATATACTTATCTCAGCTGTAAAACACCATGAATGAAAGTCTTACGATAAAAAAATTTATATAAATTTCACGTAGTCACGAGAAATAAAGCCTTGGCCCACCGCCGGCTGAAATAGGGATACTTTTCATGTAATGAGTCGTTCTGCTAATTGTTAATTAGTTTTGGACATTTGTAACGTAGAATTATTTTCTCTCTACATATTAATTATATAGAATTTATAACATCTAAAGAGCATATATTACAGATTAATATATGAAATAGATTATTATTAGAACAAGATGAAAAGAGATGGTTTGATTTATTTGCCGGTCAACGGTCATTTTTTGCACACAAGGGCTAATCAGTCTGGGACTTACGGCTTAAAATGGATTCCGAACCACTACAAACATCAATGCCCAAGGTGGGATTCGAACTCACGAACTGTTGAACCGGAGGCAAGAGCGCTAACCATTTGGCTGCCAGCTCTGCAAGATGAAAATAGAGAGTGTAGTTCAAAAAACAAAATTGTATGATATAAAATATTGTATATTGTTTTTGAAAATCGAAGCATATTCAATATATATATATATATAGTAACACTAATAATTATAATGATACTTGAAACATTATTCTGTAGCAAATATGTAATTTGAATCGTTTATTGAAATTTTATCAATCTAGATTTTGAAAGGGAGAAATTATTCTTAATTTTAAAAATATATAACAAAAAATTCATCGAAGTTTGAAACGTCTATCAACTGTTTGGAAAGCATAAATAATGTATTTTTAAAATATTTTAATACATTTTTTTCTTCTACAGTTCCATTTTTTTGAAATTAAAGACTTAAAAGTGTTTTAATTTAAATATAATAACCAAAATGCATATTATTTTTTAGAGATTTTTATATTAATTGGATTGGGGGATGTAATATTATGTTTGCAAGTGAATGTAGAAACCTTAATTATATTTTATATCATACAGTTAACTATGATTATATAAGGTGATAAAATTGTAAACTGTATACGAAACTAATAAAAGCATTTGATTAAAAAGTAATTCTGGGCATAAGGATTAACAATTTTTATGGTAAATATCTAAGAACATTTACTTAATCCCACTTTTTTTGCTCGCCGCCACGATAACTCATTGACGACGCATTCTAAATTAATTTTATGTAATTTTTGAATGAGCTTCCAGTATATCATTACGAACATAAAGATATCCAAAGTTCATTTCGCTTTTCCAAAACGAAAAAAAAGACTCACTTTTGATTTAGAAACCATACCATTTGAATTAATGTGGAAAAACACATCATCAAAGCTGGAATGTAAATAAGAATTTATTCACTGATTTAATAATTTAGAAGAAAGTTTCTCTTTTTTTTCCAATGAATATTATGTTGCATTTAATTTCGTTTCACATTTGCTGCATTCTGTAAAAGGCACTTTTTTTCCAAGCTGAATTTTCTGAAGGCAACTGGAAACCTCTTCAAATTGACTCTATTCAAAACCAACCCTTGAAATGCAAATTTGATGTTTTCTTCACTCGGTGTTATCAAGAACCAAAATTTTTACTTTCAAATTTTGTTGAGATAAGAAAACAGATGCAGTTGGACCTTGAGTACACATTTACTATTACAGAAAGAATTCAAATCATTTTCAAGCGTTTGATGAGAAGTAATAGGAATTTAAATGAGTATTACACAAATTGAATTCAAACTCAAATTGCGAAAACTTTTATCTGAGAATATTGTTTGACTGAGTACCCTGACTCGACACTAGTAGCTTGCATATTTGAAACCTTTTCCAGATAGTTAATGGAAAGTAATTGCGATTTTTATTTAAATCTCCCAAAAAACGTATTTTAATTGAAAAAAATTAAAGATTCTTATTTCAAAATGATCAAACATATGAGTCAACACTAGCTAGATAATACTTCAATAATTTTTCAATAATTCTTATTAGTTATTATTTATTCAAGTGAACAGTAGAAATTGTATTTTAAATAATAAAAATACTCGCATAGTAATGTACTATTAAATATAAATATCATTTGGTTATATTTTAGTAAAATAAAAAAAGATGTTTGAATATATTTTTAGTAATTGACGGAAAGAATAAATTAATGTTTTTTAATTAAGAGTTTTTTTAATAATTGATGAAAAGAGTTACCCAAAAACATATTTCTATTAAAAATGTACCCTTAAAATATTCAACGTGCATCATTTCAATATGATTTAATACAAGGATAAAAATCATTTAAATTAATAATTTTTTGGTAATTAAGAATACTTTTCATGGATAAAGGCAGCAGTGTGTTTTAAGCACCGTTTTAAAAGTATGCCCTTAAAAATTTCTGAAGCTAACACTATTTGATACTACAGGATTATCCTTGTGGCTTATAGATTATCCTAGTGTCAGGATTATCCTTGTCCTAGAGACTATACAAAACAAAACAATAAAATTTTGTTTTTTGTTGGAAAATTGTTCGCCCTATAATCTTATACGAAATTAAACAAGTCTTCTTTTTAAGAAAGACCTAGGTATTTTTTCTGGATAATATTTTTCACAATAAACATTACGCAAGATATAATTTAAAATGAAACCGAATTTTTCTATGATTTTTTTTTTTCATTTTGCAATTCAGACTTCCAAAAATCTGTTGAATATTCTGTGTATGTGCATATTTCTAAACTAAGGAAATTGAAAATTCATTTAACTGCGAATATATGCACAGATTATTCAAATTCTTTCGTTTTGCTTATAATTTCAGCAGTCATAAAAAAATCTAAATCTTTCTTTAATTTCACAAGACTCCTCAATCTACTACCGTTTCCTTTTCTTTCGTTTTTTACAACAGATTACAGATGCTTTTTATTTTCACAAAAGAGTGTAGATGCTGAATAATTATGGAACTATAATTATTTCCTCAATGAATTTCAAAGATGATAGCTTTTTTCAATAACAATAAGTAATTACAAATTTGTTGCAAACCTTAATCCACCTCTTCGAAATCCATTTAATATCTGTAATCCAAATTTTTACGTATGTTGAGATGCATCATTTCGAAGAAAAACATTTTTAATTTTGTTTAATTTCATTGAAAGTAAAAAATTCATATTCTTGAATTTAAAGCAAAATTTCATAATTCTGGAAAATACCTATAAGCTACATTCATAGATTATTTTTATATATCCAATGAACTAAAGCGTATATCGACTTTTTCCTTGGAACAGAATCTAGAAACCAATGAAATGCTATTTTTAGAATTCCTTCTTAGAGTTACGTGGTAAATAATGGATTCCTCAAAATAATTTAAGTTGTTATAACTTGTATAGAGAGAGTTGATGAATCTTTGGAAATATAATTTTGAAGTATCCATTGTTTGAGTAAAATTATTTAAATGAATAGAATTCAGATCGATAGGTTTTATAATTTTATTCAATTCTTTCCTTGCTATGTGTTTCAAGTAAAGATAACCACTGAGCAGAGGAAACCATATAGTAATATTGAATGATCACCAATAAAATAGATGAAACTTCATCTCGCATAACCTTCTACAAATTTCCATCAGACAAAGACATTAGATTTTATAGTTATTAAATGCTTATTTTTATGTTCTTTAATTTTCCCTTTAAATGATTAAAATGAATTTGCTGATTATTTATTAAGTTTTAAAGTTTGACGAAATATTACTTTTCTTTGGAATGTGTTTTTAACGACATTTTATCGCTAACATGTAACAAACATCACCAAATCTGACAGTAAAATGACATGCTCATAATATTTTATAAACGCTATGTTTTTTACACTATTACTTAAACTTTTACATTAAAGTGAGTAATTATAATATCATTGATTCACTTCTATAAAAATGTTTGTAGAAATGTTTTGGCAACAAAAGAAGAGATGTACCTCTTTACTATTCGATTTAGTAGATTGAACGCACAGAAAAAAGATGTGATGTATATTTTTATTCATTGGTATGATTTAAAGTACATCTATCGTATCAATAATAAATTAATGCATTTTTATAAGAATAATTTTAGCTCTGAAATAGAGCACAAAATAAAAATAAATCTTAAAAGTTCTCTTAGTAAGGGATCTAAAGCAAATCAAAATTGTTACTTTCGGTCAAAGAGAACGAAGCTTTTACTCATTTATTATCATCTTCTATAGCTATTTTTGCAAGCTGATGAAAACAAAGAGTGCTTCATTACATCTCTATGTTTGCTGTATTTCAAATATACATGACGCTCAACTGTAATGAAACATGACAACGATTCATACTCATTATTTTAATTAATATATATTCTTCTTAATTTCCTGAAAATAAAGGCATGAATGTGTGAGCAGAAGTGTAGGTTGGACTAGATTCATTTTAGTCATGTGACGCATGTCCCTCTAGTGTCCTTTTCTGCACAATAAAGGCAATTTAAACTAAAATCTTGATTTGTAACTCCAAAGCAGCATATTCATTTACAAAGTTGATGGTCATTGAGATGTACCAGAAAGCAGGATTATTGTGATATGTATCTGGCGGCTTATTTCCGGTGCTAAATACCACCAGCCATTTCGCAGTTTTCCACCATAATTAAAGGATGAGATAGACATTTCGAGTACATCTTTCTATCCAATCCATAGCACACCAGTCGCAAATACATAACACCCTAATGAGCTTTAACGATGCTTCACTATGACAATTTTCGATTGCTTAGGCGTGGAACTACTGTCCCCTGACATGAAATCGAAGTTTTCTCATTCGATTACCATGGGTTTCCTTACATTTTTAAAGTTGATTGTAAAACTAGTATTTTTATTACAGTATTTACATGAGATAAAGATTGATTTTCTTTTATCATTGTAGTGTGGGAGCCAGTCCCGCAGCGATTTTCAAAGGTAATATTGAGCTATATACGTTCCCGGACAACGGCCCAGAGTCTATCCGGGAAGTACATCTCTGTCTTGGCACTTCGATTCCTTCGGGTATTGATAGTCAAGTTCTTTGAATTGCGAACCATCTGACCTTCACCTCCTCGTGGTGGCTCCTGGAAACGTCAGTTTCTGACGGCTAACGAAGGCAGAGGGACTTAACGAGCCGACGTTGCTTTTAGCTCGTTCCCATTTGATACGAGAGGACTCTGCTTTTACTCGTACAAATGGCCAGGGAAATTGAGGCAAATACAGAGGCTCACGAAAGTGAGCTTGCGATCTATAATTGTGAGAATGCAGAAAGTATAACAGTCAAGACCGACTTAGCAATCTTGCTGGATGCTGAAAAAGAAATTCAAAGTGCTCTCGCAGCGAGCAAAATTAGTTCTGCCTTACAGCAGAAAATTAGAAATGGACTAAGTGAAATTTTGCACATTGCAGCGCAACAAATTGAAAAGAACGCCTTTTTAGAAGGCCAATTAAAAGTTAAGGACACAAATCCAATTCCTCAAGAAAAATCCTATGCCGAAATTGTCAAAAAAGGCAAGTCGAAAGGCAACAAGGACCAAAGGGTTCGAAGCAGAAGCAGGGCAAGGCGAGACAAATCTCGTCAAAGACAGGAAAATGTGGTCCTTGTCTATCCAAAAAATGAGTCTTCCTCGGAAGAAACTAAAAACATACTCAAAAGATCCATAAATCCAATGAAGTTAGGGCTTAAAGTCAAAAATATACGTCCTGTGAGAAAGGGAGGAATAGTGCTTGAAACTAGTTCCATGGAGGAAATTACAAAACTAATAGACGAAATCCAAAAGAACGATAAACTTAGTGACAAAATTGAAGTTAGGAAACCTAAACCTAAGCAACCAAGAATCATAATTTATAATGTAGACAAAGAGCTTATTAAAGAAGAAATCGCGAGTAAAATTATTTCTCAAAATTCTCTAAGCGAAGATGCTAAATTAGAAGCAGTTCATAGCTTCAAAGGTAAACATGGCATTAATTGGATATTAACTGTTAATGGTACTGCGCTTAATGAACTTAAAGCTAAGAAAAAGATCTACCTGGGTTGGACTTCTGTTCAATTCCGAGAATACCTTAGAATTAGCCAGTGTTTTAAATGTTTAAGATACGGACATATTGCCAAGGTATGCAAAGGCGAAGACGCATGTAGGAGATGCTCAGGAGCACATATAGACCACAAATGTGAGAAAGAAATTAAATGCAAAAACTGTGAGGATAGTAATATTAAAACTAAAACCAAGTTCAAAACCAATCACTTGGCAAATAGTAAAACGTGCCCGTGTTACGAAAGAGAAATTAACAAACTCATAACTAAAACTAACTATGAATAATACAGCTAATCCTAACATTATTAAATTCGCACACTTAAACCTTAATCACTGTCGAGCAGCTAATGCAACGCTCTCTCAGGATATCTTAGAACTTAACTTAGACTTTATCTCTATAAATGATCCTTTCACTTTTGAAGGAAAAATTTACGGCTTTCCTCTACAATTCACAATTACTGCAAGCAACAATCCTAAAGCGGCAGTCATTAATAACAAAAGATTTATTGTCTCTCCAATTCATGTTTCGGATAATTTGGTCATAATTCAAACAAAATTCAATAA
The DNA here is from genome assembly GCA_030067965.1 of Latrodectus elegans. Lineage (NCBI taxonomy): Eukaryota > Metazoa > Arthropoda > Arachnida > Araneae > Theridiidae > Latrodectus > Latrodectus elegans. Next base: position 39,584,727 of record CM057822.1, on the reverse strand, counting down.
TGATACTTATAACATCTGCTCTATTTATTGCCCACCGTCATGTAACTTACAAGACTCACTCAGAAATCTAGAAGAACTATTAGCGACACACAATACTCAAAAGTGGATTATACTTGGGGACTTTAATGCTAAATCCTCTACCTGGAGCCCAAGAAACACCGATGATAGGGGCCACACATTAATTGAATTTGCTTCAAAATTCGAACTCATTTTTGAAAACGAAGCTAGCAGTAGACCAACTTACTGTAGTACCTTAGGGGAAAGTTGGATAGACCTTCTAATAACGAAAAACTTAAATCACGATAACATTTTAAATTGGAACATTAGTGATAAATTCACAGCAAGTGATCATCAGCTAATGACATTCAATCTCTCAAATGCTAAAGCTAAATTTAACACTAGACCTAGATTCAACTCTAACACTCTAAATTGGCCTAACTTTAGGAAGGAATTACTGAACTTTCCGTTACTATATCCTATCTCCGACTTTAATGACATAGACGAGAAAATAGAAACCATAGAAAATCACTTATTAACACTTTGCAAAAAGCACAAAAAGAAACAAACTAAGACAGCAAACACCAATCACTGGTGGACTCCAGCACTAACGGAAGAGCGCAGCAGAGTTAGAGCCCTCAGACGTAGATATCAAGCGGAAGCAGACAACACCAGACGCGACAACAGAAAGGCAGAGTTCAAAAAGGCGGCGGCAAATTACAGAAAACACATATTGCTCACCAAACAAACGGCATTTAGACAATTCTTGGGCACTATTACAGAACGTAACGCATTTGGCGGAACATATAAAATTGTCAGGAACAAAATTAAAAGACCGGAAGCAATTTCCCACATAATCTTAGAAGACGGCACATTCACTAACTCTCCAGAGGACGCAATCAACCAAATTTTAAAGTATCACTTTCCTTTTGAACAAACAACAAGACAGGCCACCCAAACTTACACGCCAGACGACCCTCCAGTCTCAATTGATGAAGTTGAAGACATAATTCGGTCAATGGATAGAAGCAAGGCTCCAGGTTTCAATGACATTTCACTTGACGTCTATGAAGCACTCTTCCTCTCAGACAAAATCTGGTTTACAGATATCTTTAATCTCTGCATTAGCAATGGTAATTTTCCTCGTATTTGGAAGCAAGCCAGGATAATTTTAATTCCCAAGGATGGCAAAGACCCAACTAAATGCGAATCATACAGACCAATTTGCCTTTTACCCATTTGGGGAAAGATACTTGATAAACTTCTACATAAAAGAATTAGCTATTTCTTTCATGCAAATTCGCTTCTCAATCAAAACCAGTTTGGATTCTGCAAAGGGAAAAGCACCTCAGACGCTATCTCCCAAATTACGAACACAATAAAAACGAATCAGAGAAACAAGCACTTCACGTGCATGATTTCCCTTGACATTAAAAATGCCTTCAATTCGGCAAGATGGACTGATCTCATAAATCTCTTACAAAAATTCAAAGTTCCAGATAACACTTTCAGAACTATCTGTTCCTTCCTGAATGATAGGACATATCTAAATGCGCAATTGCAATCGATCAATTACACAAATGGAGTGCCACAGGGCTCTAGTCTGGGACCATTCCTTTGGCTCCTAATTGCAAATGAATTACTCACAAAAGATTTTGGACCCCAAGCATTATGCCAGGCGTTTGCGGATGATGTGGCCATTCTCCTAACAAACTCCTCCTACTTTAAATTCACAAAACAAGCATGCAGACCTTTAAACTTAGTTGAAAATTGGACTCAACAGTATGGACTCCAATTAAGTATTAACAAATGCCAATATACAATCTTTGAATTCAAGAAGGATATCACCAGAAGGCCAGGAATTAAAATCGAAGGAAAGAAACTAGGTTACACTAGGGAGTTGAAATACCTAGGACTTACATTAGACCCAAAGCTGACTTGGAATTGTCATCTATCCAAGGTCAAAGATACAATAGCTAATGTCATTAATAAATTAACAAGAGTTACAAGACCAACTTGGGGACTTAACCCCACAGTTCTAAAGATGATCTATAATATTGCTATTGAGAGCATCATTCTGTACGGCTCCACTGTGTGGTTCAACGGTACAGTAAAACAGAATATCAAACTTCAACAAATTCAAAGAATTGCCCTCCTTAAGATAGCCAAAGCGTATAAAACAACGTCCACACCCTCGCTTCAAATCCTAACGGGTTGCCCGCCCATTCAACTTAAAGCCGAGGCGCTACAACTTAGATTCCAACTTTGGAGAAAAAGAAGAGAGATTGTCATTAATGGACTCTCTTTAAGCCCGACAAATGCCTGGACCTATCCCGAGAAGATAGACCCTCCATGGAACACGCGACACGTCAAATGGGATTTTCTCACCAACCATAATGACACTTTTGCATACACTGATGGTTCACGAATACACGAAAGGACAGGATGTGCCTCATTAATTTTCAAAGATGATAAGCTGATCCACAAAATTCAGAAAAGGCTAAACGACTCGGCAACGGTCTTTGAAGCAGAAGCCCAAGCCATCTTAAATACTATAAAATTCATTCTTACTACAAATGATATTTGTCATATACACACCGACTCCCGATCGGCGCTTCTAGCACTTTCCTCCCCTGACCCCTATAGCGACACAATTAAGGAAATTCAATCATTGCTTGAAGAACAGACACACCGTTTCACGTTTCATTGGGTGAAAGCTCACTGCGGCATTAAACACAATGAAGAAGCAGATGAAGCGGCAAAGGAAGCAACTGAACTTACAAATATAGAAATAGAAGTAAGAATCAGCAAACAGCAAGTTAGGAAAATTCTAGAAGACAATATTCACTCGCAATGGCAAAGAATGTGGGATAACACTGATAAGTCAAGAAGACTACACCTATTCTGTCCCAAAGTATCCAAAGCAAGACTTTACGGTGACTTCTACCTCAATCAGGTATTCACTGGGCATGGAGTCTTTGGAAGCTACAGACAAAGGTTCCACAGGAAATCAGAACTGTGTCTTCACGAAGAAGACGAAATCTGTGACCCTGAACATCTCATACTTAAATGCACCAAGTACAAAGACGCCAGAGAAAAGTGGTTCCCAAAGAATTTCCTAGCCATTAGACATTCAACACTCTACAAAATTCCTCGGGTCCAAATGGGAATCCGAGAAATTATACACCAGGAACTTCAATTCCAAATGCAGGACCCCTCCCCTTCAAATAGTCAAAATGTTGACTAATTACTGTTCATTGACTGTTATACCAATGTTAAACCTCAACAATGTAAATATGTAAATAATTCATTTTCTGTACTATTGTATTGTATATCTTATATATTTTGTAATTGTTTTTGTAAAATAAAGGCCAGTTGGCCCATCTTCCAGTCAGAATGAGTCACAATAGAACGCCCTTTGAGACGCTATTTTCCCTCTTTTGGGACTTAAGAAGTTTTTGGTTTTGCTCCAACTTCCAGGTGCACTTTTGGACATTGTCCTTGCCTTGTGCCCACTGTGTTCCCATGTACTGACTACTATCGCACGCGTTCTTTCACCGTATACCTTAGGGTGGGTCGGTGCTACATCTCAGTCGTTATCATTGTAGTGTGGTGGTTTGGAAAGCAGGTGTTCGTTTGTGTAATAATAATTGGATGATCCTTATGATTTGTTACCTTACAATAATATTCCATTTGCCAAAATAAACTCAACGAGCCTTACAATATAAGGCAAATTAAAAGTTAATGTGTGTATCCTAAGCAAAGTTAAACTCAACTACTGATAAATAGAATACAGAAACGTTGTACATTTAGATAACAAACTCGATGAGACTATTAACTATACTTAACTACTTAAAATCTTTAGAGATTGGAATTTGAAGATTTAATCAAAATGAATAAAACAAATAACAGATCTTTTAGTTTATTTATTAAAATCTAACGTTGTGACATCTCCTTTAGATTATTCTATGAATAACATTCTCATTTCTATTGTGCTTTGTGGGTTCTGCATTTTTTATTTACTCAAAACATTCAAACTAAACAAAATTTTATCATATTTATATTCATCAATACTTTAAAAACATGTTCACTACTTTTGATGAAAAATTACGTTATTATTAAAATAAGAAATAAGAATCGTTTAATGAGAAGTAAAAATACTACTTCTTATTAAAAAATAAAATGATAAAAATAAAGTTAATAAAATTTTTAAAAATTCTTTAATAAAAAACTGAATTTGGTAAATTGTACTTTTTCTAAAATAAATATAAGTTGATTATTTTCCAAGTCTACGGTTGCTTAAGTGGGAATGGTGTCTCTCTTGCGACCAAAGTCTGATATCTGGCATAACCGGAAGTACTCCATGTTGAATGATTCTTAATGTAAAGTGATCTTCCATTGATGTGAAAGAATGCGCATAAGGAGTTAGTTCAGGTACTGATTCTCATCATATAATTGTTTTTAAAATTATTAAGCAACAAGCTGTATGGAAGGGAAGAAATAAGTTCCTAGAAAAACTTGTAGTAAGGGCATGTAACCTAGCTTATTAAAGATTTTTTATTTAAATAAACTTCATCCGCAATATTAGAAAAGAAATGTATCCCTGTTTTTCGGGAAAGATAAGTTTAAAACTTAAACCAGCTGAAGGTAGTTGTACTGAGAGATCTTATGCAGCATTCAATAACCTTGCTTTCGAGAGCTTGATCCAGCATAAAATCCATAGCCCAAGGCTAGTGTGTGTGTCAATATAGTTTCTTGATTATAATTCAAAATAACAATATGGTTGGTTGTAATGACCAGTTTTGGTTGAAAAATGGGAGCACAGCCTGTAATATATTATAATAACCTAATCTAACGTTAGCAATATTCAAGTTGAAACAACTTTCTTTTATTGATAAATGTTTTTTTTTTCATTTTGCTTTCCGTATATTCAAAATTACGAAGTCATTCGCAAAATATGGATTAAATACATATGCAATACTGTTTTATAATGGAATACAGCAGAATTTATCACACTTTTTTCGTTAGTCGCTTAGATACTTTATATGTTTCAGTTTTTTTTTTCTCTCCTACCATTCCTTGTACTCAGATTTGTTTTGAAAACTCCCCAAAACAGATCAACTGGCAAAAAGATTTTAACTACTTTAATATTCTCTGATTTTTGGAATTTGTTGAGATTTTTAATCCACAAATCCTTGTAAAATTATTATTTTTTTTTTCCTTAAAATGCTTTTATTTTACTTAGAATTTTATTCTCATTGTCAATTATTCCATACATTTTCTACCGTCAACTATTGGTAGGATTTTTTCCAATAGATATTTACTGCATTTGAAATTCTGGAATCGTATTGTTGCAACAGAGCAAATTCGACTCGAATAGAATTTCTAATGCATTTGATAAAGGAAAGTTGATTTTATTAAAGTATCATGCTTTAAAAATGCCGCGTTGCTGTTTTTCCCACGTGAAGCGAATACATGAAGTAGAAGTTTTGAAACTTTCCGAGCTCAGCAACTCCAGGGACATAGATAACTCACGTTTCAAGCGCTGGCAGTTTATTTTATTTTAAATTAATAAAAAGTCTATTTTTATGAATATTAATTCAACTACTTTTTTTAAGTGTAGTTTCGTTTTGATAAAATGTAACAATATTGTTTAGTTAAAGATTAAATAAAGTATAAATCTTCATTACTCTTTCATATGCAAAAATAAAATATTTTTATAAATATAAAATAACATTTTTTGTGTGATACACATTTTACTATGGGACGTATGTATATAAAGTAAACATATAAGCATTTTTTCTAAATAATTTAATCTATTTTTGATGTGCCGATATTAACTAGTTCTTAAGTTCTTATTATGTATGTAATTGCTATTGGACTAAACTCTCATGGTACTTTCTATGTTTAACATGAAGTTAAATCAGTCGTTTACATATTAAAATCCGAATAACTTCACATTAGTTTGGTGAGGCTGTAATGGCTAGGTTAGTGAGGGTGTTGTTCTCCTTATCGAAAGGTAGTGATTTCGAATCTCGGATTAAAAGAAGATACATCATGTTCACTAAAGCTGGCTGTGACATTTTAAATAGGCCGGGTCGCAATGTCCTCCAAGTGAAATGATATTTTGGGGGGTAGCATTTTAAGTATTGGAGGTCTTCAGTTTGGTCCTCACTTTAAAACTACGAAGATTCCTCGCGGCTGCTTCAATCTAACTGGCAGAGCCTAACTAAGGGCTAGGTACAGAAAAGCATACTTGTGCAACAACAACCTTAACCTTGTCAGCCAGGATATCAGTCACGTTACAAAATGTGGCGGTATCAATACCTGACACTGCTGAAAAGCATATAAACGTGTTTGTTAATATACATTAAAAATTTAGTAGTAACTAATGTGCATTAACAAGGATGAGATGGTGAGCGTAGTCAGATACCAATTTACTGTCGACCACTATAGCTAAGTACTCATGTTTTGAGTTTCGTGCAGTAGTATGAGTTATAAAGATGATTAGATTGCATTTAGAGTAGGGTGATTTGAAATTCAGGATTATTTATCAAAAATTATTTAGAACTACAAGTAATTTTCCTGATTTTGAAAATTTTTACAAGTGGCAAAATTATAATTAAAGAATACATCTTTATTACTGGTAAAAAATCATGAATGGATTTTTCGTATCGTCGATGACATTTAGAATTTGGATCACGAATTCACCTTGTTTTCTACAGCCTGAAGAATGCAATTTGAATACAAGCAGGAAATTTGTCGACAAGTCGGAATTATGACGCCGTCTCAATAATATGTGACGTATATGAAAGGTCATTTGATATTATGATATTATAAGCCAATGAAAATTGTTGTTGCACCACCATTCTTCTTTAAACCTAGCCCTGAGGTGGGCTCTCCTAGTTAGATAGAAGCAACCGGATAGAATCTTTGTTATTTTGAAGTATGAGCCAAGCAGAAGCCCTCCAATACTTAACCTGTTCCAGTATCACATTGAATTGCAGTTGGAAGACAATGCGACCATTCCCAGTTTTAACGTTACCCAGCTACCTTTAAAGAACACGACGTATCTTCATTTAAGTTGGGATTCGAGCTCACTACCACCCACTAATGAGAATGATGCCCTAACCAACCAGGCCACCGCTGTATCTAATTAGAATTGTAATCCTGATCTCAATTGGAACGAAAGAAACTACCATTTAATGGTTGCTAATTTTAAAATGAATTAAAAATCATGTGAACACTCTGATACCTATTTGTACAAAATGGGTAATTATTCCATAGAAACGACATTTGATAATTGATACAATTAACTTTTGATATTTATGTTATTGATGTTAGGAAATAAAACCATAAAGTATCTAGCCGAAATACACATTTGAATCTACATTTCAAATCAAAAATAAAAACATTTGGAACACGTTGCCTCATACTAGAAATATACTTACCATAAGCAAAAATTGCTTTATTAAATAAATGCATGAATTTAACAACTTACATCGTGATGGGAGAGATATTTTCCTCATCCAGTACTTTCCACTTCTTCGGGTGAACTTCGAGATAAATTTACAGGGAGGCTTTCTTGCGAAAGAAATAAAATTTTCAACTTACAAAAGTTTCCGTTACTTTCATTTTACAATTCTTTAACTGTGGCATTTTCTTTCTTATTTTTTAAGAAACCGCGCCACCGAGTAAATAGCAATAGGAAAGTTTTTACGATCGAAAAACTAAGAAACTTTGCAAAAAAATTTTAAAGGAATGGAACTTCTGAACCTTTTTTTTAAGTAAAAACTTAAAATTGCAGGAGCCATTACATAAAAGTTCTTTTAAAAATATTTTGTTTGAGTTATATCAAGTGGTAAAGAAGTCCAAAGTTATTTTGTGCTTCGTATATATTGCATCTTTTGTGACTATTTAAGGAAACTTAAGTATCATGCAACTGAATACTGGAAAGCAATGAATAAAAAAGTAATATAATAAAAAATAAAGTAGTGAATGAAAAAAAAACTCTTAAAAATACTTACAATAAGTATTTCCAAAACATAAAGTAGAGAAAAGAGGTTTCACAATGTACTAACTTTTACTTAATTATCTAAAATAAGAAATCGATACAACATTATCTTTTTATTAAACACTCAAATTCATGGAAAATCTCTTTCCTTATTAAATGAATATAATTACCATAATTATAACTATAATTTTACTCCGACGAATATAGATTTTTTATCATTTATTCCAGTTACTTAATTAGGACTATTTTATTTATGGGATATTTAAGTATCACCTATCAGTGAGATACATTAGTTAGCTTAATTGACGTGAAATTTAATACTTAATTTAAAGAATAGTATTATTAAGCAAACCTCTTCTTTACTGATTACGTCAAAAAATAATGAATATATTTTTCTATCCTTTTATATGTAGATTTATTTCTTTAACACCTAAATACATTGTTAATACAAAGCTCCTATAAAATGTCTTATACAATTTGATATTTAAAAAATTATAGAATAATGAAAATATATAAACAAACTTTTGATAATAATTATAGAATAAGTATTATGGGTTTAAAGTGAAACTTACGGTAAAAAAAATATTAACGTTTCATTCAATATATATTTGTTTGCCATTTGTGAATGTTTACATAGATGTGTGTTTTTTTCCATTTAGATAACTATTTATATGTGAGAAAACATTTTTGATTTTCATTAATTATGGAGTGTTTTTTCAGTTAGAACGCAGTTACTTTACATAATCTGCATTGACTATTTTCAAAAAAGATTGATTAAGCTAGATTATTTGAATCACACAGACTGATTTTTTTTAAAAGGATTTGTAAAGAATATTCACAAACATCCAACCCCCACGCCGTCTAACAGTGATAATTTAAAAACAATAATTAGCCAAGATAACTGACATATTTAACATAAGTTACCGTAAAATCGACTGACATCAGCATATTCTCCAAGGAATGAAGATAATACTCGTGGGAGACATTAACAATGGTGATAATACATTATAAATCTAACCACTAATAACATTACTATATTAATATAAGTTATTAAACATAAAAAAATATCAGACAATTTTACATGCACCTCATATAAAGCAGTTTTATTACTATATGATTGTTTTCTTTATAGATTCATCATCAGTTATTTGATTAATTCACTTCAATATTTTTATAGTTCGTTACTTTTTATAACATTCTTATTTTGTTGCGCATTTTTTATTAATACATTTTCCCTTCTGTATTAACTAAACTTTATTTTACCCATTTTTTTTCTTAGAATTTTTAAAATTCGAGAAAATTGTGCATTTTTTTCCAAGCGAATTTGATATTATTGTAAGCTTAGGAAAAGAAGCAATATAGTTGAATTAATACTTTTAAATTAAAATTAACATTAAGTAAAATAAAACTTAGAATTTTTTTTAATTTATAGGATTTAAATTTCAAATTTTTCCAAACAAGTAAAACTTTATATATTTGGAAAATGTTTATGTTATTTGTTTTAACATATAAAATATTTGAGTTTTTCGAAAACTTTCCCCAATTTAAATGATTAAAAACTATTATATTATTTTCACTTTTTAATACAATAATTTCAACGAGATTAGTTGTTTTCATTAAAGAATAAAGGACATGACATCTGTTCATTAAATACTAGATTGTAAAGTGCCTATTTAAATAATTATCTATAAAAATAACTTTCTTCATAAAAAATACTTTATACTTACATTTTGTCTTAATTTTTTTAAAAATGATGCCGGAGAAATGTCAGAGAAAGACAACTAAATCACTAGAAAGAGATTTAATAGTAGGCAGAAGTAGTGAAATATACCAACCTAAAATAAATTTCTGTAAAATTTCCATAAAAAGAAGAGTAAACATATTAAATTTATGTCATACTTTTACTAATTTAAATATTAGTAAAATTTTGAAAGCAAGTTTGAATTCAAAGAAAAGCATTCGAACAGATGAAACATTTTTTAACATTGAAAAGTTACAGAATAAATTTCTTAATTCTAATTAGATTCAAAATTTTAAAAACTGTCCCAAATAAAATATTTCTCAAAATTTTCGTTACATTAAAAATTATTTTTATGGGTATAAAATTACTATTAAACTTTTAACTGCTTCATTGATCACAAAAAAATTGGATAATTTATAAAAATATTTATTGATTCAAATTTTATTTATTGATTGTAAAACTTATGTTTTGAATGATAATTGATTATTGTAATCTCTAACAATTAGTTTTTATATTATGAGTAGTTATGTGGTAAAAATCATAATAAATTTTAAATTAGAATTCTTTTTTTTATAAAACATTAATTTGTACTCCAATTTTGTATTATAATCTACATGAATTATATCTATCTCGTTGTTTCCAATAATTTTATAAATAATAATTTTAATGTGCAAGTAATTATATTGTAAAGTTTTAAAATTGCTAATAATTACATAAATTTTGCTTATTTCTTCAAATATAATAATTTTAATATGCATCACTTAAAAAGAGTGCTACCAACATTAATGTAGACGAGTATTTAAAAACTAACTTTGAAGTATTACTATAAAGTTATAAATTTAAAATAAAAACAATAGTTACATTAGCGTTGCAAAAAATTAGCATAATACTTTGTCTATTGAAGAAAATACATCTTCATTACGTACGTAGATGATTGTGTTGAACTGGAGAAAAATATGTTTAAAAAAATTCAAAATAGTTGTAGTGAAGTTAGGTCAACATATAAAATAATGATACAAAGAATAAAGAAATGCGCTCAATTTGAAAACATTTAATAGCTAAAATGTATGATTAACTACTTAAAAATAAAAACTATCATCAGAAATGTAAGCCAGTAAACCTTTTCAGTACATAAAACAAAAATTCTTTTGTGTGGTTCTTTATAATGAAGTCTATGTTAAATACGCTGCTTGGTATATAACTGAAATAAATCTAATGTTTACCTTTTATCAGAAACTTCAATGAGCAATAATTTATTCATTAATAATAATTAATGAAATTTAATTTATATTTCTTGCCACATTTTAAAATATTTGTTTGACACTGTATTAATTAGTATTTGATGGATGTTGGATGGTTTCGTTACTTCATGCATATTTATAAAACGTATTGAACACCAGAAGTTTACATACCGATTCAGGGAAAAACTGGAAGATTCAGGTACTCTATAAAATGTGATTGTATAGACAATATTAAGCGACAGCAATATAGAAGAAACTTAGGTTATTATAAATGGTAGACACTGATTTTATAATTAAGCTTCTCCATCATTAAAAGTCTCTGAAATTCAAAACATTGTAAAGTGTTGAGGTTTACCTTGAATTGACAATGTTTTCTTCAAGCTTATCAGTTTGAGGGATATTAGTTTCTATGAATATTTAATGCACGTAAGTAGGATGGAGAGAATATTCAACAAATATGAATGGGTGTGAATACTTAATGGGGAAAAGGTAATATTTAGAGATTCTTTAATAATAACAAAAATAAAAGCAAAAGTACTATTTGTTTAATGAAAAGTTTAAAATTTAAGATTATTAGGAAGAATAATCAATACACAAATTTAATAAAAGACTATCCATTCCTTCAAAAAAAAACCAGTTACAAGTGGAATTACCAATGGATATATATATATATATATATATATATATATATATATATATATATATATATATATATATATATATATACTACATTGTGTTTAAATGAGGAAATTGTTCAGCCGGTTCCTCATACACAAATTAAATTTGAACGTTGTTGGCTGGTGAAATGTTGTTGTGATACCTCGTGTAAGAAGGAGAAATGCGTACCAGCACGTTTCTGACTTTGATAAAGGTCGAATTGTAGCGTACTGGGATTGCGGTTTAACTTATCGCAGTATTGCTGCTCGCGTCGGTCGAGATCCAATGACTGTTAGCAGAATATGGAATCGATGGGTTCAGGACGGTAATACGGAACGCCATGTGGGATCTCAACGGCCACCTATCACTAGCAGCCGAGAAGACAGGCATATTATCCGCATGGCCGTAATGGATCGTGCAACCACGTCACGAGCCGTGAGTCAAGAAACGGGGTCGTATGGAAGACAAGTGTCTGCACGAACAATTCGACGACGTTTGCAGCAGCATGGATTCTCAGCTCGGAGACCATGGCTGCGGCTTCCCTTACTGACGCTGCGTCATAGACAAGAGCGCCTTCAATGGTGTGATCAACGACGAACCTGGGTGCACAAATGGCGAGACGTCATCTTTTCAGGTGAATCCAGGTTCTGTGTACAGCATCATGATGGTCGCATCCGTGTTTGGCGGCTTCGTGGTGAACGCACACTGGCAGCGTGCATTCGTCATCGTTATACTTGCCCATCACCTAGCGTGATGGTATGGGGTGCCATTGGATACACGTCTTGGTCACCTCTTGTTCGCATTGACGGTGCTTTGAACAGTGCCCGTTACATTTCTGGTGTGTTACGACCCGTGACTCTACCCTTTATTCGAGCCCGGCGAAACCCTACGTTTCAGCAGGATAATGCCCGACTGCATGTTGCCGGTATTGTACAGACCTTCCTTGATACGGAACATGTTCGGCTGTTGCCCTAGCCAGCATGTTCTCCATATCTTTCACCAATAGTAAACGTCTGGTCGATGATTGCCGAGTGACTGGCTCGTCACCAAACGCCAGTCACTACAGTTGATGAACTGTGGCATCGTGTTGAAGCTGCATGGGCATCTGAACCTGTACATGCAATCCAATCTCTGTTTGACTCAATGCCCAGGCGTATAACTGCTGTTATTACTGCCAGAGGTGGTTGTTCTGGGTACTGATTTTTCAGGATCTATCGAGCCAAAATTTTTGAAAATTTAATCACTTGTTATTTCTGGTATAATATATTTGTCCAATAAATATCATTTTGTTATCTGCATTTCTTCCTGGTGTAGCAATTTTAATGGCCAGTAGTGTATATATATATATATACATATATATATATATATATATATATATATATATATATATATATATATATATATATATATATATATATATATATATATATATATATATATATATATATATATATATATATACATACATACATATATATATATATATATATATATATATGTATGTATATGTGTATTTATGTATAATTAGGCAAAAGTAAATATAAATTATTCAAAATAGTAACAGTATTATTACCTTGAATTATTTACATTCATTTATTAATTAATCATTAATAAATGTGAGTAAATAATCAATATTTGAAAAATTTGAAGAACTATTCAGTATTTTATGCACACACTAAAAGAAAGAAGATTATTCTTTTAAATAATATTACATTTTTAAATAAAGAATAATTAACATTTTTAAATAAAGAAGTATAATTCTTTTCACGAATAAAATTTCGTAATGCAAACAGATTTTAAGGCATAGGTTATTTTATTCTTCTTATGAAAGAAAAATTTACTTTGTAAATTTGTTTCGTAACCAAGAAATTTATATTATATTTCATAAATTTTCCTAGCATAATCACGAGTCATATATATCCTATTACATAATATTTGAATAATATATGAGTTCAATTATAAAATCTTGTTTTCTTCTAAATATAATTATTATTAAGAAAGTAAACTTGAAATATGATTTATATAAAAATCACGGAGCGATCTAATTTGATAACATATTTCTCATGTAAGAATATTTTCAAAATTCATAATTTTAAATTTTTAAGTGGAAAAAATTTGTTAAAAATTTCTTTTACTTGAGCAAGACAAAAATGAATCTTTAAAAACGTATGAAAATTTAGTTATGAAGTAACAAAGATTGTTAATATTCAAATGTAATTGGCAAAACTATGTTGATTGTGTAAGAGCAAACTTTTTTGGGATAATTAAAATCATACCAAACATAACAGTATAAATAATTCTCTATATTATTTGGGCCATACTCAACTGATTTAAAATTTTCTTCCTTTTATTTACGTATATATAAGGAGTATGCACATGTGACAAAACAGAATACGTCATTAAAAAATAAGAAAAGGAATTTAAATATCTTGGAATGATATAAAGAACATGAAAGCTTTGAAGAATCACACAGAAGATATGGAGTTATCTAAAAGACTAATAAATATTGCTCTTCTCCTGAAATTTTGCTATTAAAAAATCTAAACAGTACAAGAAAAAATTTAATCTCATGAAATATCATCCTCTGGTTCTGTTTTAAGCATTTTTCATAAGATTAAGGTTAGAAGACCATGCGCTGAACCTATATATATATCAAACAAAATCGAACAATTCTTGAAAAAAATCGAACACTTCTTGAACAAAATCGAACACTTCTTGAACAAAATCGAACACTTCTTGAACAAAATCGAACACTTCTTGAACCGGATGATAACTGGAATAAGTAGATTACCAACGAAAACTTCGTAAAGAAAAGGATATATTGTGTGGAAAGCTTATCCTTTAAAACTCTAAAACAAATTTGACTTTGAATAAGAGAATGCTGTGCATATGATGGATATTTAAGGATTAATACGTTATGAGTATTAAAAATTCAATGAAAAGCTCAGTTCGGAAAAGTACGTCAACATCAGGGTAATTTAAAGGAAACAGTCTAAGCAAATAAGCGTTTCATGTTCCAAGAAAGATCAGTCTAAAAAGGAGGTCAAGAAAAGAATTCGTCAAAAAATTTCAAAGCTAGGTTGGGAAATTTTATCTCATACATCATATTCTTTGAATATATCACTCTTCAAGTATTACTTGCTTCTGTCCTAACAAAAATTTTGCAGGTAAAAAAATTTAAGAATGAAGAAGATATCAGCCAAGCACTGGTTTAATTTTTGGTCTCCACAGATGAGTCATTTTTTTCCTTAAAAAATGGGGTATACAAATTGCCATCTCACTGGCAAGAAGTCATAAATAATGATGGCAATTATATAATTCATTAAAGTTTATGCAAGGTATGAAAACTTTATTTTCTTGTTTTATTCTAAAATGACAGAACTTTCCAGTAGACCTAATATATGTATATAGAAACTCTGATAATAATACTTGAAAAATCTCAATTGAATAAAAATATGTGAATTTCAATATTTTTCACACTTTATAGAATTCATATATTTGGAAGACACTTTCCATGAATTGACTACACGTATTATTTTTAAAGATCTGTATTAAATATTTAACCTTTTTTTTTTTTACCAAATATCATTAATTAATTTATTTTGAAACAAATAAAGCAATTCAAACTTTTTATGCTTGTTACAAACTGCACTAACATATATTGTAGCTTGAGACATTCAAAAAAGCTATTTCTATCAAATCGCAACAACGTCCTTTCTAAATACGGAGCATCTAGAATTGTAAAAATCGTCTAGATAGAATAAACTGAAATGAAAAAATAAGAACAATAAACGCATTGCACATAGTATAAAATATTTATGATAATTTTAATCGAAATAAGCTTAGGAGTTTCTGAAATTTTTTTAATTTATTCCATTTTAGAATCAAATTAAGATGCTAACATCTGTAATGAATAATCTAAGGTATTTTAAGTAGCTGATTTATAGATCGGTAACCGTGACTTCTTACCATCCACTCAAAACAGTACTGGTACCTTATTAATCAAATTGCAATTTTAGAAAAATACGTTGTCAATGGATTTTCACGCTACATCATTTTACTATTTTAGAAAAATTGACATGACAGTCTTATGTTATATTACTTCAACTATTCCAGTTGAGACATTGATAAAGTTTCCGTAAAATTTGAATATTGATTCCATTCTTGTTTGGAAATTTTGGCAAATCTTGTCAAGTGAAAAGTGTACATTTGAAGGACTAGATTAAAGCAAATGCACTGTTTGAAATTAAAATGTACTGGTAATTCGACAGACAAAGTCTACCACTTTAGAGAAATAATGAGAATATGAGAAATAATGAGAATATGAATATATGAGAAAAGAAATAGCTGATTTTTTTTGTTCGTCACTAATAAGCAAATGAGAACAGGGAGCAACTTACATTCTCCATCTTTTTAGTTGATTGTGGAAAATATTGATTTCTTGATCATATTATAAAATATTTTGATCTTGATGAAACAAATACTTTCGTTTATGCAGAAAAAATGATCTTGCTTTGATCTGTGTGAATCTATAGTGGAGTTCCAGATCTGGATTTGCAATGTTTCTGTACAACTTCCACTGTGTGTGATAACTTTTTGATTTTGAAATGTCTCTGTTTCAAGTAATTAAGTAAAATAATCTATGACAATCAAGATGTACCAGTTGTCTTTTACGGTCCTTAGTAAAAGCTTGAAGACCTCATGTCAATGGTCTGAAAAAACTCTTCTGTCTTTACACCATTGTAATACGTTACAGTCTTCCGTAACTACATCCCTTTGTGTCTTTCATCATGGTACATTCATAGTAAGATGATGCCACATCTTTCACACCCGTTTTAACAAACTTTAAATAAATATTCTTAAATATTATTTTATATCTTAATGAAGCTGAAATCTCCTCTGTTAGACTCTTGTAAATCCTTATAACCTTGAAAATTTCTATTCACAGAAATAACAGTTATAATTTCTTGATTGTTCCCTTTACAATTCCCCATAGGGGATGAAAATCTCGATTTCCCATGTGATGGTAGTCTTCAGCACTTTTCAGTTACGTGCAGATTTAGTGAGGGCAATGCCGTATCACTTAAATTTTCTCTATTCGATGATTTCTTCAGATCTATTTAGGATCTACCAAGTAATTTCCTCAAATGTTGCAATTCTTTCATGTATCTGGTTACGTTGATGTTGTTTCTGTTATTTGCGGAGGATTATATTTTCCAAATCCCGCTAAAATGTAGCTCTTATTTTGCAATAATGGGCATTTATCTCTATCTGCAATGTGCAGGACAAAGTTTTTTGAATAAAGTATTGACATTTCCAGAAAAATATATTCTCATAAGATCTCTTACTCTTTAGTACGTACTCACTTAATTTAAATTTTTGCGGAAGATATTTTTTTAATCGAGAGATTTTGCCGAGATAATTTTTGCGGAAGATTATATTTTCCAACTCCCACTAAAATTTATCTCTTATTTTGCAACAATGGGCATTAACTCTATCTGTAACATGCTTGACGAATTTTTTGAATAAAGTATCAACATTTCCAGAAGAGTATATTTTCGTAAGATTTCTTAATTTTTAGTACGTACTCACTTAATTTTTATTTTTTTCCAACTTTATTAAAAATTACATTTTTAATTTTCTGTTTTTTCTACTATTTCAATTATTTCCTTAAACCAATATAATTTTAAAATATATAATTTTCTAAAATTAAAACATTAGAAATAGTAATCATTAAATATCAATACATGCACAATCATTTTCTCTTTAATAATTTTAATATATTTTTTATTTTAAAACATGTATGTTTATATGTACACATATTAACATTTTGTTTATTTATATTTTATTTGAATAGATACAGCTGTATTGTTCTTTATTTATTTTCCTTTTCAGATAATTTTTGAAAGAAAATTTGTTTAAACTGCATTCATATTTTTTCTATATTTATATACTTTAACTTTTGTATCTGCGAGGCATTTTTCAATAATGAAGCTGAAGTCTTCATCTTTTGTTGTTTCTAGGATATAGCATTAAATCCTTGAATATGGATCGAAAGTATGTAATGTTTTATTCTAATACTACCATGGGGGTGGGATTCTCTTCACTTCTTTTATTTTCCGCGTGAGATGTTCGAAGGGAAATCGAGTGAAATGTTTTCTTCCGTCGCATTTAATATTACTTGAGGCGAAAATACATTGTTTTCTCTTTTAAATTTAATTGTTGTCAACAAACAACGCAAAATTATTTTTTCCACTACGTTTTTCTTTTCTTTCTTACATCAAATCAATTTTTTATGAGCTGAAGCTGTTACAAAGTTCTAGAAAGAAAAATACTGGATTTGCGCAGTTAAAGTATTCCTTTTTCTTTTTTTTTAATTTTCTTTTCGCGTTTTTTTGTTTTGAAACATTTAGATGATACAATGAAAAAATTTTGAAACTAACTGAATGTTTTTAGTTAAAGTCTTATTATTAGGAAATAGAAAATGCTAATATAAGAATACAAAAGGAATTAAATAATGGATTGTACATCAACTGTATAACAAAAATTTATTTTTACGACATACAGTTATTTGCCACACCATAAATATACTAAATTGGCCTTTGGTATAATTACTATCTGAATAATTAGCACATTATCTGACTGCTTTAAAATAAGAGAATATACCAAAATTGAAACAGTTAGTGTAAATATTTGTATTACTTTATAACAAGTAATTCAAATAATTTTAAACAAAAATTGAAGACACTATTTAACGTAGAAAAGCTTGTAACAATTGCCAGTAATATAAACACTTGCCAAAAATACAGTTAAAAAATTTATTGAATAAGTATTTTATCACTATTTAGAATTAGTGGAACAAATTACAAATTTCTTTCTTTCTACTGTGTTCTTGTTGCTTATTCGCAACGATAAAGTTGCAATTCATCACTAAAAATACCTGTAAATTTCAACAGATGTGGGTGATATCTGAACTTGCAAAATTCTTCTCACACTTCTACGCATCACTAATAGATGACTTTAAGTTGATTTAATGTGCTTCATATATTAATAATAGATTAAGAAAAAACACTAATCGGATATTAATTAACATGTTTCACAACAAGCAGTTGTTATGAAAAAAAAGCGATATGTTGAATGGGATGAAAAACTATTATTAAAATATTATAATCAGTAATATTTAAATACGCATATAATGATGGCTCAAAAACAAAATTTTTTCCTTGCTTATGATATACAGAATTTTTTTTTTAAATAAATCCTCTTAATTTAATCCTTTTAGTTTGAATAGACACTTAAGCAGACAATTGAACTAATTCGACTAAGCTGGAGCAGTATATTTTTTATTTTCCTTTTTTTATAGTTATATATTTTATTAAACATTTAAAAATAATGATTGATATTTCCCACTATTTTAGTTCTGAAGGGCAGTTTCAGAGTATATAAATAATAACTTATTTTCCTATTATTAATTTAAATGATTTATATTTGTTTTAACTACAAGAAAAGGATAAATATGTTTTTAAGTCACATATTTTTGCCATTATGTCCTTATTTTGTAGTATTTTTAACCATGCTCGCGATAGTTTTGTAGAGTGATCACATTAACCCACGTGTGTAAAATAATTGTCTTTGAGCGAAAAACAAACTAAACCAAACCAAGCTTTGAGGAAAAGATACATCTTTGTCTTCGGAAGTTAATGGGTTCGAAATTTTCTCATCATCTGATTTGTTTTGAGAAGACTCTAGTTCTCTAGGATTCAATATTCTCCAACTAAAATTCTCTAGGATTAAATATTCTCTAACTAAAATTCTCTAGGATTCAATATTCTGCTCTGGTGCACAATGGAGTGGGAAAGGCCGTGGTAGCCTAGTGGTTAGGGCTTCGATCTTTCATCCGGAAGGGCGGGCTTTGATTCCCAATGCCTCCAACGACCCACCGAGTACAAGTGATATTCGTGCTTGTTAAATCTGAGGAATCGAAAATCTTATGGTCAGTCGTTGAGATACCATAGGTGTAAAGAAAATTTCCTCCCTATCACATCAATGTCAAATTGAAGGGAGAGGATAGTCTGGTAGTGCCATCTATTGGAGAAGTTTAAAGCACCTTTCACCCTCGTGGTGCTCTGGTTAAACAAAAAAATGTATCTTAGGGGAGTTAACTTAAATTCGTATAGCCAATGTCATATTGATCTGTGTTTTTCCAAGCATCATAAGTAACCAACAACAACATAAAGTAGGAAGAAAGGTGAAAGTTAATGTGTTGACCTTATTATTTGAATGACACTCAAAATTACAAAGTTTTTTTTTTTTTGCTGGGTTGATAAACTTTAGTCTGCAGAAATTCCCACCAAGAAACATATCGTAATAATCTAATTTACCACTTATTGCAAATTATATAAGGCTATCTTCACGCCATAGATTTTGAAGAAAGCCATTGCTTATGAGTTTTGAAGACAGCAAGTTTACTAATACGTAAAGGTTAAATCCCTCATGCTCAACGAATCAATGCGCATCAGTATTTCGGAAGTTTAACGGCCTTTCATTGGTTTATTGTATGAAGCACACTGAAAAGTTTGACAATTCGGGCTAAACAATAAACATTTAGCTTTAGATAGGAATCTATATTTATTTAGTTACCTGAGAAAAAGATATGGCTGTATTTCATACATGTATGTATGTGTAAAAAGGGATATGAATACAAGCGATTAATAGATGGAAAATTCACTACTCATATCTTTATAAAACTGTATACTTTTAAAAAAAATATCATCTCCCCCTTTATTTTAAACAGTACGGAATATGTTTGCAAAATATGATTGATTCACAATACTCTTTTAAATATATTTTTCATTTGTAGAATTTTTAAGTAATAAAACATGCTTTTTGTAATGTTATATATTTCTTGTGCTGCCCATTTTTATTTGATGTTGAGTCTTGAAAATTTTACAGATGTTTATTATACAAATAAAATAATAAAATCTTTTTAAATGGCGAATTTTTTTTTTAAAAAAAATTATTGCAATTCTTTTTTAAAATAATTAGAAAAAGAGTTATGAGCAAGGGATCACTTTCTTTGTTCTTAATTTTAAAAAATATGTTCTTAACAAAAATAATTTAATTTGAGAAATAATATTTTAAATTATATTAAAAGTGATTTTAAGGGAATAAATCATAAATCAAGATAAGAAAATATTGCATTAATTTAAATTTCTCACATTTATTTATATATAAATACCTACTGTAATATTAAAAATTTCCTTTCAATAAAATATTTTAAGTAAGCATCTTAACTTTTTTTTAATTATATTGTTTTTTTTTATATTATTAAGTAACTGAATTACCTCAAAATTATATATATATAAATTTCTGTGTAGGAGAAAATTTTCAAAACCAATGAGCTTCCACTGTTGTACAAGAATCATGTGTTCTTCAGGATGACGGTATTGGCTGCGGCAAACAATATATTGACGAAATGAAACTTCTGGCAGACTAAGATACACAAATGTAAGACAAGATCAAATGTCTTTGATCTCTTAAGAAAACAACAGTTTATGAATTAGTACAATGCCAATGATCAAAGACAAGCAAGGCTATTAAATAACACGTGCCCTAGTAAAAGGCAAAAAGAATTATTAAAGCTCAATAGAAGTAGTCTAAGGAAAGCAGTGTTACTACTTACAGGACACTTCCACTTTAAAAGACATCTCACCATATTGGGAGTTTAAGATGATCCCACTTGTAGAGGTTGTCATTATATGGAAGAAACTTCAATACACATCTTATGTGAATGTGAAACCTTTTCTGCACATAGGTTTGAACACCTGGGTCAGCACTTGATTGAACCTTGGATGTTGCAGGAATTCCTGTAAAATGTCTGCTGAATTTTGCTTCAGCCACTGGTCTCTTCAAATAGGGCTTTCTGAGGGGTATAGAACAATAGACCTATGGTCGTGGTGCTTGGTTCTTTTGGAACCACCTTATCTTAAATCTAAATCTAAGACAAGATCAGATGTACGTCAGGCTCGAACTAACCCTAGATTATTCTTATCCACCATCTAAAAACCTTTTCCACACACCTATTGATTCATACACTATAAAAAAGCTCTTGATTGAGGTGGAGTTATTCTCTCATTAATTATTAATATTTCCACCTCTATCCCCACAGGAAAGGTGGGTAGATTGAAATGGTGTTGATACTTATTGTCATGTGTGGTTCACAATGGTTTAGCAAAGCAAAGAGTGTGTTCACTAATGAATCCTGCTTCTCTCTAGGATCTGATTTGTGTATGGAAGAACCTTGACAAAATGGTTTTTCAGCCTTTGTTTTAGAGAAACATATAACTACAGTGTGGCTTCTATCTCTTAGGACAGGTAATCTCTAATCATCAATCCTGCAACTTTAACAATCGAAACATTTGCTGATTTTATCTTGCGGTAGGTGCCACTTTTTTTAAATGACATTTCATTCCGGCACTTTTCAACTAAATAGATTTCTCATTAGCCTCATATTTATGGATTACCCTTTTCAGGTTAACAGCCTGCCAGCAAGGTCTCCAGATTATTTTTAATCGATATATTTGGGTCATAATCAGGTTTGCCACAGTTAGATGCACCAAAATTTCCAAACATTGAGATATAATTGATAAGTACCTATCACAATGTGTATCGCAGAAATATAGAGAATATGTATCTCTTCTCTATATGTATTAAAGCCTCCCCCACTGAAAATAGTGAATTTTTTCCCTTTTTTTAGTGATTTAAGGCATTTATTGTGATATTGCTCACAAGTGGATCGATCTCATGTCTTTGTAGTTTCTGACATTTCATTATTGGTACGTGAACATATTCCTATTTAACTACATGAAAACATATTCTGCAAAATGCCTTAGTATTTTTTTTTAAAAAAAGATCTTTATACCAATAAAGAAGAAAGTTATAATATTTAACTCTAAATTAACAATAAAAAATTCCTTTAAGTTATAAAAGATACATTACCAGAAATCCTCGTGACTGTAATTTTCTAATTCAATTAAATTTGTTTATTTCAAACCAAAGTTTGATTGAATTTCAATTTAATTATAAGGAGTTTAGAAACATTCTAAATACCAATAATATCAATACAATATTCAGAGTTGTATGCATATCAAAGTGAATAGAAAAATATCCCATGATTAAAAGTAAATTTGCATTGAAAGAAATCAAAATCACATTTATGATAAGATGCTTTTATACCTAAATATTTTTAGGGCAATGTTAAAAAATATAATTATTTCTTAAAAAGCATAAGTAATAATTATAAGTATAATTTGTTTTTCTTAGTTTAATCAAAATTGCAACAAATAAATTCAAATCTTAAGTTTTGCTCTTCAGCTGTATAATAACATTTTCCATTTATAAAAATAATAAATATAATTATGAAAGTAATGTATGTATCATAAAAAATAATAAGTATTTGTCTGCTACTCCAATTGAGAAGAGGATTAAATGTGCTGAGCAGTTTTTAACAAGTGGCATTGACTCGGTCTGAGATATTTAGTGCACTACAGTCAATTTTTTCACACACAATATAGATAGACTGCAATATATAACTCATAGCTATAATTTCAGAGCACTACAAACATCCACTTTCCTGGTTCGAGTTAATCGCTTTGTCTCTGGAAAAGCTGAATTGAAAATGAAAATAGACATTTCGAAAAGAAAACTGTAAAACAAATAAGCTCAATGAATCTTTCAAACAGACTTTAAGTGATTGTGACTGAATATATAATTTAAGACTTTTTAGCTCAAGAAATTTGATTACTGAATTATGTAATATAATACATTGAAGAATGATTTAAATACAAATAATCTTTACTGAATCACTTGATTATTTAAGAATATTAATAATTATTAAAAATTAATCTGTTCGGAACAGCTTATTACATTTTACTCAGCTATTTTAATTTTAAATTAAATAGTTTGCTCAGTAAAAATCCAGTACATCTTTGTTAATATAATTCATGATTTCAAATAATATTACTTAAATTCTTAATTAAATATTTATTGAAACTGTGTAAAGAAATTTTGTCTGCAATTACTAGCAAATGCATAAATTATATTTCCTACGTAAAATTAAATTTAGAAACTACCTTTGAAAAAGATAAATAAACCAAGTGTAATTATTAGCGAATTATGTTGATTAATAAAGTCCTCTGGGATGTAGTTTTAACTAATGAATTATTTATAAATTATCGTTGGAAGTATATTGTCTCAAATCACCATTTGCGCACATTTTTTCTAAGGAACATTTACCTAAGAACATTTTCTGCGAAAAATAATTTCTTCTTTACCTAATTGAAGATGAGCATTAATTTAAATTTAAGGTATAGTTTGAAGCGATGTTCTAAATGTAGGAAAACACGTAATTTTTTAAAGAAAATTTGGGAACTTCTAATTGTGATAATAGATTAAGGTTTCACATTTTACATAAGAATGTTTACAATGTATAATCACTTAAGAGAAAAAACGCTTAAGAGAAAAATACGCATAAATTGTTTGAAATAAATGTTTAATTGACAAATTTTTGTACAATGAATTTAAAAGATTTCATTATAAAAGTTTAACAATAAAATACTATGCAAATAATTTTAAAAATGTGTATTGTGTTACACATTATTATTTAATATTCATAATTGAGAATATATCTTAATATATGTGTTTGTGTAAAACAGAAAATTTAAAAAACATAATTTTAAAATTTTCATTCAAAATAAATTAAATCATAGGCAAAATATTCATATATTTGATTCTGTTGATTTTTCATTAACTGTTAACTTCTTCACAAAGAAAATGATTACTTAAAAATCAATAACATTTTAATAACAAACCAATAACATCAATAATCCTTGTCTATAACGTTTTATTCCTACTTAAATTTCTAGTATTCCCGGAAAATGTTATTTCAACCCTGAAATCAATTTTAGTGTTCATCTACAAGGTTTTGAAGAGATTGAAATTTAAAATTGTAGTTTCCAATAGCATTTACTACCAATTGAATAGATTTCAATGAAATCTTCACCTCAGTTGTCAATTCATCATGTAAACAAATTTTATCAAATACCCTATGTAATTGTATTTATTTCCTGAGAGACTTTAAAACAAATATTGTTGGTTTACCAAATGCCGTACAGCTTGCTTATGTATATATCATTCTATTATACTTGAAAATTGTGATTTCTCAGTTATAATTATAATGTAGCTCACGTGTATGAATTTACATTTTTTTCCTTATCTTTTCACGTTAGATACTAAGGTCAATAACGATAACATTTAAAATCTGAAGGTTCTTAAATGCATTTAAATGTTTATTGCGTATTAACTTTCAGAAGGTCGAATTCATGCGTTTCAAAGGGAGATAGAACAGAAACAAATATGTTTCCAACTACCGTTTTTCTGTGGTGTGTCAAATTTTGGCACCTTCCATCTCGAAAAGCTCTACTATAGTGAATGCATAATAATATCAATAGTTTGTTATCTTTAGACTTCAACTAATTCTTGCTGCATATTTTTCCTCTAACTTCTGTAATTGTATCGTATTCAATATTTCTCACGGCCATGTTATACTTTGTTTAAAACCAGTAATAGTATGAGATCTAAAGTAAGGAAGTTACTTTATTTTCGGAAATATGTAGAAAGCATCTTTGATTTCATAATATAGATGCAATAAAAATATTTTCTAAATTAAGTTTGGTTATTGATATACTTTTCCGATTCATTTTGAACAACAGTTAAATCATGATTCAATACTAGAACTGATGTGGATCTTAACTCTATATACCACACTGTATCAGTGGAGGGCCATTAAATCTTACGAAACTCAAAAAGAATACATTAAATTTTTAGTTAGGTAGGAATTGAATCCTCTACTGACTAAAGACTGTAGAAGTTTTTTCCCTCTGCAAGTTACTGCGGAAGCTTTTCTCTTCTATTGTTCTTCATTTTAAAATAATACCATTAACGTTCACTAAACTTCACAGGCAGGCTGTAACTTCACATGTAACTTCTCAAAAATCCATAAGATGTATGTACGATATGACAGATATATGTACAGAAAGTTGAAACAGAGCAACAATCTACCATTGCTTTCAAAACATTTAATAATTAAGTATTTATTAATAATCATCAAACATAATACCACACACACACACAACGATATTTAATATATTATATAATCACTACAAATGTTGAGTGACAGATTAATATTAATAATAAAACATAGAGTTAATTACTGAATGGTCAGCACTCTGGTAATTAAATCAATTGTTCGTTACTGAATTCAATTCCTATAAATAATTATAGTTATATGTAATGAATCAGAATATTCTTTGAAAATTTATATTTGTTTTTTGTAAAATGCGAATGAAAAATGTACATGTTTCCTGTATTCATTTTGGAAATGCAATAGGTAATAAGTCTTAGGTAATTTTTGTATCTCTATGATCAATTTTCTCACATAAAAGATAAATGAGCAGGACCTACCGTTTAAAATGATTTCAAACCACTGCAAATATGTACTCCTAATAGAAAAATCGAAGCTCACAACTGTTAAACTGAAAACGATATTTTTAAAAATCATTCATCTGCCAACCTTTCAACATAACGAATGAATAATTGCGAAAAGTATAAAAGGAAAGATCTCAAAAATCTAATTAGGTGGATAGCTATATTAGTTTGCCGAATTCAATTCTTCTAGAAGAATTTAAAAGGCAAACCAAAGATGGACAACATTTGAAATTGATGCCAACATGTTAAAGGGAATATTAAAGTGAAAGAACTTCATGTTTAAATATTGGAAATATAAACTATACTCCTTAATTTTTTTATTCTATTCGTTTTGCAGTGTTCTTTTTCTGCCAAAAATACCTTTAAACACAGGCAACCTCATCTAAAATTAGAAACATGATCAGCATTCAGCATTCGTGGTAGCACCAACCATTATATGTTTTTAAATCAAAATTATGTAATTCTGGACAGGAAAAATGATTTTACCTATGAATCTAGAGAATAATTCTAGAGCGTGTTCTCTATTTACATTTTATTAAATTAATACTTTTTGAGTAAATTCTCTAAGGGAAATTCGAAGTTTAATTTAACGGAGCAATTTCCGTTGAAAAATGTCGTTTTCGATTCGGACGATAATAATGGATTCGCTATCTGATACTGCTAGTGTGACTGTTATTCTGTAATCTCCTGCAATATTTGTTAGGTATAAAGTCTTTCGGTTCAAAAGGTGGAGAAACTCGGAAAAGGGAACAATTATTAACTAATATTGTTGCTCATGTTTCAAAATGCGAGATGAATTCATTAGCTTTAGTCAGCAAAAATAGATAATCAGACACAAACAGAATCAAACAGTCGAAATATATTTTCAAAAATGGAGAAATGGTTGCCTTATTTGAAAATATGCCTTTCTTGAGTTTTTTTTTTCTTTTTTCTTTTTTTTTAAACAGACACATACTTGAATTGTAGTGATAATAGGCCTTATGCATTTTAATTTTCCTTTCAACGCTTGACTTTTTCATTTAGACTAGATACAAAATTACAAAGCAACTAGTAGAATTTAGAAACCTTTATTGGTTTAAATACATGCTTATACATAAACTTTATTGCAGTAAAGATATTCACAAAATTATATTTTATGCAATTCAAGCTATTTAAAGTTCTCTAGTGCCATTTATAATAAATAATTATATTAGATAGTTTTTAAAGCATTGGAACTCAAGCATGAACAGTGTTTGAATTAAGCTTTTGAAGTTTTTTTTTTAAAAAAAAATATGTATTTTTAAGCTATCGATTTCAAATATTTCTTTAAAAAAATGCAGTGAAGTACAATTTTTCTTATCACAAAAAATAATAAATATTTATGGATAAATTAACGCATTGGTCAAAAAATGAAAACTCTCACATTATAAGTAAAACATGCTGTTTCATGTCGAAATTATTATAAATTAGGGGTATCCATCAAATCAGAAAATCAAGATCTTCTCGAAAGACCGTCATGACAAGTTGAAGCTGGTGTCTTGAGTCGATTATTTCCGTACTGAAAATATGGCATGTATTGATTAAGGGGACGGAAGATTCGTGGGTGGATATTGACAGTTTATCTAATGCGACGGTCGCGGCGTTCAAGAAGAATAGAAGCGAAGGAGCAAAACAAGTCAATACGCTTCTTCCACATCAAGGATTCTTTGAAAGCAGAGACCCGGAATGGTTACCGGATAAATCAGGAGATATCTCCGGGATATTTATCTAGCTGCAACCGTAGTGGGCTGTGATGCAATGGCGAGAGTATTTGGTGACTCACTTATTTGCTACATGGATTCTGACAATAATGATTGATAAAAAAAAAGATAACAATGCTTTTGATGTAAAATATTTTCCAGATGTCTACTCGGAAAAAAAGTTTAATGATTTGCAATATTGATTTTGATTATTGCAAAGCAATCAATACTTTTTGAAAATAAAACCAAAAAAAAATATGTTGTTAGATACACACGTTGTGTAACCTGTTGCCTATTTATGGAGATGGATGCAGTAAAAACTTAAATTCTCTTTGACAATTTGATCCGCTATTTAGAAACAAGATCGATATCTTAGCGGTATCTTTCTCTTTACATCATGTTATATTGACGGAACGACATTGAACTTAAGGAATGACTTAAATTAATAGGAGTTCTAGGCCTTGATAACCTTTGGCTACATCTGGTTATCGCGCTAGAACGTCCGAGATTCCAGAATAATGTATAAAATAACGAGTATAAAAAAATAGGAAGCATTTTTATAAAACTTACAAGATAGTTGCAAAATAAAGGTAAGGAATAATGTTTAAGTTGAAAAATTATCGTTGAAGTGAAAATTGAGAAGAAGAATTGCTATTTTTATCATTTATATGTATACTGTTTCGACTCTTACATAAAGCTGCTGAGTTTTACATGACAAGCATTTATAATGTGGTAAGGAGGGAAAATCTTTTTAAAGTGTATTTAGCTTGAACGTAGTTACAGTTAGGATAAATCAATTATTATATAAGAAAGATTTAAAGAAATAATAATGAAAATTTTCAAGAAATTTAATCAATTATCTTAAAATATTTATAAGGAAATATTCAAGTTCCATTTTGAATAATGAACACGGTCATCCAGTGAATAAATAAATGAATTAAATGTGAGTAAAGTACCAAAATGACTTTACTCATGAATAAGTGAAACCATTTGCTCATATTTTTGCTTAATTAATTCTTGCCAACTCTCTATCTATATACTTCTGCTTAAATCACCATTTATATAAAAAGAAATTAATGGTTTCAATGTTACAATGGAAACTTCAGAAATTATGGAAGAAGTTAAGACCATTTGTAGATATAATAGTTATAATGTTTGCTTATTTTCGCTTTATCTCAAGAAATCTACTTTAGTAATAGTCACTAATAGTTAATAAAATAAAATAATGAGTATGTCTATAAATTATAGATATAGTGTTAAGTGTATGTGAAAAAAATAGGTGTACAGATTTTGCTGATTTATTTAAGTAAAAAAAATGCTGATATTTTTGGTAAATTGTGATAATTTATATTTGCCCATAATTCCTCTTAATGTATTTCGATATATTTTTACTTTTGCGCTACTAAATTTTAACAATGATCATTTTCTGACTATTAATTTGGAAATATTTAAGATTTTGAATTGATTCAAATGATAAAAATTAATATAAAATTATTTTTTTACAAATTTTAGAAGAATAGATGATATGAAAAACTAAGGAGAGAGAATAGTGGTGTACCCATTTTACGAATAGGAATCAAAATAATGACAAAAATTGGAAGGTTGTCCAGTGAATATAGCAATAAGTGAAACACAATGAAAACACACGAACAATAAAATAATTTATCTACACCTTGAAACATCTTTCTCGATATTCGAAGTGTGATACAAGCATTGTCTTGAAAAAGTTTGAACTCTTGTAAAGCAAAATAGACAACACGTATATATTTGCATAATCGAGAGATAACAAATGAATCTAGAATCTATTTGGAATATTTAAAATGAATACCCAAAACAGTGCCATCTCGAAGTTGGCTTTTCCGTCATTGAATATCTAATTTTTTTGTCAAAATAGTCTGAACAGACAAATGAATGCTTGTCTATTCAATGAAGTTGAAAATGTGACTCGATGGAATGAGATAACTCTTTGCTAATCAATAGCAGTTGTGAAATGTTAAGAGATGTTGTAGTTACAAATTCACACTTTTCAGTAAGAATTAAATGATCATTGGGCAATTTACAGAGACCAAACAGACAACTGAATTGTTTTTACTCTGTCTTTTACTTCGGCAGCTGTTGTCTGTAATGAGTTTTTTAATTCGTTAAAAACTTTCAACCAGTATAATGTGATGTAAGATAATTGATTTATGTGATTCAGTTTACTAATAGGATACAAGTAATGGCTTCCATGAACAACTCTTATGATTGATTATTGTACATTCACCTCAAAACATCAAGAGATTGGCTGAATCATTTTATACGTTAATTGGTCAGGTGGGACAAGTTGGTTCGTTCTGACTCCACTTATTAAGTACAAGCTACTCGCTTCATCATCAACGATACACAGTCTAATAAAACTTTCATGCGTTACTTCCAACAATACTATCCTTCCACATTTTAACAACAGCTATTCGAAAAACAATTCACCAACTTCACAGTTTTTAGATGATTGCCATCATTTGGGAAACAGCGTATGGCTTTATCGTTTCAAAATAATATAAAGAACTATATTAATAATTTATTAATATAAATAATTAATAAGACCATAATTGTAACGAAAGACATATTTTCAGATGGCTTACATGTTAACACATTCAATATATAAGTTGAAAAAGCGTAGCCAATGCTATCGTTATCTAGGAAGCTTATCGCCTGCATCACGTGTCACAATGACATTGGTTACGCTCTTTTACTTGCGACACATGCAATGGTCATAGCAATATGACTTGACCCAGAATTAAACTGAACAGCTGTTTTTAAAATGCATTTCAAGTACCTTTTTTATATAAAGACACCTTCAGAGTAATTAAGTTTGTAGTATAGAAGAGAATCTTTAATTTTTCAAATACCTAGTCAGCTAAAGATTTTAGGAATGAACGAAATTATTTTGAAAACAAAGAAAAGCTGCAATATTTTGAGCTTAAAAGTTGTGAAATAGATTCCTTAAATTGTTTGATACTTATTAAAATCCTTTTAGATTACAGGATGCTAATTTTAATTTAGATTTTAAACAAAAACTTAAGAAAATCAACTGAATATCAGAATTAATATCTGAATATATACGAAACAATTCAATATTATTTACTTTTATTTAATACTTTTTAAATTTTATTATTAAATATTTAATAAATAATTAATAAAAAGTATTTTAGTTTAAGAATAGTTAAAATACGTAAAAATGCAAAGCAAGAATTTCATTTAAAATAAGAAAAGATTAAAGTAACAGTTTGTCAGTTACTTTTGTTTGCCTTGAATAAAATTATTGCTTTTATTCAGAACATTGGAGTTAAAAAAAACAAAACAAAATAAAACTTTACGTTTTAAAGAATTACTAATACCACACGTAAATGGGAAAAGTAAAATCCCAATTAAAAAAAAAAGACTTTGCATAAATTCCCTTCATTTTTTTCTTTATTCTCTACCAAAATAAACTATTTCGAAAAATGTACTGAAACTGCTATGGGAGTTAATAATGCAAATTCAAAGAAAAAGTACCTTTTCTCAGAAGGGAATTTTCTTCCCCAAAAAATAAATTGCATGACCCGTTAGGGATTTCTTTTTTCCTATTGAAGCAAAGTTAAATATTTATGGCGTACTTATCTCGCCACCAATGAGGTAATATATATGAAGACATTTACTGTTCCACTCAGTATCGATAAATACCTCAGAGCCGAAGCAAAACCGGAGTAAATAAATGAAATCAAAAATAAATTAAATGAAAATATATGCGTATTAATTTTACATTTATTTTCTCGTAGATTTAAACACAAATAAATAACTGAGGACGTTTTACAAATATTTGTCATTAGACTTTATTTTAAGTGCTAACAAATAAATTAAATTTCCATACTTTTCTTGAATGTGCTATCATGATATATTGCTTGTAATTCGTTGCAATAATAGATATGACTTATGGAAAGATTTGTTTCTAGAAACCAATATATTCTAGATTTATCGTGTGTTCTATATGAATCTGGAAATATATATTATAAGCTGTTTATTCTAAACAGTGTTTTAAAATTACATAAAATTTTAAATTAAGTTTGTTTGAATTCTTTTATTCTTTTCTGTAATTTTTGACAAATTTTTAATAAGTTATGTTAAGATTGTTAGAATAGAAATGTAAATACTACCTAAATATTCTAAAGATAATGTATTATGACACAATATATAGTTATATTTTTATGATTATACTGATATTTATTTATCGAGAATTTTTGCCCCCCCCCAGTTAGTTTTTTACTTAACCGAAATTTGATTCAAAATATTTAAAATTTTTTGGAATATTCATGATAGTTGATTTTATTAATTTTTTTACAGTTTGTATTGTTAAATTATGAAAAAAATAAGTTTAACAATTGTGATTTAGTAAATTTTATTTCACTCTTCATCGCATATTCATTTTTTATTTGCCAAATTTTACTTACATTTAAATTTTATGAATGGATGGGTATACCTAGTTATAGAAATTGTAATGTAAAAAAAAGAAAAAATTTTATAAGTCTTTAGGTGCTTTAGCATCGTTTATGAAAAATAGTTGAGAACTTAACATGAAAGTTTCAAAAACATATGTCACAATCGATTGTATAGCCCTGGCTTTATCTGTAAAAATGAGTGATATAAATTTGATAAAACAAAAAGATTTACACCTTATCATTCAGTAGATAGTCATATGTTTTATTTGTTTCTGCTTCTGCAAATCAAATTTATATTTATTAGGCTCTTGAAGGCCTTTTATATGAATACTTGACACTCTAACGACCTAAGATTGTTGTACGACATTTTAATGTTCACACTCCACACCTTAACTTGTAATCCAATAGGATTTTTCTTAGATAGTGGGGCATATTCACGTGTTAAGGGAGGAAATTTGGAGATTGGTCTGCTGCTTTGTGGAGTTTCATGGCTCAAGGCCCATTAAAAAGCATGTTGTGCCGGAAAAATATGATGGGCGTTTTTTCAGTTTTCCTTATTGAGTAAATTGATTAATTGTGGTTATGTACGGATTATACCAAATTGGACGTGAAAATATGTTGTTGTTGCACCATCATGCTTCTCTGTACCTAGCACCGATTCAACAAAATGGCCACTACGTAGGTCATATAAAAGCAAATGAGTTTTTTGGTTCGAAGAAGAAAAATTGGGAGGTCGTTATATATACGATCTTCATATAATCTCTGAAAAGCAGCAGAAGAGTCATAGAGCGTAAAAGTTGAAGAGGATAAGACATGATCTCTAAATAATAATTAAGTGACAGTCGCATTCTTCTCAGGTATGAAGGCAAAATAATAAACAGTATCCAATCTTAACAAAACCAAAGTTCTAGCACATTCATAACCCTTCAGCAACACACCCTTCAGCAATTCTATATAAAGTAAGTGACTAATAGAAGATACAAGTGACTCGAAGGAATGACTTGCGATAAGTGTCCCAAGATGTATTTGAGGACATTAATCAATCTATCTTTTTTCTGTAACTGAAAAACACGCATAAAAGTAAATGAGTTAGTGTTCAGTTAAAATATTACTCTGGGAAACTTTACCTCATTAATCTAGGTACACAGTTAAGTTAAATAACAGGATCATTATGAAAATTGGTTTTCTTGCAGAAATGTACACAGTTGATCTTGTTAAGTAATACAGTCTTCTGGGCATCGTGTAAGCTAGTTTATTAACAGAAGTTTCTGCAGTTGTATTTCAACTGTACACATGTTGAGCCCTTGACAAGATATTTCCAGATTATTTACATTATGCTATGAAAAAGTCCGAGTTGATGAAAGATGTTACTTATGTAAAAGTTAAAAATTGTTACATTTAAAATACTGCCCTAAAGTACATTTTCAGAATTAATAAAAATATTAGATGCAAAACTTCCGAACGTACTTTAAAACCACTGGAGCGTCAAATATTTTGGAGTAATATTGGAAAATTATTTAAATTGTCAAAATTATGTAAGAAATAAACAATTTCCTTGCACCATATACGAGGTTATATGTTTTCTCAATGTCAAAAAATATATAAATCAGACAGTTTCTGCTAGCTAAAGCATTGCTGATTCGGGTCTCTAAATATGCTATAATTATCTATTTGCTAAATATGCTATAGAGTGGATCTTCCTTTACGGAAACCACACTGATTGATAAAATTATATATATATATTCCTGAGACGCATACGAGATGAGGATATACCATTTATTCGATAATCTTATATAATCAACTTTCAGAGTTATTAATCGATTATTGAGAGGATATGCAAGATTTTTATTAGGTTTTATTATCCGAATAATTATAGATTCGTTCCAATGTTTGCATTTTCAGCCCAAAATTGTTAAGCAAGTACAGTACGTTTGATAAAATATCTGAACTTAAATGTTAAACTATGAGACAGCTGATTTCATCAGAGCCTTCTGCAATATTTTCTTCAATTCTAACAATCGAAATTCAAAATTGTACGACAAGGCTTGCCTGTGGTTGAAACGAATCGGTGTTTATTCCGCAGAATTTTTTGATATCAAAAATGAAGGGCTCTAAGAGTCGGAGTTTGAGACACTAGTGAAAATTCCTTTAGGGATGTTAGCGATGTCCCGAGAAGAATATACAGCAGCACCAGATTTTAAAATGGAGATAGAAAATTTCTTATAAATTTAACTAGTTGCTCTCATTTTTCTCCCCAACTGTTGACAGGATGTAATCGTAGACACGTAGATGATAAAGACACGTAGAAGAATGATCAAGATTCATAAATTCTTTCTTCCTCTTGACTTCGATGGCAAGTAGTAGGAGGTAATGCTTTTGCTCTTTTAGAGACAATAAGATCCTCCGTTGCATATGATATAATCAAAAACCAATAACTTCCTCTATTTCTTGTAATTATTTTGCCATGGCACTGCAAGGTTTCACTGCGTTTTACAACGGTTGCGTATTCGGAAAGAACATTTAGAAACAGCAACATGCAATCAGCAGCAGAAAAGGCAGGCAATGGTGTTCTTATGAAAAAAGTACAGAAGAATATGGATACTGTTTTAAAAATCCTGATTACAGTTTAGTTTTTTTCTCTGAGCTCATTGCTATTAGGGAAGTATTAGGTCTTGATTTAGAGGCTGAGGCTAATGATATTTAGATCCTGGCCAATAGTAAAAGCTCTATTAGGTACCTGAAAAAATGGACGAATGTTTTAGATTAATTGGGGCAAGATAATACTCTAAAATTGGCCGCTTTGACTCAAGGTGGCACTGCATGTTTACAGTGAATTCCCTCGCATGTAGGATTTTACGGAAACGAAGTTGGTGACCAACTTGCTAATGAAAGTAGTAAACTTCTCACTGTATCTTTCACTAAACTTAGTATTTCTAAGGTCCACTCCCTAATACAAACACCAATTGAAGGATTGCTCCTGATCATGCCTGGTATGCTGCCGAGTCTTCTCGATTGTCGTTGCAGTGCTTCTGCTCAAGATTTGCGCAGACTACTCTAAGTAGACTTAGATATAGTCATATAAAGAGTCTTATGTTCAATGTAAATGAGAGGACTTGTGTATTTTGTCGCTGTTCTGCCATCGCTTTTTCCTCTAATATCTTAGACTGTATTGGGTACTCTGTCAGGCAATTGTTGAATGAAAAGTATATTACGTGTGATTTAATATGCGTCATGGTCCCTTGGACTTCGTTTTTCTAAGTCAAGGGTGATAAGCAACCATAACAACAGAATAAAGTTTCAGGACTTGACCACACCACCGAGTCCAAATTCATTTCAGTTGTTCTCATTATCGGGAGGCAGACTTAATCAAAGATTCATCCTTTTCACC
Source organism: Latrodectus elegans (assembly GCA_030067965.1). NCBI lineage: Eukaryota > Metazoa > Arthropoda > Arachnida > Araneae > Theridiidae > Latrodectus > Latrodectus elegans. The sequence continues at coordinate 39,548,973 of CM057822.1, read as the reverse complement.
AATGATTGCTGGGGCACATTAAATAGGACTGATCGCAGTGTCCTTTGAATGAAATGATATTTCTTGAGGTGACATGTCAAGTATTGAAGGATAATCTGCTTTGTCCTTGCTTCTAAATTACGAAGACTCCCACTCCGCAGCTTCTATCAATGTTAGGTACAGAGAATTATCTTAATGTTCATTCACAGCGCTTGTGTCAGGTGAGATTTTGCATGGTCTTTATGGTCCCAAAATTTAATCTTAGCCGATCATTTACAAAATTGTAAAAGATTATTTCGGTTTTCTGTATATTTGGCTGATGCAAATGCCAAACCAGACTGTTTGTAACTTGAAATACCTTAATATTTAGACATTTTCTGCATTCGCGCTGGGAATGGCATAAGAAATTTCTTTATTTGAATTTCCCCTTTTTCATTTAGAAAAGTGTCAGTAGTAAATTATTCATTTAAATAAACATTTTTATCTTTTTAATTATCGATAACACAATCGCTGTTGTGCATTTTCCTTTAATTCATATTATTTTGTATCATTATTATTGGTCTAATGCTGAACAACCTCAATTAAAACTCCTTATTAGAAATTAAATGGATTACTCTTAGAAAAGAATAAATCTACACAAAACTAATTTAATGTTTTTTTTTCTATATATATATATATATATATATCATTACATTAAAAAATAATGAAGATAAAATATACGAAAAAGAGATTTTTATAAAAGTTAATTTGCATTTTATTGCGTAAAACTGAAAATAATATAACTTATTTCTTTCCCGATTGTTAATTTCTTGGCGTTGAAAGATCTTAAGCCAAGTCAGTCATCTCGCCATCTGTAAGCAAATTTAATAGTTTTAGTTTCTACATTGATAATCTCTGGTTAGTTCACATAATGAGTTATTTATTTTCCACATAAAGACGAACAATTTTTTTCTAAGTTACCACGACCTTCCTAATGTTACATTACATTTAAACTAACTCATACCCCGTTTTTCTTCCAAATTCTCTTCTCACTGAATTACATAGAAAATGGATAAATAATAGTATTGTGAAATATATGAACTTCAGTCATGTTTAGGATGTACAGTGACAATATCAATGGAGCTTTCGTCTGGAGCCTTATCGCGTGAAATATTAGTGAGGCTTGCATTATTAAACGGAAGCCAGGTGTGTGATAACTAGAAATTTAATTAATTTCAGATTGACTCGCTAGTTGTGAAAACCATTTTGATTGACGCAGCCAACTTGACACATGATTCGTATATCCCATTCATCTTATTAATTCAAAAGTTAGTTTCCATTCTAGGATCAAATATAAATTACATCAGTTATCATCACAAAGTATTTCCTTCATATATAGTGAAATATTGTTTTCATGAATACAAAGACTTAAATAAAGTCAAATTATGAAATATAATTTATTTAATTTTAAAAACAATAAATTGCAAGATTGTAAAATTTTACTTTTTAATTAAATGATTAAAAATTCCACTTCTGTGCTTAGAATGTTTCCTTAATACATTCTCGTAGAAAATTAAATTTATTAAAATAAATTTTTTTTTACATTTTTGTTTAAATTTAATTTCAAGAATAGTTTTTTGGCATTCAAATTATGTTGGAAGTTATATGTGAATATATGCTTATTGAAGAGCATGGTAAACTGTAATCCATTCTAATTGACTAATAGCGGATTATTAATTATCTAAGATTTGATTTTACGGAGGATTTGAATTTTTTTTTAAATTTTATACAATAAAACTTTGAGTTAAATATGCAGTTTTTTGTAAATATAAAGTTTAAATGTAAATACAGTTTTTATCAATATAATGTTACTAGGTACTTTGTTTATTGTTCTCCATCTATAATCCCAGTGACGGGAAAGAAAAAAATTGTAAATTACAGTCGTAAATATTCCATTTTCATTGTACTTTCTTTAAAAAGTTTTACATTTTTAGAAAATATTAAAAATAATACAAACATTTTGTTTTTATTTTATAAGCTAAATAAAAACTTATTTAAAAGCATATTTATATTTCTGGTAGAAATTGATTAGCAATCTAATCATTGTTTGATTATGTAGGTATAATGAATACTATCTTTTTTTCAATGAAACAAATTTTATTACAGCTATATTTGGTTGTTTTTCATCCTTGACTACTTGTGAACGTAATATACCTTTTGACCAGCAAAACTACCACTAAGCCATCTTTTGCACGCACACACACACAAAAAAAACGCTTTGATTAGAATATATTTAATTAGTTTTGAGCCATAAAAATCACCATAGCTATGTTATATTATTTTCATTTCTCCGTGAGAAAATGCTATTTCTTTAAATTCAAAAGTGGAGGTATATAATGGGAAAGTACCTTCAACTTAATAATAATTATGTATAGTTTCACAATATTATATCAACTTAGATGATTAAGATCTTTTGTGTGTGCAAAATTGCACATTATAAACTTTAATTGTTCTTCTGTGAATAAAAATCATTTAGTTTTTAAATTGCATTTATAAAATGTCTTTTATCTCTATTTACTCTTTGGCAAAAATAAATTGATTTAAGTTAATAACAAAGTGGTTCCCACTCGCTTTGGTGTGCTGGTTAACATTTTTTAGGTTTGACTGTAATCTCGTGTGTAGATATTTGTATGTGTTTCCAGATCACTATAAATCTTTGGTATTTTTAAAAATAATGTAAAATTATTATGACATATTCCCTGCTGATTATTTTTCAAGTTAAAGTTTGTAAATCCAACCGATTATTTCCTCATATTTAATGACGATGAAGCGATCTACACCTTCTTTACTAAACACATAAAACCAAGTGAGAGACATAAGACCCTATGAAAGATTAATACTCCATAAACTCTATAAACAAGATGATCTTCACTTTGATTGGGTATTGAATCTGCTACCATCTGGATACCAAAATGAGAACGTTTCCCCTCAGTCTGCCGTAACTTATTTTTTTGGATGAACCACTGATATCATTATTTAACTACAGAGTGACAAACTAAAAAAATTTAAATTTCGCTCATATCTGTTACAGAACTCACATTTGTATACCTTAAACTACTCTGGTCAATAATTCGATATCCTTAAGAATAGCTAAAATAACAATCACTTTTAGATAAAAATGGTAATAAAATTTCAACTTGCAACATGAATTTGAAATTAGCTGAATGGATTTGACAAACTAATTATTGACAAATCTTATTCAGAGGATAGCACCAAAATATTTAGGATTTTGATGTATATCGTATGAATTTGAAAAGCATTTTTACTTCTAATTCTTTGACACCATGTAGCGAATAGCCCATCAGCCGAAGACCGTTTCAAGGCATATGAACATGTATTATTTTTTGTCTTTCCGGAAGAATTCTCTTAGTCAGGGGGCCGTATTTAAGTATCTCAGTTAAGGAAACTTGAAAAATTTCCGAGCACCCACCTCAACTGACGTAGATGCAGAAAGAAGAAGCAAAAAGTCCATCTACTTTGTTTAACAATGCCTGAGAGTGGATCTGGTGCCACCTATTAGGAAAAAAGGAACTCTGTCTCATGAACTTGATCACCCATAAAATTTCATTGTTGTAAAATTTTCTGGATTAAATAGAGTTGTAATAATTTAAAGAGTGCCACTCGCGTGATCGCAAGGTATTTGGGTAAATACTTTTGCAGTCAGAAAGCAATCGTGCTGTAAGAATATTTGCCGTATAATATATTCCACAGTGTTCTATGTCTTCGTGCTGTTATTGTGGTAACAATTCGCAAGAAGACATACTCAAGAATTGACCTGGTTACTTGAACTTAATTCAAAATGTTGAAGTTGTTAAGTGCATGTTGTTGTTTTTATCAGCAAAAAATTTATATCTAACGGATTGTAATAGAGTATCTGCTGCAGGTCTTTGTGTGTAGTAAGTCTCATGTTAAAACTAGCAAAATATGATTAGATGAATTTATTAAAATTTGTTAATTGTTGTTACTTTTATTCAATGTAAACTAAAGGTATTTTAATGTAAAGCTCTAAAAATATTCTTTTGTGATAAAAAGTTTATTTATAATGCAATTGAATTCTAATGGCCTTCTTACTCTGGAATTATAATCACAGTCTTAAGAGCATTAACTTCCAAATATAGTAAATATAAAATAATTTACAAGTTAAATAAAGAAAACACTTTGTTCCCGTAATAATGTCATTTTGCTTTTACATTGAAATACAATAAATTGGAATTAATACGTGAAACTATTGAGATCCCTGTAAAAGCCTTATTATTACTATCTTCTTATAAAATGATATAGCACAAATCTTTTAATCAGCAGTTTTAGTTTATTCACATATTAGAATTTAAGAGACAAATCTCCATTAAACAATTACTCTTCGTTGGGTACAAAGTGGTTCAAAGAACAAAAGAATAATTTTTGAGATAACACGATTATCACATATAACTATATATATTAGATTAAATTCTTATAAATTTTAAAAATTTGATTCTTTATAAAATTCTTTTCATTTAAATTAAAATTGAGAGCATAGATGTCATATTAACCCTTTAGTGTATTTTTGAACTTTTTTGATGATTAAAAATTGTCGAAAAGTTACTGTCACAATACAGTTTTTCTAAATAAGTAAATTAAATCCCATTTATATTAAAAAAATATATAAGCAATAATTAAAATAGAATATAAAACTATAGGAATTTTTAAAAAAACAAGGAAAGTTTTTTCACTTGAATTAACGTCTCCAGAATTCTAATAAAAATGTGAAATAAAAAAAGTGCTCAACATTTCCTAAATAAAAGCATATAATTGCCAAAATAAAGTGCTGAATATCCATGGCACTTTAGTTATTTCTGACAAAATAAAAAAATTAGGTAGCCAGAAAAGCGATAAAAACCGCCAAAAGTTTACAAAATTTAAAAATGATCCATTTGAGTCGAACCAAGAAAACTAGTTGTCCATTGATGGGCTAAAATCGATTTGAATTTCAGAAAATTCTAGTTGTTGAAAGGGAAAGGGAGAATCTATGCAGCTATAATTTCTATAATTTGATTTAAAAAAAAATTTGGTTACATTAATTTTTGTAATATTTTCTTTTTCAACTGTCATTTTAAAATCTCAAATATATCTCTGAATTATAAATGGACTTTTTTTATTCTTTTTTATATTTCATTGTTCGCTTTCATTTGATATTTTCTTTCGACCAAAGTCGATCAAATATCAACTGTTTCGAATTGACAAGTGATGAGACGACTTTAAACAACTTCCTAAAAACGATTATCATTAACAACGTCGATATACAAATTTATGAACTTCTTCATTGCACCAGAGCACACACATACACACACAACACCATTGAATCTTTGAATATATGTAGATTTTACTAATGTGACAATTATAGATTGAGTCAGGTATGAAACCCGCTATCTTTAGGATGCTACAATGATTCCTTTTCTTAACAATTGTAAAATAAAATTTCATTCTTTATTCATATTAAAATTATTTTTTCATTATTTTTTGTATTAGTTCTTTCATTGTTTATCCAACTATTTAGTAGTATTAAAAGCGCACGAGTTAAACTAATGTATATACTATTATACTATTTAGTGTGGAAAATGCTGAAATGCACATTTACAAAAGAAAATTACTTATTTTTTAATGAACGTAAAAGTCATCTTTTGAATATTTTTAACAATTTATTACATTAAGTTAAATCACGAAATTCTGAATGCGTTAATCAGAGCAATTTTAATCTATATGCCAAGAAAATTACGAAAAACTGTCTTCTTGTTCTTCGAGAATTCATAAATTTTGAGCAGAGTGCAAAGTTATGCTATAAAAGAAGAAGCTAAGTTCAAATGATTCTTTAATGAATCATTTCTACCATTCTCATTAAAGAATCACTAAATCGAAAAGCAATTGGATCTAACGAGCTTTTGAAACAAATCGAATAACAATAACTTTAGGCATTCAGATTCAAGTCTCTGCTTATTGATCTTTATCTCTCGAAATTAAATATAGAAAAATGCTCAAAATTAAATCTTTTATGTTTCTGTTTATTTATTGAAATTTATTGTAGCGCGAGTTTACTTAGAGTTCTTTAGTATTGGTTTTCTTTACTTTCCATGTAAAACAGAGCAATGTTTGAAGATGGATTTTCTTTTCGTATTATTGAAAGTGCTTGTAAGTTTGCGAAAGTTATATTTATAAGAGAGTAATGTGGAAATAAATCACTAGATGAGTTTATGTTGATGAGAAAGTAAATGTAATTTTTTGTGTTTATTTCGATGATGTAATATTGGATTTACACATGTATTGAATTTATGATGTTGAAATGTTTTTCTAATGGATGTGTTTGTTTTTAACGTCTTATAAAAAATCGTTTTTTATTCCTCTCTATAAAATAAGTATTATTGCACTGTTTTACACGACTATACGCAAACTCTTGTTAAATTCATTTAATTTCACTCATTATAATAATCAATATATAGCTCCAAAATATTTGCTTATAGTGAAAATTAAATTTAAACACATTATATAGTGTTTAAAAAATAATGTTTTTGAAATTTCATTGTATTGTATTTTTATACATCTTCTCATTCCAATAAAAATATAATGGTTAATTAAAAAACATAACATCAAAATAAAAAAAAGAAATTAAAGTATTTTGATTTTATCTTTTATAGAAATTATTATAATTTTCATTGATGTTTTCAAAAAATGATTAAAAGCAATATATCATTTACATAAAAATATATTTCGAGGAAAATGCATATGATTTTAAACTTACGAAATAGCACCACTTATTAAACTTAAATGGCATTATCTTTAAAATTGATTTAAATTACTCAAAATTTACTTTATGAACAATATGATTTTTATTAATGTACTAAAAATCAAATAAATTGAAATTGAGATAAACATTTTTAAAGAAGTGTTAGGTAACTCATTTAAATTCTTATTTAATTTTATTTATGCATTCATTAATATGTTATTATTTTCGTTTAATTTAAATATGATATATCATATTTTAAAAACACTATACAAATTCATTTTCCTGATTATTAATGAAATTTTTAGCTTCTTTTTAAAACCAGGATAAATTTTCAATAAGAAATCAGAATTTAAGGAAATGGCCTCGAGTTGTGTATTGCCTAAAAGCTGAAAACTTTTTTAACTCTAATATCCAACGAGTTTTGTCTTTCACTGGCGAGAGTCATGCTCATGTGGCAAAAGAGAAAAACACCACAGAAAACTTAAGCATTCACTTTACACGGCAAATGCAACCGACATCTTCCCTTGTTCAAAGTGGTATCCATAATATGTAATCCTTCACCACAAAAAAGTGTAATATTTATGATATGCTCGTTTAATAGCTGATATCCTTATATTAATTAAATTTATAGAACACGCTATATAAACTTGCTCTTACGGAGAAAATCCACTTATATCTCATTACGAAAAATCATTCAAATTCATCAAATTTTTTCGCTATTGTGTAAGGTTTGTATTTCCTAGATTAAAATATGTATCTAAAAGTTAGTTAAATTTTTATAAAATACTAATTAAACAACCGCGTCTTATAATAAAAGTAACTGAGTGCAAAATCTAACATTATAGGCAACAGTAAGATTAGCTTAATAATGACTTAATGTATTTTCTAGATTCAAGTTCGCAAATTGTGTTATGTGTATTAAGTTAATTAAGAATTACTAGCATAAATAAAATAATGTAATGGCTTTTACCCCTAGAAAAGTAATAAAAGTTTTATAACATTTTTCCACAGCTAAATTAAAGTTTCAGTACTTGAAGAAAGCAAGGGCTTACTGGGGGTTAATGGTAAATCAGTGACTTTCATACCAAAAGGCTCCGGGTTGATCCCAGCCACTGCTAAATAATGAGAAGTGTCGCGTATCTGTCTTTTGCGGCACATCTATCGAAAGCTCGGAACTTTTCCTGTTTTTCTTTTTTACAAATCATAATGTAGTTGTTTCTTTCATTACAGTTGAGATCCTGAGTACTCCACTTTATTACGATTCTCAATGGTTTAAAGTATAAATAACATCAGATAACATTTCGGTAAAACTACATTTAAGAGTGCCCCCTTGGCGAACTTAGCGATTTTTGTTTGGCGGCATTTCTGTTCGTGCTGAACACTGTGCAAAGGAAGTATGGTGGCCAAAACATAATGAAATTGCAATGAAGACAATATAAGCAAACTTAATAAACCAAATAAAATGTATTTGGAATCGAAACAAACATTAAAGGAGTAAGCCCAGAAAGAAAGGAAAAAACTTATTGAGCTTCAATATCCTCACTTTTAGGTACACAGAATTCTTTAATAGCAGTTAGATATTGCTTAAATTTATCTTGAGTAGTATCTGTGTACCTCCATCACCATATAAATTTGGCGCAATAGGAATTTAAAATGGCGTTTGTGGTGCCGAACTGGTGGTGACATTTTTTTCTACAGTTTCTTTTCATGACTGGCCCCATACATTCGATCTTATTAGCATGGGCTCCGGTTTCCGGATCCCTAAAAGTCTCAGAGTGGTTATATGAAAAGTGTATGAAGCCACTGTCCGAAAGAGAGTCATACGACTTAAAGCAGTTGGAGATAATCATTGTTCTAGGTAAGATATTTTGTTGAATTACACTCAACAAAGTTTCTTTCGTACGATCTGGAACAATTTCAAAAAGCTCCTTCTACTCCCTCCTTCAACACCACAAAACACCTACTTTCTTCCACTCGTTTACCTCTATTGTGTTTTCGTTTACCAAATTTGCTTTCGTCAATTTCTCCAGTCATGTCAGGTCCCCCAATCATTCCTTCCTTTCGCGTACATATATTCACACAGACATCCCTGCAAAAATTCTTCCAATCCACTATAGTTTTATCATTGTAAATATTAAGTCCCGTTTTAACCATTTCGCTATTAGCTTCATACACCCACATCCACGAAAAAATTAAACTATCTATCATACTCAAATGACTCAAACGCCAAAAAACGAGCCAAGGCTAACTGTACAGTAAAACTGATGTTGTTGTTGTTCTCGTGTGCCAGATAGGCTGGCAAATTGGGGTGCGCTGCTCCACTTTTCCAATTGAACCGTATTTAGTGTGGAGTCCGACTTCTACAGTACACGCACATGCCATAAGGACCCGTTTATAGGGTAGGCAACCATTCACACCTCATTCGCACACTAGGAAAGGACAAAGACAGAGAGAGAGAGAAAGTACATCCATGCCTGAACCGGGATTCCAACCCAGGATCTCCCTATCCATAGTCAGACACGCTGACCACTAGACAAGTTGGCCGGCAGTAAAACTGATCCCATCCACTTTATGGTTAATTAAAATCGGTAAGGATGATTTAAATTTTTAAAAATTTCATTGATTGATAGAATTCCAAATTAATAATCACAATATTTGTGAACGATCTCTTTTGACTCTTAAGACTATTGCTTTGCTTATGCCAACATTGAAATTGTTTTTCAATTAATATTCCTGAAATAATAAAAGACACATTCGTAAAACATGGGCTCAAAAAATTTGTTGAATTTCTTAAAACTGTGTTTTTTTTATTTTTTATTATTTTTTTTTAATTTTGAAAAATTTAAATATGAATCATTATTTCTGCAAGAATTTTTCTGAATGCTGTTTTTGTAGTAGATATTTGACTGCCTTTTTAAGCCATTATTTAACAACATATTTTGGTCCTTAACTATCCTTTAGGTGGTGTTAAAATAAAGGAAATATTATAAATCTTTTGGGTAAACCAATTAATCTTAAAAAAATGGACTCAAAAAGTTGATGATTTAAGATTATTTAAGGTTTTAATCAACAATATATAGCGGTTGCCAATCATTTCAGGCACAAAAAGCTGCGTGTAGGAAATCCGCAAAAATATTTATCGCTGAAGAGAGATCACTAAATAATTAAAAGTGTAAAATTGTGCACCAAAATCTTAAATTCTCTTAAAACTTAATCGACATTATTCCTTTCATAGTTTTAGAAAATAAAAGTTTAAATAATTTCTTTCATCGAGGTGTAGATAATCGATTAAATAATAATTTAAGGTTAATTCCTGCTTGTGTGTGGATCACCTCCATCGCCAAAAGAAAAACCTTAATATAGAAAATCTCGATTATCAAGAGAAGTAGGTATTTAGTTAAGAAGATATGTAATAAGATATATTATTTTGTGAGGCCTTAAAGGAAACAATACTATTCACTTTTTAAAAATGACACAAATTCATCATTTCATTATTTAAATAAATAGCTTTATTTTAAAGTTGTCTCATTGGTGGGTATTTATCTTATTTTCAAATATATATATTTGACTTTTTTTTTTTACTATTGCTAGGTAAAAGTCTGAATAGGATTTTTCTAAAATATAATAACCGAAGGAATGGGATTCGATCATAAAATTAGTGTATGGCTCATATTTTAAATCCACATCATGTGAATCACTTTAGTGATGACTTTAGTTTTTTAGTGATAATTTTTAAAATAAGATTTATACCATCTAATGGATAACACTTATGTTTTAAATATAATACTGAATATTAGAAATGTTTTTTTTTCCACTCGTTTTCTCTTATGTATGAAATATTTCTTTTACGCTAATGACGTACCTAGACACGTATAAAAATTTGAACCTTATTAAGATGAAGTACTTGACGAGTTAAGATTTTCTTATTCAGCTTTATATACTATATGTAACAGGTGGACAAATATTCTTATTCTTATATAATGTTCTTCAACGAGCATGCTTTTTTTATTACAATGAATCCCTGCGGGTTTGGGTAGTTATTACTCTTTGACACGATAAATAAAGCTTTTACCTTTCTAGTTACTATTACCGAGGTAGTGAGATGGCATTTTTGTGCGATGGTATTTAAATCACCGTGTATTTTTCATAAAAATAAACAATCATAAATCTGTCATTACTTCAGAGAAAAAATAATTTTCTTTCAACTAATTAAGAAAGTGGAAACGATTAGCTTCAATGCACTCATACCTTCATGCCCACCATATTTCGCTGCTAAAGGTGTATTAAACTTAAAATTTCATGTCATAATCAATAGAGATTAAAATTTGCATAAGACATTAATATTCTGCCATTTTATGTATATTAAAATTGATTTGTCATGTTTACATTTCTGGCTTCTCTTATTGCTACCCCTGAACACAACTATCTTGAAGATATATAACCAAAAACGATGAGATAGGCAATTGCATCGATATTTGAACTCTTTTAGAACAAAAATTAATACACAGAAGTTCTTACTAATGTTAGAATTAAAATACATATATCTTTTTTAGTTAGACACCGCTCTTGACCAATGTCAAATATTGATCTTGCCATTTAGACGAAATAATAGCAGCTTTCTCTATCAAGACATGTTAGATTCCTATTTCAAATGAAGTTAATGAATAGCCTGGCTTCTATTTTCTTTTCCGTTAAACTTAATTTTAAACAGAAATTATGGTTGAAGCCTTAATGGAAAAATGAAAAAAATTTTAACAACGAAAATGAGGGACTGTTATGAAGCTCTGAATCTTAAAATGTCGAGGAATTATAGCTGCCATTCGTAAGCGATGCCTCATTTATCACTTTTATCATCTCACATTTACAGACAGCATCACTACAAACGTCATTAATCACTGGAAATTTTCTTGAGAGAACAGGTCCGAAATCTGAAATTCTCCTTGTACCTCTGCATCGCTTGGGAGAGGACCTGGACGCATCTGTCTTCTTTTATCGTCTGATATTGACGTCGGTCTCATTATGGCTGTAAAGGGATGACAAATTGTTTCGTTAAGGAGACTGTATTTTTCCTGCATTTGGAGCGGTTTTATAGTAGGAAGCAGTGATGAGTTGTGTGGGTTATTATATTTTATATTTTTCGAAGAATTCTAAGTTGCTAATTAGGGTAATAACTTTAAATAAAAGTGATTCAATAGCTGAAAAATTAAAGTTGTATATGTGTTTAGAAAGGCGTTAATGCCCTATCTGAAATATCACCTCTTCTATACTTACCTTTTCAAAGATTGTTCATCTGTAGATGCCCATACGCTTTTGATTTATGTAAGGTTTATAATCTCATCTCTGCATAGCAATGAAGTTTGAAAAGGTGAGTGCAAATTCAGAAGTTGACCTATTCACTTGACTGCGATTTAAAGTAATATCAGAGCTAATTGCGTTTATAAATTATTGATGATAAAAATGGAAAGCGAGATAATGATTAAGAAAAAGAATTGATTATAATATAAAAAAATTATAAAATTACGGTGTAAGTTTAAAATATTTAAAATTTAATGGTGGTGTAAGCAAGGTATTATTCTAAGATTTAAATGAGATTGTTTTCAAAAATTCTGCAATTATTACTTTAGAATTCTATTCATTCCTAAAAATTTTAATCTTCCATGTGCCGATTTAAATTAACCATAAAATGGATGTCTTGTCTTTTTCATTTTGATTTTTCTTCTATTTTACTGTCAACGTTATAATGACTTGAATGTATGAAAAGAGGCTTCTGAAACTGATACTTTTGTTCCTTATATGAGAAATAGCATTATTAACAAAATGGGTTGGATCTTAGCAGAGCCTACACTCATTGCGCGAATGATTTTGGTTGGCGATAAATGTGGCTTGGGCCAATCTTGGTCACTCTATTTCCATATACTAGATATAATAAACCTAATTATTTCTGGAATTTCGTTCTGGATTGAATCTTTATTCCGCTTGTCGTTGAAGCTGTGCTCTCTCCTAAGATTTTCAGGTACAGGTGCCGTGTAATCCATGATGCCAAATTCTGAAACTATCGATTTTTTTTGCGGGTTTTCTTATGTATCTGGCAAACTCGTTTTTATTGCATCATATATATAGAGACCTATGAGAATTAAGCAAAAAATTTTATTTTGGCAACCTTAGTATTTACGTCATCTCGCACGTCACGAGACGCCATCTTGGCAACATTTCTTCTTCGCCAAAAAAATTCATAATTTTGGAATCATGGATTATACGGCACTTCTGCTGATTTTCAGACATTCGATTTTCTGCGCTCTTATAAGATTCCACAATGTTCTCAGGCATTCAATGGTGACAGCACCTTGTTTGCTGCCGCTTGAAGAGTACGATTTGAAGGCAAGCTCAGCAAATTCGTCAATAAGTCGAATTTACGATGCCGTCTCTATATGATGTGACGTAGATGAAATGTTATATGATATCATGGATATTTTAAACCAATGAGAATCGCAATAAAGTGATGTAGTCTGTGGTTCCACGTCAAGGGTATAAAAAACAATAGATGTCTTACGGACAGACCACTCTTCTGTAAATGGCATCGAATGTGTTGCACTTACGGTGGCCAGCAGTGTATAAAACAACTTGTTATTTTTTTACAGTCTTTCCTCTTGTAAAAGAGTATGTACTCTTGTAAAAAAAAAAAAACCTTAAAATTGTAAGCGTCATGGTGATAGAACTTATATTACTTCAAGACTAAAGCGCGCTACATTTAGTAAATTATATCATCTGAACTCGGCAACTGAACCTTGTAGGTATATGAAATAGCTACGTTGAAATACAAATCCTATGTTAGCGATATCGTATTGAAAAATAAAAAAAAGTTTTTCATGAAACATTAATAAATACATATAATGAAAATATAAAGGATTACTATGGAATGCTACATTTTATTATGGCGCAAAATAATAAAGTGGTTGTTTATATTTTAAGACTTCTTTGGACAGAAATAGAGACAAAATAAATAACTTAATTCTAGGCACTGAAAATATGTAAGTTAAATATATTATGAAGTTTCGCCTTGAAAATCTTTTCAGCATTGCCCAAAATTTATGAAAAATCCACCTGGAAAGAGTAAATTTGCAATGAATTGTTCAGGAAGCCTTAAAACAACTCTCAATTGTTAATTATCAAACGTTAAGCTACCCTTTATGAGATGCCACAATTAATTTAGATTTATATTAATATTTATGTTACAAACATAAATACTAATATCAAGAAATAAAAGAAAATATGACTAAAATTTCTCGTGAAATCACGTATGTAATAAATATTTATTTATTTAAGAAAATTATGCAAATGAATAAATGAATTAATTTTAGATTAACATGTAAATAATTGCAAAAAAATTTAAGACTTTTAAATGCATATACAATAGTTATATTTAAATATGTGGAAAATTAAATCTGGTAGGTGTAACAAACGTCAAGAGAAGAGAATTAAAAATACTAATAATTTTATATATATATATGTATATATATATATATATATATATATATATATATATATATATATATATATATATATATATATATATATAGTTCACTGAAAATATAATATTTATTATCAATTCTGGGTATTATTTCTTTTCGTTAGTGTAGATCTCACGAAAGATGTTCATTTTTTATGGCCAAATATGAAATTATGTTTCAAGAAACTAGTAACAAATTTATATAAAAATATAGGAACTATTCCATTTTGGAGTCATGATTAATAAAGCTGCAAAATGTACTTCCAACTTGAAATTACAAAATATTAAGTTCAATTGACAAATTACAATGGATTATTTTGAACAAAAGTTTTAAGCGAGGTGAAAATGCTTATACTTTCAAAACAAAATGCTGCAAGTGACATTAATACATTTACTGTGTGTCATCTTTATCCTGCCTGTTGTCGCCAAAAATGTGAGTTCCACGACTTTTGTAGAAGCGAAATGGAAAAGTACGAAAAAAGTGTTACTTTTAAAAGTAAGGTATAGTAAAGAGCCGGTTTTAAAAACTCGATAAAATTTTGCTGTAGGAGATAATTTACTTAACATTGATAATACGCATAATAGATTTTATCGATTTTTCTGGCCACATGGAATTGCAATCAGATCTGTAATAATATAGATATTTGTGATCAAAATTTCTGTAGTAAAAATATAAACTTAATAAATTACATGTTTATACTAGAAAAAACATATGAAAATATTTAAATATATTCAATAAGAGGAGAGAGAGAGAGAGAGAGAAAATAACAAAATCAATATGAAATGAATAAATAAAAATGCACTAATTTTACTTTTTGAATAGTATTGTTATTATAAAACGATTGTTATTATAAAACGAGCCACACAATTTCACACGGTATATTCAGAGTATTGAATGCAATTGACACTAAAATTTTGTTTCAACATAAAAATTCAAATAAAGGAAAAAATTAAAATATTCTGCACCTTAATACTATCATTATTTTTTAAATATAATTTAACTGACATTCACAGGATTTTATAGTAATTTTAATCCAAGTTTTCAGGAGAAAGAAGTAAAATCTCAAAAATGTAGCCAAAACCAAAATGACGCCAAAAGATTAGATTAAAACATTTATTTGTTTTTAAAGAGTCACGATGATACATGAATAAAATTATTTTTTATTTATATAAATTACCATCCTCATAATTTGTTCCTTCACTCTTGTTATTAATCACTTTCTCTTGTTATTAATTCAATATTTTTTATTTTAAGAAATTATTTGTCAGCTATTTGCAAATCCTTTTACTGTCTGAAAATTTTCAAAATCGTCCAATAGTCATTTAGAATTAAGTCGTTATTTTTTATTCACTTTTCTTTACATATCTTAATTAAAAAAACTGTTACTACGACAATTATCAATTATTTATAAAAGCCATATTGTTGAAAATACTATTTGAAAATTCCTTTACACTTTCTAAATTGCCTTCGTAGATGCTTTTTTTTTTTCACTTACTAATTTCTAAACCATTTTGTTTTTAAAATAATCGTAGCTGTGAGAAGAATACTTTCTCATTAGAAGATGAACTGGACTGCTTTTTCCACAGCTGACGGTGCAAGCAGGATTCCACTTAAGCTCCTGCCGAGAGATCTTCACGGGACACTCAGCCCCCTAAATAGATTGTTATCCATTACAGTTTAAGACAGTTTGTTCAAGCTTTTAGACAAGACATAAGATCTTGGGATGTTCTCGGTAATAGCGCGGATTAACCGATAAAGAACGCTTAAGAAAAGTAAAGTAGTCGGGAATGTTTATTGAGCTGGTGGGGAAGTAATTGGAAAAGAATTTCTGTGCCATTCAGGATTAAGTTAATTTCACGATTATTCGATTGGAAATGTTATGCATGTTTTGTTTCTTAGAATTCGCAATATGTTTGTTTTAAATTGGAATGACTTGTTTTTATGTTGATAGTTTTTATTTTTATTTGGGTTATTTTGTATGATTATAATTTTGTGTAGATACACATTACTAGGCTTTAAAGAGAATATTGTAAGTATGTATATATATATATATATATATATAAAGTCATAAAAAGATTTTTATTCCGTTATTCAAATCCTTACTGTTAGAAATAGTATAATAAATATGAAAGTAAAAATATAATTTTACTTTAATATTATTAAGGTAACATAAATATAAAAAAGTAATAAAAGTACATTTTGGTGTAGTTAAAAAAAAATTGATATTTTATTTGGTCAAAATGACAATATTATGCTAAGAAATTAATAAAATCATTTTCAATATAAAACAGATTTCCCTGTATATAAATTAATTGTTCATTTATACATTGGAAACATTTAAACTGTTAAGAAAATGATACATGTAGTGAAAATTTAAAAAATATTCAAATTTATTGGATGTAATTTTATTTTTTGAATAGTATTTCGAGAGAGAAGATATATTGCAACCTAAATTCATTTTGAATTCTACTCCATTCATGAGACTTCTTACCTTGATTATTTTAGGCTACGAACCTACTTACTGCCCGAAACTCTAAATTGTCAAAAGAAATTGTTGTTATTTGCTATACAATTAAAAAAAGTATATTTCTTGTCGAAAATGAGAGAATACCATTCCAGCAATTGCTAAGAAATATATAAACAGAGAAAATGATAAAATTTAAGATCAGTGTTCGTGTTTACTCTTTCTGTAATTTAAGTAAACATTAAACTTAATGTCTACTTTATACTTTATTGGACTTATTTTATCTAAAGACCAATAATTTCTATATGACATGTTTAAATTGTCTGCTAATTTCATTTCATAATACATTTCATGACATCTCTTTCTGTTATAGAAAGCTATAATAATGTGTCAAACACCTCATAATTTCTGACTACGGTAGTCGATATTTGAGGTTATACATAATTACATATATCACTAGTTTACAATACACAATACACACCATTTTGTTGTACGAAAGTCAAAACTTACTTTTCAACAAAGAAACTGCAGGAAGCAAATACGACATCTCATTGTACATCATCTTCAAACTTAGCCAGCATTTTCTAAATCTCCGCTGCAATCTTTTGTTATTTGTGAGCGTATTTCATAGGATGTTTTTTTTTTTTACATCATAAAGGAAGAAATTTTAATTCTACCAAGCATCTATCTTATCAGAAATGGGAAATTCGTTATCACCTTTTATTACTCAATAGTATCCAGCGTCAAAGTTGAGACTTTACTATATGAAAAATGCAGTCTCACCACTTGTTTATGATAAGCCTATAGGGGCTTAGAATAATAAGATATATTACAAATTTTGGTGGTCGGACATTCCGCTTTTGGAAGATTCCTCCGTACAGTTGCAGTTGAGTTGAATAACGAGAGATGGTTGTTAAAGTGCTGCCCTCTGTATATTTGCCGATTTGGGTACATACTCTGAGATCTTTACGGATTTCTTTACTTGCGACACTTAAATATGGCCCACTATTGATGAGAAGTCATCTCTAAAGACAAATTGTTGACTTAAACAGATTGGCTACCCATTACGTGATATCCAAGCTATATTAAAATCTTTTTGTATTCATATATTATAAATAACGAACAAGAAAATTAAATCTGTAGAACTATTTTTTTAATAATCTTTATACACAATTCTTAAACTTTTTAAATTAATATTAATGGAATTGTTGATCTTATAGTTCCTTTTATATTAAAAAATCATTTAAAGTGAAGTAATTTGATCTAAACTAATAAGTTTGATCAAATTACTTCACTTTAACTTCTTTTTTAAGGGCTTAATTAGTGTTAATTGAATGGTAAAATTTCTAAAATTGATAGTTATTTTCAATTTTAGAAATTTTACTAAAATTGAAAACTATCAATTATTGCATATTATTAAAACCATCGTCAAAATATAATGCAGTTTAATCTCAAACCACTTGTTGAGAAAACCAAATCTATCGTTATGGTAGTTAACTGATTCGTAAATTCAAATCACGGCTAAGTGTACTGAGGTCGTTGCTAGACTCTTGTTCACATGAAACAGCTAACAATAAATATTTAGTCCTACAAATCTTAAAATCACACAAGCTTTCGCTCACGATTGTTTTCGGCAAGAGATTTTTCAGATATAGATCCCGCTATTTCCCAGCCGCAATAGCAACAATTTTTTTCCAATAGACTATCCCGAATCCAAAAGATTTGAATACTTCCTAAACAACTTTTTTTTTTTAACTGAGTTCTTATTAAACTGCTTATTTTTGTTGGAAGATATATTTTAATTATAGCTAATTGAATTTTATTGTTGAAGCAAAGTCAAACAATAAAATAAATATTTGTACTACCATCCTCTTGTCAAACATTCTACATTTTATTTTCATGAAATATTCTAAAAATTACCTTTTTTCAGAAGATAGTGCTCGACAATTCCAATTATTGAATTCAAAATGCTTTTAAGTATGTAAAATACCAATAATAATAAAATATAATATATATATATTTATATATAACACATTTTTTCAAGAAATATATATATATATATATATATATATATATATATATATATATATATATATATATATATATATATATATATATATAGTGTGTGTGTGTTTAAGTTTTAACAAATATTTGAAAAAGTTAAAATTATATAAACTAATTATTCTGAAATTCTCAAAACATTTCAAATTTTCTCTATATGCTCTAGAAGAAAACGATATTTGAATTTCAATGATATATTTCTTCCGAATTTTAAATCAAAAACTTTCGTTCATTTTTAATTAATAACAAAATTAATAAAATTTATATAATTAATGGTAATCATTTTTTAACATTTGAATAAAATAGTTGTTTTAATAATAATTTCATTAAAAAATGTGTTCAAAACAAACATTTCACTATGAAAAAATCCTAAAAACACATTTTGGTCATTTTATAAAATACAATCTAAAATTGTTCCAATATGTATTGTCTAAATATGATTTTTGCCAAAAGATCGTAATCGGGAACATTGAATCATAATTTATAGTAGACTTGCTCAGTAAAAGAAAAAATACATTTAATCTCATCTTGTTTTCAATAAGATAACTATAATCATTGCAATGGCGTACGCACCCATTCTATTTACATGAATGGAAACCCAAATTTACCATAAATTTCTCTTGCACAATAACATCCAACTTTATATAAAAAAAAGTTATGGACACTCTCATATACCTAACTGCCTTTGGCCTGCCAGAAAATGGCAAGCATCAAATATGAAATCTTCAATATCACGGAAGCACTGAAGAAAAAGATATAAATTCGGGAAATGGTAGGGGGGTCATTATTTATATTCCCCTCATTTTCTATATTGCTCCTAAGTAAAAACACGTAATGTTGCCTGTTCTAATAGAGGATATCATAACGTAAAAGCCTCCTTCTTTTTTTTATTGCCAACGTACTCGCTGGATTTTTTCCAAGCCGAGGCGTTTTATTGGTTTTTAATTTATTTATGGCTTATTTTTTCTGCTGCCTCCGTCACCGTTATGTCTACCCTTCATTTTTCGCAAGATCCAAAAAGATAAGATTTACAGGTGCAATTTTTTTGTGGAAATCCTAGCATTAGGAGAGCAGCGTTCCCCGTAATTTACACATTCCTGCGAAACATCAAAGAAAACGTTGCCTTTCCATTTTCCTTTAATATATTTCCTCTCATTTATTTTATGTGTCTAATAATCATCAGACGAATTAAAAGGTCTCTTAGTAGCTTCAGGGGTAATTTTGGAAGCAATACGAGTGTTGTAAAGACTTGGAAATATTGTTCAAAATAATTTTGGTTTAAATGGCGTTTCTTTGCCTATTTTAGTGGCGTGAAAATAGCTATCTCAGTATCCTCAAAATAACAACCTCATTATTTGAGTTACAGCCCTGTGATAGGGTCGACCTTCAATCGATATACTTTTTGTACAAATTATAATGACGTTCTCGTTGATTCACTGTGGCCTACTTTGGAGTGGAAGGTTCTTGATTCGATCCTATGCATCATTGAACAGCTAGGGATGGATGCTACTTTTCTATTTTTTGTATGCGCTTCTTAGACAATATTTTCATGAATCAGCTGTAAAATATTCCAGATTTTCTGCGTTGTAATGTACGAATATATTCCATTTTTTTTTAAAGAAATGTTTTTTTCCGAAAAGGAAAAATGCTTTGAGTGCTAAAAAGTGATAGCCTCTGGTTGTTAGGGTTGCTCATTAGACCTTTCAAGTTTTAATTTTTTTAATGATAAATTTTCTGTTTTGCGGTTTTAAAATATTGACCAATTGCGAGCCCCCATGATTTTTTTTTTGTTTTTTTTTGTTTTTGTTTTTGCTAAACTTTACCCTTTAGAGTAGATGAATGTAAACTCGCTCTTAACTACTGGAGTAGAAAAATATCCTGCATTATCTTTTTTCCATAAACATCTAATAGGGAGGGTGCTTTGATACTGTGTAGTAGAGACTTTAAAAGCCTAAATCTGTTCTCAGTCATTTTTAATATATCCCGAGTTAAATTTTTTTTGGGGGAAAACTTCATAGAAAGTGAAGCGTATACACTTGTCGCTAAGAAGGAAAACCGGGAAACTCTCAAGTACCCACCTCGATAGACGCTTACGCAGAAGGGCGAAATCTGTCTCCCATTAATCAGTAGTGATCATTAATCTTTAAGTTATTATCAATGGTTTAGGTACCGATACATTTCCTATTTGACAAAACAAATTTTAAAAATAAGCTTAATGAATTAATAGATTTTTAAATGAGATATATATATATATATATATAGCAAAATAGAAACATTTAGTATTCATGATTCTTTTCTTTATTTTCAGCAAAACTTTTCTGATACTACAATTGTAATTGGCAAAAATCTATATTTAATATAATTCCCATAATGGTTTATCTTTGTAAGTTACTCGTAAAAATATTTCCATTATTTTTAACCAAAATATAATTAATTAATTTTTTCTCTGTAATCCTTTAAATGCAGATGACTCTTAAATTTTCCCAGCAAACTTATTAGAACTTAAGAGATAATACCTTCAAATTAATCATTAAAACATGATATACGTGTATCCTGAAGATAATGGAAATTATGTAAGTTTATATTTAGTGCTTAAAATATTCATATATTTATTGGAGGTAAAATCAAACTCTTTTTTGCATATATTTTGAGAAAAACTT
The DNA here is from genome assembly GCA_030067965.1 of Latrodectus elegans. Taxonomy (NCBI): domain Eukaryota; kingdom Metazoa; phylum Arthropoda; class Arachnida; order Araneae; family Theridiidae; genus Latrodectus; species Latrodectus elegans. Next base: position 39,527,508 of record CM057822.1, on the reverse strand, counting down.
TTCGAGAAGTTGAGACGGACTCATAAGTTTCATGATTCTGGTTTTCAGAGCATCTGCTTCTCGAACATTACCTTCATAAACTCATTTTAAAATATCAAGGATGTACAAAAAATAAATGTAAAATATTCAAGGATATTTCAGATGCTCATAAAAATAAAATGGAATTTCCGAAGAATAAATGAGGGTGCATCGTATATTTAGAACTGCATAAGTTTTGCTTATGAATGTACCCATTTAAGTGAAACCATCACGCTACATTAGAAAGAATATTTTATCCAAAATATTGATCTTGTAGCAAATCAATCTCTAGAGCTATTTTGGAATAGAAAGATCGGCTGCAAGATTTCTCATAACAAGATTCAAAAAAATATTCTCTGGAAGCATGTCAATCATTCCACAATAAAGAAGGAAACTAATGACGAATTTGAAAACTTAAAGCTAGAAAAACAGATAATAAAAATTAAATAATTTATAGAACTATACACTGCAAATGATAAATTCCAAATATTAAAGAAACTTGAACTATCTTTAACTTTAGAATACGAAACTTTTTAGAATTTTTTTGAATGTAAACATATTTCCAGAAAATAATTCTATTATTAAACTCAATTATATGGAATAGTTAATTATATGGTATTAAATATATAGTCATATTATAAAGAAAATGAGTTGCTATTCAATTGTTCCTTTGTTTTCAAAAATATATCAACGCAAAAGCATTTGTATCTCAAAGCTACCGGAGTTCTCATATTTTGTTCTTTAAAAAATGAAAGCAAAAATTTTAGAATTTATATTCCTGGCTGGCAACCATCTTTTGGAATTTCTTAGATGTTTTGAAGTACGGTGGAGATGCCTTATCTAAATCTATCCAAAATATCGTTTATCAAAATAAAATATATCAGTTAAGGTGAAAGTATTTTAGGAAAATAAAAGTCTGGGTATTCAATCTTGAGTGAATTCTTATTTAAGCTCTTTTGTCAGAACAGAATGTAAAGTCACTAAATTCTTTGTCCTGCAGAACAGTTTTTCTGATAACAGTCAAAAGTTGAGAAATAGAGCAGTATCGATAGTGAAAATGTTTTCGACTACAAAAATACATTTAACAAAATTTTTGCAAAATGATCAACAAATGAAATGTATTTTAGTAGTTCAATTAAAGATCTTTATTTTTTAAATATCAGTGCACAATAATCAGATCTTTTACTTCAATGTATGTATTATTTTTTAAATTTAATAACTGAATTTTTTTTTAATGAATTTTGTGAAATCCAATCAATATAATATTTTGTAAACATAAAAAGGACATTTTCTGAAATCCGATAGTAATTTATTGGTTAAAAATTTCTCTGAATTATGTAAAAAAAAAAAAAAAAAATTAAAATTAAATCATTCTCATATTTATCATTTTTTGTAAAAATATATTCAATTAATTTGAATAGAATTTCAAATAATTTACTTTAAAAAGTAATTTTTATTTTAATAATTTTTTAAAATTTTGTATAAAAAAACAATTAAGAGTATAAAACAAATACTTATCAAAAGAGTGTTAATTTTTATTATTCTTTGCTTGACTATAAGTGAATTCAAGCACATTATTTGTTAGTTTCATCATATTTGCATTAAAAATTTTCAAAAAATTTCTTTGCCTTTATTTGAGGGTTTGCTTACATGCAACTATATTGTTTACAAGTTCCATTTAGGTTTAAAACTGAGATCACACACGCAAGTGTTACAAAAAATATCTCATTCTGAGGTGGAAGACCTACACACAAAGGATTGAATTGCAAACCATCACTCTTTTTGATCTACGATCTCTAACATCTACTTTACTAATACTGTGTATACTTTTACTTTTATGTAAATTTTACGCACATTCTATTAAACACGCTTTTCTTCATAATTCAAGCATAATTCTTCATAAAGCAAAATTTTCAGAATAAATTTTCTCTCTTCAATTAGTAAAAATATTTCCTTCTAAAATTATGGAATTACTTTATGAACAGCTTTGTTAATATTTATTATTTTTAGTATATATTTTACCATTCAGCTATTGTAGAAAGCAATGCTTATTATTAATTAATTAATTTTTTAGTATAAAGAGAGAATTATTTACTGTGTAAGATGTAATAGAAGCAAGTTTACTCAATTCTTTTTTAAAAGTAAACCAAATATTTCATCTCAAAAATTTAAAACGAACTCCAACCTTGAATTTATTCAACCAAACATATTGATTTGTTATATTTCATTTTAGTTATAGCAAATAATTATTTTTTAATGTAAAATTTGCTTAAGATTGCAAATATTTCAAACTAATAATCTCCCAAAATATTTTCAATCTAAACTCTTTCTAAGTACTTATTTTTGATACAAATCCTAAAAATCATGAATTGTTTATTTTTAATATTCTTAAAGAATGCCCTCAAAATTACTTGGATATTTCCACATATATTAAAGAGGAAAGGGCTTGAAATTAAAGTTGCAAACATGAAAAATATTGTGATAAAAATGCTTTTATGGCATAACAATTTAATACATTAATATCATCGCCTACATTAAGAGAAAAATATCACATAATTTGTGTACTGCAGTTTATGGAGATTTTTATGTAATTGAAATCAAGATTAAGCAAAATAGGAAGCATCATATGGGCCTTTTTTATGTGGTATCTTATATAGTTATTAAAGTGTCTCATACTGATTATGCAACTATAGATAACAATGGCTGTAATAGTAACTTTTATTCTTTCAAAGGCTTTGATTTTAATGTTTGGAAGTTTCTAGGAAAACACTAGCCAACATGCAATGTCATTTCTTAAGGCATTACACAAGTTATGTATGGGATTAAAGTTTGGAGATCTTGCTAGCACACTGTATGGAGAATGGATATTCTTTTCTTCAAGATTATCCTTCACAAGTGCAGTTTTGAGTTCATTGTTTATCAAAATTAACGGTTCTCTTACATCTTTTCTTAAGTCTTACGTTGAAATACAAAATATCATGCCGACCATTCGTCTTGGTAACTCCCTATAAAATGCTCAACTTTGTCAAAGTAGCTGATTTCTCTAATGTTTGCAGAGTTTTTGAGTTTTCTAAGGTTACGTTCCAGATGATAACTTGTCAAGAGTTAATTTGTGAGCTGAATAATGACTTTTCTTAGAGAAGATATGAGATCAATATTAATGTGTCCACGGTTCCATGACAGAGTTTAGACCTGTTAGACCACAGTTTCAATATATATATATATATATATATATATATATATATATATATATATATATATATATATATATATATATATATTCGTTTTCTCTTACTATCATTACTCCTAACAAAGTAACAAGACCAGCAGTTATTACTTTATGACATCGTTGAGTTAAAGCGACGTAATGATCTCCCGAGAGTGCTATTATTCTTGGAAGATTTTGTCCATATTCGTTGTGGTTATACCCGATGTTTGTAACTGTTGCCATAATCTGGAGATAACCATACCCAACTCTTGTCAATAACAAGAGACTTCATTACTTGCTGATTACATGAGCATCATTACATGAGTTTACAATCAGCAATAGCTTTTGCAAATTTTGATTTTAGCGATTTCATGTTGTCTTTTACCTGCCACAAAATGAACATTCTTTAAAAAATGAGATTTCATACACACATTTGTTGGTTTCAAATTCCCCCTTCTTTATTTCTAATTTATTAAAAGATCTTTTATTGGAGGCGAAATCTTTATTAGCTTAATTTATGGTTGACACTTGAACCATAAATTGAAATCATTCTTGAAATTGCACCATACCAAATCAGTTTATAAAACAATTGTGGTGGGTATTTCTAGTTATTTTAATTTTTTTATTTTGGTTACTAGTGTTAATTATCAACAATTTCTTTCCAGTTTAATGGAACCATGTTTAATTCATCCTATGTGTAATGCAAAATTATTACTGTGTCTTTTAATAATTTCTAATCTTAATTTTTTTTCATTTTAAAACCATTTTGTCTTTTATTTAGTTCTAATTTTGATATTTTACTTTTCTGATTTCTATTTTAATTGAAATTCTATAAACAAGACTGCTTGAAAATATTATTAAAAAAAAATACGTAATAAGTTCAGATATTTTTGTTATAAAGCTTCTAATTTGATTCATTAATTGCCATGAAAATAATATTTATCTCTAAATTTTAATTTTCCACTTTTTTTTATAATGTTACCTGTCATGACATCTCATTTATTATATTATGATAAATATATCATGTCTTATATTTACTATATCATTCAATATGCCACATACCAATTTAATAAATCATCTTTAACGATAATAAACATTACTGCTATAAATAATGGTTACATTATTATTTATAACAATAATGCTTAGTATTTTTAAAGAAATATGTTTTATATTTTCTAATAAGTATAATATTTTCTAAAATCAAAAAAAGAAACAAGCAAAAATACTTGACATAGTGTAAGTGCTAGCAAAAAATTTTCATAATGCTTCTTTATATCATTTACTGTTAAATTTCCTCTTCTGAAAGTTACTATTCGTAAAAGTGAACTGTATTATTGCATGACAAGGAAGATTAATAGAAAAATTAACAACCACACACCAAGATGTTTATTTAAAAAAAGAAAGAAAATAGAGAACAATCTTCGTGATCATGATCTAAAATTTATTGTGTATAGACCTCAAAAATATTTTACTGTATCACAGGGAGTATACTTATAAGTTATTTTTCATAGCTCTTAGGTATCACTAAAAGGATTATCGAACACTTGAATTTGAGAAACTGCGGCAAATATTCTGAACTAAAAAGCTCAGTTAAAATGTAAATACTGAAAATGTGTAATTAACTAAAAAGAATTGTATTTCTTATGGCACCATAATATTGACAAATATAAGAAGAAAGAAATTCTCCAAGAATAATAAAAACGAAATTATGCTTAAATTTTTTGTATTCTTTTTGCAAGGTAATTTTTCTTGAAGCTCTCGTTTTATTTTATACGTGGAATGCATTAATTACGCATATCAAATTTGCAGTTTGATACACAGAAGCAGAAATGTTTCTTACAAATGGGATGTTCTGGATAGTAATCTTTATAGTTAATCGTTTAAATAAAATAGGAAATTTTTGTGATGATAAATGTAAGCATTGTTAATGAATAAAGAATCTTATACATATATTTCAATTTATGAAGGGAATGACGAGTAAATAACCTTATTCTAATTAAACTACAAGACTGAATGAAAATTTATTGCAAACACAAGAGGAATTTGCACGAAGAAGGTCACGGGACGTGTTCGGTAATATTAAGTCCTCCAACTCAAATACCCGGCTTCCTATTGAGAAGTGTGATTGAAGCGCAGCGTGCAATTGGGAGACCTCCCATCGGCGAATGCGAACAGATAGGTCTTCCCCACCCCCACACTATCTGGAATGCCCCCTCCCACGCCCCACCTTCCAGATGAAATGTTGCCCTTTCCCTAAACAGTTATCAGCGTGGAGTCGGAATCGGAGAGCCATTTTCCTATCCTCTTAAAAGATCCCCCGCCGTTCCTCCGAAGGACCCTTAAGATAAAGCCCCCTCCCCCAACTTAACGAGCTGTTAAATGGAAATCTGGAGCGGCAATTATTCATGGCGGTTAATTAATCCCAGGCGGCGGTAAAACAGGTGCACCTAAATAAACTCGTGAGAAAACCACTTAGGATTTCCTGGTGTTTGTTTTTCTTGGGGCCGCCACTTTTTTCCCCTGTTGAATCAATAACGTATGCTGATTTGTGCCTTTCATTTCCGATGCTTTCAACGGAGCACAACAGATGGGAAGATCGAGAAACTGAGCAATTTCCGACGGGATGGCCTACTCAACAGCAGTTTTCTGATGCTGCCCACGTACACTCCATCCAAATGATATCTGATTTCAGCGAGATATGTTAGGTTCATCACGATCTGCAGAAAAGAAATAAAAATCATTGCATTCTGGCTATGCTTGCAGCAGAAAAATTTCCTGTAATAAAATGTATTAACACTTAATAATAATAATAATAATAATAATAATAATAATAATAATAATATATATATATATATAAAGAAGATAATCATTTTTGAAGGATATTTAAGCTATTTTTTAAAGCAAATTTGACACAAAATATGCCACAAATAAGTCCTTAGTTTTTTTGCTATTAAATTGCATAGTTTCCCATAGCTACTTTTCGATGATGTGGTGCTAAATTTTAACTTTAAAGTACTTCAGATGAGTAATTTCTAAAATATGTCATTCTGATTTAAGTATTATATTAAATATGTAATCAGCAGCTAACAGCTAAAGTTTTATACTCGGTTCTTATGAACGTTCGCAAGAATCAAATAAGTTATTTTGATTTATTAATTGTTGGTGCTCTAATATTATGTTATCCATCATTTTTTCTTTAAAAGACATAATATTCCTAAAATTTACAATTTAATGTGGGTAAATTAATAGTAATTAACATTTGTTCTTGTTGTTGCACCAGCATGCTTCCCTGTACTGAGCCCTGAGTTGGTTGTACCAGTTGGATAGAAGCAGCCGGGTGAAATCTTCGTTTATTTTTGAAGCAAGGACTAAGCAGAAGATTCCCAATACTTGGGTTCCAACTCCCAGAAGTATCATTTTACTTGGAGGACATTGCGACTACTCCCAGTTTCAAAATGCTCTTTTTGAACACGACGGATCTTTGATTAAGCCAGGATTCGAAGTCATTAAACTTTTGATTGTAAGAACGACGCCTTAACCAACCATGTCACAGTGACCTACATTTGTTCTTGTAATGAGAATTCAGCCCACGAACAGGGGGAACGAAATATAGAAAACTGACAGCTTAAGCTATCATCTCATTTTCCAAACGCGAGTTTGCAGTAAGATGGCTTTTCAGAAAAAGTACAACTGTTCCGCAACAAATATGTCATTGAGCACATTCCTTAAAAAATTGTTCATCTCATATTAATAACAATTTTACTGCTATTTATAACAAAAAAATGTTAGTAGAATATTTAAAAAGAGATTAGTTTGGTTATATTATTTCTTTTTAAGTTTTTTTGATTGGTTTTAAAGTAAAGCTCGGCATTTAACTAGTGCTCTCCGTTTGCACCGTATGACAGAATATTGAACCTAAAGAACTTCTAACGCTCATAGGTTTTCATTACACAGCAACCTTGTTTGGAATCAGAAGTAGAGAACACTAATCTATCGCACACAAGAATCACATTTTTTCCTCTACCAAGTAACCATAGATCGAAATATTTGATAAATTGAAAACATTTTAATCGATAATTTTTCTTAGCATTAAGTATTCAATTAATAAAACTGCTAAAAAATATATATTACTATTCCTTTATAAAGATGCAATCATTGATTTTGTTGAGACACTTTTACTTTTAAAAATGACCATATTTAGCTCTGTCTCTTTAATAATCATTCTTATATATTTTCCTTTCTACCTAAAAAAATTGAAGTTGAATAAAGAGGAATACATATTATTAATAATGATATTTATGTATATTAATAAGCAAATGCATATAACATGTAAAAACTGCTCTGTTTATAAGCCGAAAAATTCATCTAATTCTGAAAAAAGTTGAAACAACAGTCATTTTGAAATACAGTATTTTTTTAAAAATCCCTTAGTGACTTGACAGACATGGGTGAACCCTGACTTTTTCAATAATTTTAATCCAAGCCATCTTTTTATAGATATGTCTTCCAACAGATATGTCTTAATATAGAATAGGCAATCAACCATCTAAAATTCGACTACCTAAAAGGAGATATAGCCATTTTAAGAATGATCCGTTGGAAGAATAGCTTTTTGCTAAAATGTGTTATTAAGTAACATAGTAAGTATAGTTATCGAAAAGTTGCAAGTCAATACCTTACTTTTATGTATTTCGTATTGATAGGATCATTGTAAGAGAAAATATTTCGAAGATTCGAAATGTTCTTCCGCATCGGTGATTTACAAAGGTTTTGAAAGAAGAGTCATGATTCAGAAATGTATAAGCTTTGTCTGTTGAGTATAGTTAAAATTGAATTTACATTTACTGAGTTTGACATCTTCATTAGTGGAAATAAGCAACCAGTATTAAAAATAGATAAATAAATACTGAATAAAAATACAAGATTGGCATGGTATCAATAAATCAGGAATATTATATAAATTTTTATCAAAGTTCTTATTTTACTTTATTCTTCGAACAAAAGTTTATATGGCAAAACACGAAATATTCATTTGTTAAAATGGAAACATTATAGCCAACTTTTTAAAATATTCTACCATCATATTTCAACTGCAGTTATGTATCATATTTAGAAACTTTATAGTAAGTAAACAATAAATAATGCATGAAAGAGATTTACATTAGGATACCCAGAAAATAAATATCCAAGATTTATAGCTCAGACCATTATAACGCACTGTTACATATTTTGGTATACGCTTTCTGAAATCCGCGAAAGATTATTTAAAGTTAAGTTTAGATGCATACAATTTTTGTTGTAAAAATGCAAAACACAGAAAGTACTCGCATTAAGTTAAAATTTGCAGATTAAAATAGCATATTTCGCAACAATTCACCTCCACCCAAAAGTTTATAGCACAGCACAAGATTTCTCTCAAATAGAAATATTTCAGATATTTCTATTTTATTTTTATTTTTTTAAATATAAACTGACTAACGTGAATTGGAAAGAATCTCTATAATAAATAAAAAATGTACACTATTTATCAAGAAAAATGAAAAAAAGACATCTTTATCAATGTAAGGATTAATTGATATATCAATACATTAAAAATATGTATTAATGAAATATATTTTTATTTTTTATTGTTTGTTGAGTGTTTTAATTACATATTTGAATTTAACTATTTTTTACTTAATGTAGTTCATAAGTTCTTTCAGCCATAACTATATACATAATTTTACATTTAAAGATATATTCCCCATTTTCCAAATCATTATAAGATGCAAACTTAATTTTAAAATTAACATTTTTAATTTAATAAATCAATGAATAATATAAGCTCTGTAAAAATTTATGAAATAAATTATAAAATCCATCGTAAATCTCTACCTGTTTATTTTGTAGATTTTCTGTTATCGTCAGGCTCATTTGTCGAGATGTATTCTCAGATATTTTTACAGTTATCATTCTTGTGAGTTCAGCAACTAAATTGAAAAATGTTTCCGGAAAGTAAAACAGGAAGTATGTTACTTTACACCAACTTTCAGCTATCAGGACATCATTTTTGTAATGCAAAATTTAAGTATAGATTTTAGCAATATTTATAGAATTGATCTATTTTAAATTAATGAATTTTAAACTCAATAATGAACGAACACAAATTGAGATGGTAAGTGAATTGTAAAAGTAGCTACAGCAAAATATTTGAGTTATTGCATCGAGAATCAGAGTTCTGAGATTTGACTAAGGAAAATAAATCATTTTTACTTGAAACTGATGAAGAAACAAATGTAGTTTTCTAAAAACATATAAATATATTGTAATAAAATTAAAATATAAAAAATTATTTTGCTATCAAATATTTATTAACTATACATTATCCTCTATTGTTAATGATAAAAGATGCACAACAACTTAAACTACAGATATAAATATTATTGTTGGTTTCTATTTGGTTCGTGGATCATAGTCTGTAGACACACACACTTTATTTTCTACAGAAACATAAAATCAAGGGGAAAAAATCACCTTGTTTTGGAAAATGTTAAGAAGAATAAAGATTCTGTAACAATCAGACGTTTGAAACTCGTAAATACATTTTCACAAGAAATTATTATTATATCAATTAGATTTCGGGTATGATGTGTTACTTCGTGTTGGAGGTTATTTATAGATTTCGCTTATACCCAAGAGGTTTTTAGGAAAATCATGAAATATACACCGGAAAACCTTTCTTAATTTCGAGATTATGTATCTAATGTTGTCGCCAGATATTAAATGAGATGACTTACGGATTCTGAAAGGGATACAAACACTCAGAGTAATTTATTTTCCTTTTTACACGTTTTCTTGCTATAAAAAAACGTTGCAGTAAGGCTATTCCGGGCATCCCAATATTAATAACATAATTTGTGGGAAGTTTCCAAAATTCGCTAAAAAAGTCAACAAGATGCCATTTTACAATTAATATTGAAACATTTTCAATGCCTTCACTTTAGAGCTCCTTTTTATTGAAAAAATAATTTTACATGAAAAGTATATTAGGAAAATTTATATATAATCTTTAATCTATTTTATTAAAAAAATACTTGATCACATAAAGTGTGTAATAGTATTTTCGAATTTGTATTCGCAAAACATTATCTTTTTTGTTTCATTGTAATCAAATTTAATATTTATATAGTTTGATTTCTTCATTCATCATACAATGGGGGAAAACTGTCTTATAATTTTCTGCAATGTAAAATAAATTTGTCCCTTAGGGTGTTTACCTTGTTTAGGTAAACACGGGTGTCACAATCCCGAGGTACCCTACTGTACCTACTCCCGAGTATCTACTGTCCTCTTCTTTCTTTTCTTCTCTCCACTCCTCTTCTGCTTTTTCTTCCTCTTCTCCCTCATTATGGTTGCCTTGTAAGATGTTGAGGGTTCCATTTGAGTAGCTATTGCCACCCTGTTGCCATTAGCTTCTCTTGGAGATCAAATCACCCGCGTGTTTGCCGTGCGTGGAGACCCGTGTCCCTGTAAAGGAGGATCCTGGTGATTGAGGCTCCCAGAGACCAACACATCATTTTGGCCTCTGCTTCAGGTAAACGGGAGGTGTGATGCGGTCCTCAGCATATCAATCGGTCTCCATGGATCAAGCGATCTTATATCTGCTGCATGACTTGATAAGGGTGGAGACCACTTCAGAGATATATTGAGAGCGTGTAAGGTTTGGCTAGAACTAATGCAGTTATTCTGCATCCCCTTGTTGGGCTCAGTGGTGGGTGATGCAGTCAGGCCCTGAAGTAATTAATCTATTTCTATGGAATGTACTTCTAATTCTTTACTCCCTATGGAGCAACAAATGATACAGGATCAGAAATATTTTGTTATTAAAAGTACTGAGGGCAATTTTGATAATGTTTCCCTTTTCTTAATTAATAAGAGTCTTTTTGCAATGTACTTTTCCATTTTCACATTTATAACATTTTTGAAAATGTCAAAAAAAAAAAAAAAAAAAAAGATGTAATTTGGTGATCTCTTAGTTAAAGTTTTATCAATAGAACAGGCCAAAGCCACCCTAAAATTAGAATGCCTTGGTAATATAAATGTTATAGTATCTCCTCCATAGTAAGTTAAATTCTACATGGGGAGTAATATCAGCAAATGATCTACTTAATGTTTCAGAGGAGGAAATTTTTGATAATCTCGTTGACAAAAAAGTACAACATGTGCAGCACATTACAATCAGGAGAGAGAGCAAAATTATAAAAACTAAGCACCTTACACTCACGTTTGCTACTCCTATACTACTTCAATCAATTAAAGATGGTTACCTAAATTGTAGTGCTCGCTCCTACATTCCAAATCCATAACGCTGCTTCAAATGTCAGCGATTTGGCAATGCTAAAACTACTTGTAGGGGACACTTGACTTGTGCTCGATGTACATCTGTTGGACATGACAGTAGTCAGTGTCAATTACAAGAAAAATGTGTGAACATCAGCGATTTGGCAATGCTAAAACTACTTGTAGGGGACACTTGACTTGTGCTCGATGTACATCTGTTGGACATGACAGTAGTCAGTGTCAATTACAAGAAAAATGTGTGAACATCAGCGATTTGGCAATGCTAAAACTACTTGTAGTTGACACTTTACTTGTCATCGATGTACATATGTTGGACATGACAGTAGTCAGTGTCAATTACAAGAAAATGTGTGAACATCAGCGATTTGGCAATGCTAAAACTACTTGTAGGGACACTTGACTTGTGCTCGATGTACATCTGTTGGACATGACAGTAGTCAGTGTCAATTACAAAGAAAATGTGTGAAAATCAGCGATTTGGCAATGCTAAAACTACTTGTAGGGACACTTGACTTGTGCTCGATGTACATCTGTTGGACATGACAGTAGTCAGTGTCAATTACAAGAAAAATGTGTGAACATCAGCGATTTGGCAATGCTAAAACTACTTGTAGGGGACACTTGACTTGTGCTCGATGTACATCTGTTGGACATGACAGTAGTCAGTGTCAATTACAAGAAAAATGTGTGAACATCAGCGATTTGGCAATGCTAAAACTACTTGTAGGGGACACTTGACTTGTGCTCGATGTGCATCTGTTGGACATGACAGTAGTCAGTGTCAATTACAAGAAAAATGTGTCAACTGCAGTGGAGTGAACATCGCTTGTACTCCTGCTCATACCCAACCTGGATATTAGAAAAGGAAATTATTATTGTGAAAATAAAACAAAACTTATATCTTACACTGAAGCCAGGCATTAAGTGTCATTCGGAGTACAAAATATAAGTTTGAGTCTATCTTCTGTTAAACAACAAGATTTTAATAATATTTCGCTTCTGCTATATTTAGGCACATCTATCATATTTAGTGCTTTGGAATTCTCGGTGTTTTCTGCCTTGAAATATACGAATGCAGCACATAATTGATCTTTTAGAAAGATATTAAGAGAATTTTTAAGCACTTAAAATATATAGTAAAAAGGTTACATATTCGTTATAATTTATAAATAATTTAAAGAAAATTATTTTCACATGTAAAATGATAAGCAGTATGGCCTCAAGTTCTGTTACATTCCATTGATAATTAATTCGCATTTCCGCCATTCTAATGAAAAATCATGGAACAAATTGGCATTTTATTGAAAGAAATTCAACAAAAGATTCAAGTTTCTTATAATAAAATGGAAAAGTTAAATTATATTCTAAATCTTAATAAAGACAGAGAAATATGCAACCTAGCGAAGTCGTTACCATATCTCGTTCTATTTTACATCAATCCATTCAGATGGAATACTTCTAAAATTACTCCCTCGTATTTTATTACAAATATTCTGTATCAAATTAGGAATTCATCCCTTGATGCAATAATGTTTGGAATATTTCTCCATGAATTTAGAATTGAATAAGCAATGGGCCCAATGAGAAATGTGACTTCAGGCGTTCTTCGGCAGGCACTTGCATACATTACTGGTTCTCGAATAGATCAATCAGGGCGAAACTTACGAAACAAAATTTTTCCAAGTCAGACTGCACTTTTCATAAATATTTTTTTAATAAAATATGAGCTTTCAATAAATAAAATTTGAGCTTTTTTTTCTTTAGTTAAAAAGAATAATTCATGTGCTTTGCTTGTATTCATTTTTGATAGAAACTATTCTAAATCGGTGTATTAAAACTTTATTATACAAAAAAGAATATCCTAAATTTACAACCAAAGTATGATATTCATAAATAATGTAATATAATGTCTTTAATAAAAATAACACTTAATATTATTTTTGAATTCCATACTATTCCCGACATTGATTATGATAATGAGAGAGCTTCTGCATGTTTGGAATTCTGTGGAATCAAATGTCTTGTAGAAAAATATTTTATGTTCATAAGAGGATCCCACTTGAGTTGAGGATGATTTATTTGCCTATCAAAGAGACAGTATTAGATTGTATGGAGCTCCAGAACAAAAGTTCAATCTCCTGTACCTGAAAAACTAGTATTGCCTATGAGTAACATAATTCACTTGACATTTCAGTTGGCTTGAAGTGACAGGTGGTTGGTTGCGTTCAACGGATTTAGATGACAAATATGCGTAGTCAAAAGTTTATTGCAATAAAGCATGTCCATAAATCTTCACAAAATCTGTATTCATTATTCATTCAAGAATGATAAAACGAAATGAATTTTAGGTTTAAATAGAATTTAGGTTTCAACATAAAATCGAGAAAATAGCGCTTCCTCTGAACTGTAAGGTAACAAGTTCAATTCCAATTACTGCTGAATACCCTCAGATAAATGCAGTTTTTGTATTTTAGTTGTAAATCTCTATTAAGTTAAATTCTGTATATGTTCAAGAATCTTACCCTTTGGCATATAGAAATAACAAAAGTGTGACAAAATTTGTGTGCAAAAAAATAAATAAATAAATAAGCAATTGTTTAAAAGTGGCATTTTAGCATCACATTTGTATTCTATCTTATAAGCAAATTATAGTTAATCTTAGAATCGATTATTTTTAAGTTACTAAGTAGTTAAAATATAACATTGCCCACTAGCATTATCTCTTTTTTTTTTCTTTAATATATTATGAAATTAAGACTTTCATATAAAAAGATTCTACACACATTTTTCTGATGCAAATACAATCGAATTATGACTTTTTAGGCTAGTCTACTTCAGTATCCAATCATGATTTCTCATTCTTGTCTGTCTGCCTCATTTCTGAAACTGATATAACAAGCAGTTAGGAAAGACAAAACATTTTACATTCGAAATCCTTGTCCCCTCACTATCTATCCTATTTTAAAATGAGATATCAGTTTTGTATTCACTTTCGGAAGTAAAAGTGGGATTTACGCGAAGAAATAGAGAGGGAAAGAAAAACTGGATAAATATTCGCCAAATGGCGATCGGAATCGGAAATAAAACAGTCTCGTTTTATGACCTTCGCCCTACGTGCCGAGAATCAACCCAACAAGAGAAAAGAACGCCTCCTCTAGCGCTCTGAACCAAGATTAAATTGCGTGATTGTTTGTGGATGATGGCTCTTTTGTAGCAATTTTGTTGAAGAAACATTTAAAGGTGCTGATTCTTTCAAAAAGTATAATAGTTTTTCAATTTCTGCTTGATTTACTTAATGGAATTTTTTTCTATAAAGCTAATAAAATGCACTTCTTCCTATGGTATTTTTTCAATAAAACTAAATGGAAAAATGATAAATATTTTTTGAATTTCAATAAATTTCATGCAATACCAATTAAAATGCAAATAAAATGAAAATAAAAAAAACTTTTATTAAGAGCCAATATATCCTTGTAAAATTAGTTGCTATAAATTATCCACTCTCTCTTAATAATGAAAGGATTTGGGTTCGATTCCTACCTCTCTTCAATATGGAAAATGTATGTTCCATTTCTTTCTTTTATATGATGGAGGGGATGCTTGAGAGTATTCCAGGTTGCTTCCCTCGGGACACATGAATACGTCCTACGTCCCGTTGTCTAAGAAAAGTTCTCCCGGAAGACAATTGTATAATTACATAAAAATGATTTACAACAATCTAGATCATTGGGTTGTCCACACTGCAGCGTGAAAATATTCTAATTTGTTCACCATGTCATAGTGGTAGAATCATGCATTTCAAAGTGAAAGGTTCGGGTATAATCTTATCCACTATTGAACAAAAGTAGAGGTTGTTGGATTTTTACTCTCTAAATGAACATCTGTCTCTGTGGATGCTTGGGAGTATTCCCAGTAACATTCAACGCTTGTAATTTTGGGACTTGAAGCAAAATTCCTTAGTAATTAAAAACAGAATGCCAAAATTTTAAATATAGCAAATTATGGAGCATCTTAAAGTTGAATTGGTTAACAATTTTACATATCTAGGTTCAAACAATGATTCTCATAATGACATAAGTTCTGGAGAAGAATTCTTGCTGCTAATCGCTGCTTACATATGGACTGGAAACTTTCTTAAAATCGAAACTGATAAAAAAATCTACAAAAATCATGCTATACAAAACCATCATAAGGCCTGTTCTCATTTATAGATGCGAAACCTGCACTCTAACAAGGACTCAGTCAAATCAAATTGTAATATTTGAACGAAGAGTTCTAAGAAACATTTTTGGTGCTGTAAATGAGAATGGAGTTTATAGGCACAGATACAATTTAGAGCTCTACAGACTTTTTACGGAAGCTGACATCGTCAATCATATTAAAATATGTCGCTTGAGACTTGCGGGCCATATCTGTCAAATGGACCCCTCGTCTTTGACTTCAAGAATTTTTAATTATAGGCCCATTGCAAACAGATCTAGGGGTCGGCCCAAACTTAGATGGACTGATTATATAGAGGACGACTTTAAAGTGCTGAAAGTGACAAACTGGAGAACTGTCGCCTTCCGGAGAACCCAATGGAGGAGTGTTCTGAGGAAAGCTTTGGTCCACTCCGGGCTGTCGTGCTGAAAAAAAAAGGAAGAAATTATGGAGCACATTGTGTAGTTCTAGTATATATATATATATATAAAACATTTTTAATAAAATTTATGAGAATATTTTAAAAAAATTAAAGAAAAACAGTACGTGAGAACAATGTATGAAATGAGCAATGCACAGTAAAATACTCTATCGTATGAAATCACTTCTCAAAGTGCTCTTTCCTAACATAAATGCCTATTCACATTCTGTATTCGGCTTCAAATTCGAGGTGTTCATTGTTTAGAGAAGTTTGCTAGTTCTGCAAATAACGCAATTTGTGCCATTGTGAATTGGGGGAGTGCTAGCTGTCACCGTATACCTTTACTATATTTGATATCGATAACAAAATTGGATCGGTGTTCTATAAATATTTATATGCATACACAGGTAGAGTTTTACTACCTACTGAAATTGAATTTAATTTCTCCTCATAATAAAAACGTGCTCTCATTTTACTAAAGTTCGAATATAAACTTCATTTTACTGAAATATATTTTCCTTCTGAGAATTATTATTGAGAAAGGATTCTTTCTTTTTTAATATATATATATATATATATATATATATATATATATATATATATATATACAACAAAATGTTGAAAACAACATTTGACTAAGCAAAATGGATAGACTAACAATCAATAATAAATATGCAATTTCAGGGTTTTTTTTCCTTTGCGGGGAGAAAGTTTCTCATAAACAGAGAATCGTATTTACATATCGTGTGTAAGAGGAAGACGGAAGAACTCCGAATTTTCCCAAGTATAGTCACTACAAAAGAAGTGCATTGAAAAGTAAGAAGCGCATTATTCTGTTCTCATATCTCACCAGTGGCTAGGAGCAATCATAAAACTTATCACTACAAAATATGTAATCTTATTAATAAATTAGATAGGCCCTAAAAATTTCTCATTGAAAATTTATAAGTATTCATCTTCTGATAAAAAATTGAAATTTGTGTAATAAAATTATCACCAATGTACGAATTAGACTTTTGGATTTGAGTTACTTAGATTTATATTTAATAGACAACTTTTTACAATATATTTCTATAATATTTTAGGTTGAGTTCTGATTTACCAAATCTACCAGTATAATCAATTGTTAAAGTAATTACACTCGTTGGTTAATTACAACGTAATTAATTAACAATACAAACACATTTTCAGTTATTTAAATTTTAAAAATTAAATTTTTTTGTTCTAAACAATATTCTCTAATTTTAGCCTTTATTTATTAGCTTCAACTGAAAAAAAATCTTAAAGGGCAGTTATAAGGCTCATGCTTAGTACCCATTTTCAAGTTTTCTAAACTTACATGTAATACAACCTTAAATTCTTTTTTCAAAGCGTTGAAACTGTCCAATTTAAATTTATATTTAAGCTGCTATAATCGCATAAGATGTTCTGAAATATATTCATTCTAAGCAGTTAAGAAATCAGATAAATATTAACATTTAGAAGTCATTCTGAATCGAGGATACTGCAATTCTCTGCAGAAGTTAAAATAACTAAGCATTCTTTTCTTCTTCTCTCTGAATTCTATTTGCCTACTTTCTTTTTTTATTTTTTTTCTCTGCACTAAATTCATAGACAACTGTCAATTTTTTTAAATCGAGAAATTTATTAAAAAATGGCTGTGGCTTAAGTGTATGTGAAATTAACAATGTACAATATTAAAAAAGATGCATATAAGAACAGGTAAAAGATGCTAAGATATTTAATACATGTTTTCGAAAAAAATGTGATTCTGTGATTCCTGAACAGAAACGTAAAATTTTTAACACAGATGTTTTATTGAATACCTTTAAGCAACATAGCCAATTGAAAATATTGCTTAATTCTTTTGCTTTTTTACCATCTTTTTTATGATAATGTAAATAATTAGAAACCAACCAACCTGTTGTTAGAGCATCTGTAATTTGACACACAAAGATTACGAAAGTCTTCGAAGATTGGTAAATTGCTATTTCACGCTAGCGGAAATGAAAACTGTTAATCACCTGAGTGACTTGAGCAGTGATCATTGGCTACTACTCTGTAATGAGCAATGAAATATAAATTCCATTTCCTAGGTCTTTAACTCTTCTAGTTATCTAGTCCAAAGGATATAATTAATAGGTTTTTCCAACATGTTAATTGGTTAGATATGATTTCATTATCGGTAGACAGTGAGTTCAAATCGCGACGTTTACCAGAAATTCATTGAGTTCATTAAAGTGTGACTTTGCCAAGTTAAATAGGTCGTAGTCGCAATGCTCTCCAAATGAAACAATACACCTGAGAGTGATTGGTCAAGTCTTCTGTTTGGTTCCTGCTTCTAATTTACGATGATTCTCACATAGCTGCTTCCCTCTAATAGGTTGAGACCAACTCTGGTTTAGATACAGGGAAGCATGCTGATGAGACAACATGTTAAATTGCCATTAAATCAAAATTAAGATTACAAAAAGTTGCAATTTGCTCTGATACTCGACAATAAGTATATGATAGACCAGGAAACGAAAGCATGTAATCTGTCCAAGAAATTCACCAAAGGTGATGGAAACATTATATTCTAGGTAAGGAGTTCATTGTGATATCGCATCAATGTGAACATCAATCTATAGTGGAAGATGCACATGTTCTTTAATAAAAATGCATATGACAGCAGTTGTTCCTGTTTCCTTTTAATGTATGATAGTAGGAATTTCAAAATGAGTATTGCCGTTGAGACAAACTGGAAAGTGAAGGGTTGTTGCATGTGCAACATCGCTCCAATTTTCAGTCTACAAATACCAATGTAAATGTTGCAGTATCATAATACGCCTTCAGTAGTATTATATGTACATATTTTCCACCCTAAGCTAGTTTCGCAGTTTAAAGAATAGATTGTGGGAGTTAATATTTAATTGACTTAATTGTGATTCACCTCTTCGCAAGCTGTATCTTTTGTGATCGAGATTTAAGATAAATACAGCAGAATTTTCCCATTTGGGACATTTAACCAAATTGTACTAATATAATGCAAACATACTGATGTCTTTTATCAGCGTTGAAATTTTTTATGTGAAATTTCTTATTTACTTTATTTTTACCTGATACATAATTCTGCTATCTTAATTTCGATTTAAAACATTTATAAATTGCCTTGATTAATTCCAATCTAATATAAGTACTTGTTATCTGGACTGATAATTTCAATGTTTAAACAGAATGATTTGAAATTTGTGTATTTTGAAGCTAATTTTTAATCTAACAAAGCCTTTTCTGTGAGTGATATTGGCTTCTTTTCTCAGTAATTAATTTTTTTTAAATTTTTATACTTAAAATTTCAATACTTAGCGCTTATATTTCTCAATATTTATACACATTCATGCTGTTTCACTAATATTTGGACTCCAACATTAAGAAAATATAATCAAAATTTTGTTATATTTATCTTACATTAATATTACACCGATTAAATGTAATCAAAACTTTTTATTTAATCGGTGTGATATTAAAATTCTAATCTAATGTAAATATTATATACTGAAATTCTTATATAATTTAAAAATGCAGGAAATCATAAAATGGAATTTCTAAAGTGAGAAATATTTGTAAAATGAAGGATTAATTGTTAGTACTTTAATTATTTATCTAAACTATAGCATTGATTAAGGGAAAATATCTATCTAACGTTACGTACTCTCTCTCTCTCTCTCTCTCCTTAGTCATTAAAATATTTGTGCTTCAGACTTTTTACTCGGTATCTCAAATTCAAATACTTTACATTACGTAGAGCTATATAATATCTTAATACAAATAATTTAAATATAAATATTTTACCATTCACACATTTATTTGTTTTTTTTTCGATGTGTCGTTTTTACGCAAAACAACACAAGATAAACAAAATGTAGCATATAAATAAATACAAATTTTTCATATACAAGGAAAAAATTATTTGCTAGAATATATTTTTTTAAATATTTTCATAATATATACAATATAACATAACAATTTAATTAATAACATTAATAATAACTAACAAAAATAATAAAATTAATAAAAAATAGCTTATAAGAAATCAGGGGAATTTAACTTCGTGCTTTTTTAAATATATAAATTATGGGAACCAATAATTTAGATGCATAAATAGTTACAATATGAAGTTACGCATATATATTTTTTAAATTCACGCATTTCTTATGAAAGAACCATATAATTATTTTGCAGAGTTTGTAAAGCGAATGATTGATATGATTCTTCACAATGGTATTAGGGGAGTAAGTGTTATTAAGACGACTAAAATGATAGAGCTTTAGCACTGGAACAGCTCTAATATTGGTTTATCGATGTTTGCTAAATTCTAGTTAGTGAATGTATTAGCATTGATAAAACTAGTATAATATCAACCATTACGGTGACTAGTACAGCATCATTAAGGAAATCAGGCCAAACCCATAATTTAACTAGCATTGATATAAAGTCGCTTTTACACTGTAATGAACATAATGATGTATATACTCTGAGAATGTGTTTAAAAAATATTGACAAAAACTATTATTTCTATTTCTAAAAATTTTTATCATTCCGAATACAATAATTTGGCGGGACTATTTTTTTAATAAAATAATTTTTTTCAAAATCGAATTTCGAATTATTGCAATGTTTAATGTGTGTTGCTTTTTATTTATAATTCTTTTCACGTTACTTCTTATAATTTATTTGATGTATAATTAATTTACGAACTTTAAAATAAGCTTATTCTTTTAATTACATATTTGACACCTCATTAGACTTTTACATTAGACCAATCGTATACATATTGATCTAGAATAAAATGCAGAATTTATTCAAAATTAGAAAGAAGAAACCGGAATTTCGTCAAGTGGTCCAATAATCAATGTTTTATTTTATACATGAGTTTATGGTTTCCATTCTCCCATCATCGATAATCCATGCTGTTAACAATGGTTTGGAATTTACCTTAAAATATAATTTTCAATAGCAGTAAATACTGATTCCTTGAAGTGAGATTTTATTAGCAGTGAAAGAGAATGGATCATTTCTTTGTCTAGAATATCATAGGTACGATACCAGACAGTTTAAAAAGTATCGTACTAAGAAATCCTACGATTGTTTAATTGTGTAGTATTGTACGTTTTCCTGTTTCAATTTAGTTACGTCAACGAATTTAATAATTATGGTTGGTGAAGACAAACATCCAGAAAAAACTCAATGAAGCAAGAAAAATCTAAGGAAATATCTTGTTCATAAAGAGAGCTTAGAATCACTGGCCAAAGTAAATTTACAAAGTAGTAAACAATAATTAAGAGATGGTTTAAGTAATATCTAAAATGGTAAACTATATCTTGTATCTATTTTTTCAAAGTGGCAACTGAATTGTTTGGATTATGGTTTTCCATTCAACTGTTCGTGAGATCGATTCACATTTTTGGTGGGGAATTTTAAATGTTTCATTGCCAATCAAAACTGCAGATCATAGCCTAATTTCAGTATACGAAAAAGCTACCATAAACTAAATTAAACCAATAAACATTCTATTTAAAGTGGATTATTAAGTCCACACAACGGTTTTGAATTGTCTAAGCCTTACCAACACGAAAGTTCAGAGAAAAGCCACAATCATCAGTTCATTAACTGAGCTACAATTGTCATCAACTTTGTAGCTCTTGACTTGGTCTACCTTTTATATATGGGTGACGTTTTTTATACGTCGATAAATTCTCTCTGTACCAACTTTTTAAGTATACCTAAATACTTTAATATCCCCTATAACTTGGTGAGAAACTCACAAAAGTTGATAGTACTTAAGAGATTATTGTTTCCAAAGCTCACACAATCAATCTTGAAGCAGACAAATATAAATGTAATGCGAGAGTTAAGTTGAATAAAATAGGCTCTGTGAACAAAGAGCATAGTTTCAGTCAATAAAGTGTAATGCTTCAAATTCTCCACTTCACGCCTAAATAAACAGTAGAGGAGATAGACATATCCTTTCTCATTTTTTATGTGTCTCTAGTAATGGGTGCGTAAACATTTCTCAGACTTTTTCATTCGTATTCGTTACTATTTGATTAAATTTATATACGAAATGCTTCCTTCCCATGTAGAATATGAACTAAATGTTCAAAATATTTTTTAACAATTTTCAAATACAATATTATTTACTATGTAGTATAATATGTTGAATTAATATTTATTTTTATCTGATGATAGGATTATGAGTCTCTAGAAAGGGAAAATTTCTAATCCAATACTAATCTCTAACAAATTTGAAAGTTTAATTATTAACTAATGAACCATACGGTGTAGAATATTTATAGCGAATAATTATATTCAAATAATTTGAAATTTCTATTTTTACAAGAATTGGCAGAAGATATTTCACCTTTTCTTAATTGAAACATTTTCAAAATCAATTCGAGAAAATAAATCGTAGAAATCAAAGCTGAGCTGTGAATCATGTATCAAATTTCAGTCCACCAACATTCAAGCACAAATAACTGGTGTAGATTATTCGAAGAGAAAGGAAACTTTTATTTTAAGAATGATCTGGGGACCGATTCCCAAACTTCTGGTATCCATCTATTTAAGGATGGATTTAAGATCTCCAGAGCAGAAATTGGGAGCAAGCGAAACATCTTTTCGAACTCTCTTGTCCCAAGGGTGTATTTAAGACAAAATAGATCCAATTTTACTTCGCGGTTACGGTTGCGGATTACTGGTCGGTCAGAAAATTTTATTCTGCGAAAAATTTATAATTCCATAAATAAATCTGTAGTACAGGTCGTTAAAAATTTTCTTCAAAAACGTATTAGTCGTAATTTCAATTTTTATACTCGAAAGATATTCTTTTACTTTATCAGCAAACCTGACCGTATATTTTCATGCGAGTTTATGTTTCTTCATTCGTGTTTTCATAGATGGAATAGGTTGGTGTTCATTACTTAATAATTGGAAGAAATCGTTTTTCAATATGAATGTTTTTTGAATAACATAAAATTGCGTGTTCATCCGCATAAAATATTATATGTAGGTCATAAAAAAGTTTTCCAATTATAAACTTTCCGTGATATTTTAAATAGTAAATTGAGTATCAAAACATTGTGTTCAATATCATATGTTTATTAAAGTATAGATAAATATTTAATCTAAATTTAAATGAAGTATAAATTTCTTGAATTTTATAGCAAAAAATGTGTGTAATATTTGTAAAAATAATTAGAAATCTCCAATTCCATTTTTTTTAAATTATGAAGAGATTTCACATGGAAAAGAGTAATGCCAATAATTTAATTAAAATTATTTCTTCAAGTTAAAAAAAAAGTCAAAAAATATTTAAAAAATTTTATTACATGATGTATAAAATATATTTAAGATTTATATATATGTTACATTTATAAATGTTCTTTATAAAAACTACATTTATAAATTTAGTCATAAAGTTTATCACTGTATATGTCAATGAACTTTATTTTTTAGGCATTATCATCTAGATTTTTGTCTTTTTTTAAATTGTACAATAGAAATAGCGAATTGCAGTTTTGCAATTTGTTATTTAATAAATTTGTGTGCATTCAAAAATACTATATTAATGAACAAATATTAATATTTGCTAATGTTGATGGTTTTGACTATAAGGGATTCATCATTTAAAGCCAGTGATGGTAAAATAACAAAAACGTCCAACTATCTCACCATGATATTCAATAACGATTAATCCTTATTTGATTAGAGTTGTTGTTGTTGTCATGTGCCAGAGTTAGACTGGCATTATATGGGATGCGCTGCTCCATTTCTCTTACTGAACCATAATTTGGTGAGCAGTCTGACTTCCTCAGTACACACATGCCATAGGTACCCGTTTATAGGGTAGGCAACCATTTACAACCCATTCATACAAGGAAAGGACAAATTCATGATAGGCAGAGAGAGTAAGTATATCCATGCCCGAACAGGGATTCGAACCCAGGACCTTCCGATCCGCTGTTAAGCACTCTGATCACCAGACAGGGTGAGTGGCATTTGATTAGAGTTCAATGATTAATGAAAGACAAAGCATAAAAGAAAGTCTTAACTCTGAAAACAATTGAAAGTCATTTTTATCATTTATTAGTTTTTATTTATGATAAATTTTCGTATATAAAACTGTAAACATATATCATAATTAAAGAAATATGGAAAACTTTCAAAAATACGCATTAAAATTATGAACATGAAATGTTCAGCATCTATTTTCAGTTATTACGAATTTCTTTTTATTAAAACACATGTTCGATTCCTACTTCTCGATGGACTATTTGTCATAAATCTATGAATTTACATCTTTGTTATGTCATAGATTCCATGTATGCATGTTATACTATAGATGCTTAGCCTAATTTGGATATATATAAAAGATGACATTATTGTGACAGGATAATGACATATAATGTCATTTTTTTTAAGATGATAAATGAGTTTATAATGGAAAAGGAATTATAAACTAATAAATCAAAGTGCTGATGAACACTGCTTGATACTAAATATAAAATTTTGACTTAGAAGAATATGATCTTACGATCAGATCATGAAGAATTCATGTGTTTTATTTTAGAAAAAAATTATTTGACCATGTAAGGATGAGGCCATGAAGAGAAATTGCGGTTCTAAGTGATCAATGATTACCGATCGTAAAATTTATATTTTCATCGATTGAACAATAACTATTCAGAATAACCAGTAAATTAATGTGAACTTTATAACACTCTACAATTCTTTTTTTTTTTTTTTCAAAATAATCTTTAAAGTATAGTGCAAAGATGAAGATGAGATGAAGCATCAAATAAAAATGAAAAATTATAATAAAATAGAATTCGTAGAACAAAGCGCTAGTGGTAAATGCTTAGCCATATTAGTGTTTGAACTAATTGAGTGTCTTCCGATCACTTTTTGCAGACGAAGGCTAATTGGAGCACAACCAACAGTTTAAAGTAGATTCTCAATTGCTAAAATCATCTACGTTCAATATAATAATTGACCTCACTAATTGTTAAAATGAAAGCCAGAGAGCTGATGACAATTGACAGTTAAACGTGTTTGAACATTAAGTCTGGACTAAACCAAATAATTAAAATAAAAAATTCTTGACCTTTAGACATTGAAAATTTGTATTATGCTTTTTTATTTTTATATATTAGGTAAATATGTGAACGGGAAAGATAGGATAAACTTAGCTTATATAAAAAAACAAGAAGCAAATTTATTCCAACATCTATTTAAATATTAAATTTTTTAATTTCAGCCCAGTCTAATATCTTTAAGAAACCAAAAGGATAAGATTTCACACACTTTCCAGTAGATTCCATGAAAATATCAAAATATCATTAGAAATATCCTAAAATACCATCAAAATCACAAAATGAGCAATTTTGTATTAAATTTGATAACCCTGCAAACACATTTTCTCTAATGTGACCATAAGTTAAATGCCTTCAGGTCCAGCTTTATTTGTTTTTCTTCTTGGATATTCTGCTTTATCTTGTGCTTTGGAAAGTGATCCCATTTAAAGCTCTTTCAACTATTGAATGCAACACCCTGAGATAAATGACATTGAAAGGAGAAGGATTAACACTAATGACACTATCTACACCAGCCCTTTACTAAGTAGATAAGTTTCATAAATAATATTTATTTTTCGATAAAAAAGCAAATTTCTCGTAAGAATGTCACCAAACTCTTACGTATTATAAATATTTGAATTATACTTTTCCTCATTTCAAGACAAATATGTTGCAGGCAAGATATTTTATTTAGTATCAAATAAAAAAATTTATAAAGAAATTTCTTTATTTTGACTAAATTTAATTTTAATTCTCAAAGTGATTAGTTTATTTCTGTACAATCCTTTTTATATCTAAGTTCCAGATATTCCAAGTAAAAGTGTTTTATTTATTTTATCTTTCAATGTAAATATTACAATACTGTCAGAGCTGATGACAGCGAAATAAATCTTGTTATATAATAATCAAAAAATGATGGAAATAACATCTTAAATTCCTCTTTGTAAAATCTTGTTTACAAAGAAAGTCATGTTTGAAAAGCAAATTCCTATAGTCCTTATCTTCTTATATTCAGAAAAAAATTTGATGAAAATAGACAGAAATCAGACAGATATGGAGAAATCAGACCGAATGTATTCGAGAATAGAATATTTTATGTAAAAATTTTTTGAAGCTAACATATAATCCAAGTAAAATTATTATACATCTTAATCAATATATAATAATTCTGGACAAAAAAACTAAATTTCATATGTAAATTGTAAAGAAGAATATGTGAAAATGGGATTCGATTTACATGTAATTTAATAAAAACTTTACTTTTCTTTATTTGTTAAATTAATAAAAAACTTAATCGTGTTATTCTTGTAAGTATATAAGAATTTTATCTTAAAGGCATTAAATTCTGCTTTTCGATAAAAAAAATATGAAGATAATTAGAAGGGGAAAACTCTAAATACAATGCAACATTAATTTTTTATCATTTCTAGAACGGCCTTTTTTGGGAGTGTTATAGAAATCAGATTTTGCTTGCAAGCCCTGTTCATCAAGGGAAATTCAAGTTTTAATTGCTTAAATGAGTTTTATGAATCATTTTATTTTGGAGTTAGAAAATGTCTTCAGTTTTTAGCAACTGAGTCATCAAACGAAATCCCTTAGGACTTGTGGTTTATTGACTGTTTCAAAACATTTGATGATAAATTATGCAACTTTTCTGAACTGAAACGGTCAATACAGATTGGCTTGAACATCATCTTCCTCTAGTAAATGTTGAGAACTTCGTCAAGAGATTTCATTGGTATTCTGATGATCATATTTGATGATCGGAATTCAAATGAAATCACATGATGAGAATTAATATGAAATAAAACGCTACACATTTTAGAAACGACTAAAAGAATTATAATTCAAGCTTTTCTCATACCTTAATACATTGCAAAACTCGTCAAAAAGCGATATTTACTTATAGTTATATTATTGTTAAATATTATTAAATTGCTTGCATTTCGAAATTTTTAACTGCATCTAATTTTGGCTTTATTTTTTTATTCGATCACATTTTACACACGGATTCGCTTTTCACTAGGAACTTCCCTATAAGTTTATTTCAAAACTAACACAAATATTAGAGATTAGAACCTGTCAACGGAATAATTTAAAGTTAAAAAGCAGACAGTTCAGCTGGACCAGTTTGGTCGAATATTATATGAAACTTAGAAATCGTTAAATCATAATACTGTTTTAAAGCAATGATGTAAGCCCCCACCCTATCTAGTGGTCAGAGTGCCTGACTGCAGATAAGCAGGTAATGGGTTCGAATCCCAGTTCGGGGATGGATGTACTGCTTATCCTGTCTTTAGCTTTTATTGCATGAACGGGCTGTGAATAGTTGCCTAGCCTATAAACGGGTACCTATGACATGTGTGTACTGGGGAAGTCGAACTCCACACCCAAATATGCTTCAGTTTGAAAAGTGGAGCATCGCATCCCTTAACGCCAACTTAGCTGGCACAAAACAACAACAAATCAATACGACGTAAAATAAAGTTGATTTTTTGAAAATATTATTTTTAAATTTGGTTCATTATCAAATATTTTTCTTTAATGAAATAAGATATTTTATTTCATTTTTAAAAAAAAAAAATTCATGTGGGAGATATTATTTGGAAAAGAAACAAGATCATTTCAGAAATGGTTTAGATGTAAAGTTTCCTTCTTCTGGGAGGATGTTTCCAGGATCGATCCAAGATGCTGTTGAATAAGAAGAAATAAATGTTACTTGTCTCCTTTCAGTATGCATATCTGTTGGGGTGGATGTTCACGATATTTCTTGGTTTTCTCCCTTGCAAAATATGAATGATATCCATGAAAAAATTTCCCCATAAGGCATAAATATTCTTTAGTTATTAAATTTTTACATATGCCTGTCAGTTATGATATTCTTTACACAATGTCAAATAAAATGCTTAAGCTATGCGTTATACTCATTTTTATATTAATTTTCGGAATATAAACGAATTTACTACATTTATAGCTATTATCGATCGCTTTGCTTTTTAAACTATATTTATTGTGTGTGAATTTGAATTCTTACATTTATTTTTATTCACAAAAAGCTTTTTTTTTATTAAATTATATCTTTTATTACTAGATGAGGAAAATTAATCCAGAATTAAGTTGTTTTTACCTATTTAAATGATTCGATCATCTTTTCCTATCTAATAATTTCTAAAATATTTATCTAAGCTCTTGCCCAGTAAAATTTTTCAATATCTTAAATGATACTGAATACGTGCTATAATGAAAAAATATTCTTCTCTCGTCCCGTTTTAATTTTCCTGATATATTTGATAAGAAGTGAAGTGAAGCTTAAGATTATTTTTCTTGAGGGTGAAGAATGTTTTTTTTTTCTTCCTCCAATTAACTGCAAAAAAATCACGTTTCAACTTTGGGTAATTTTTAATCTAAATTCAAAAATCTTAGGCATGATTTATAATTTTAATAAATAAAATTAGGAAATATACAATTGGGAAATCTTTTTTTCTTTTAATTTCAAATAAAATGTCAAACTCTTACATCGTAACATGTTGACGACATACCAAATATAATGCTTAGATAAAATGAACAAAAAATAATTTTTCAGGATGTCTTTGTTAATGAATTACAATTTTGTTTATACAAAATAACCAAGATTCAATTATTTTATGTTAATTATATAAATTACTAGGAAAATACAGTATGAATTTCTAATGCCTGTAATACTTACGAGTGATACTCATAAAATCAGAATTTGGTTAATAATTTGCGAAATATTTTTCATGATACAGGAATTTATTTTCTGTTTCATTTTAAAATTTTTTAATCGAGTGTGAGAGGCAAGTTCTCATAAAAATAATCATTAATTGTAACAATTCTCTGGTATAATCAAGCTGCTTTTAAGAAGTAAAGATTCGTGAAAGACCCAATAAGAAGAAGAATTTGTGTGTTATCAAATACGAACTTCATGATTTTACATAATTATCTATATAATATCATGTTTTATCACAAAAAGATTTCTACTCAGAAATATTATTGTGTCTGAGAATATGTCTTAAGTATCATTCTCAACGAAAATGTCACTTTTAAACTGTTGATTATTAAAATTGCAACACAGCAAAATAAAGCAAATAAAAAAGTTATTTGTTGTGCGTAAACAGTATGACAAAGAAATTATTAAATTACCAAGTAGTTTGGGGGTTTAAAGTGCGGAAAATAGCTGGTACCGTTAGATTCTAAAACAACCCTTTTGCCAATTAAGAATGGAAAATTGTGTTTGGATAGCGGAAAACAATTAGTTCCATGCTGCTTCAAGTCTTCTACATTTCATTAATCGTAGCAGCTGAATAGGAATGGCAAGTCATTTCTCAGCATCCCCCAAATATTTGATTTCATTTATTTTGTGATCTAGAGATGAATAAGATTGAGTGGAAAATTAAATATCCATTGTGTCATATGGCGTGAAGAAAATGGTGTGCTGTATGGAGTCTTATTGAGTGATAGTGTTTCGTTAACATCAAAAAGTAAACAACATATAGCAATACATACTTAATGTCGATATATAGCTATTAGCTTGAAGATATCAAAAAACTACCGATCGTCATCCAAACTACTGTCTCTCCGAGCTACGTGTGGTCGTGTAATTTATGATTACCTTTATCATCACAAGTAATGTATGCCTTCCATATACGACGATACCGATTGAAATCGGGCCTTTTCATTCAAATCTCCAACAAGTATACGTCTTATCAGTATGCTGAATACAGAATCGGATCTCTTTTGAAACATTGTCACACTTCAATATATATCTTTGTCAATAGAAGCTTCAGAGACCTCTTTATGGTCCATTGCCAAGAAAAAACAAATTAATGGTCACCGTGTTACAACTGTCCGCACCGTACTCGATGTCTAACAAACAATCCTAAACTCTTTTGCAATACCTGTCCTCTGAATATAAGTGGTTTTCATGGGACGCGCAGTGATTTTGAAGGTCGCTCATTATACGACCTTTCATCGATCGATTCTCTATTTACAGAATGTTGATTGAATTTAAATCAGCACGAGTAGAAATATCTGGAACAATGTGTCCCTCTCTTGATTGAGAAATATCATGAATCTATCGAATTCCAACATATTCTGAAGACATTCGTAGATAGAAAGCTAAAAGGATATTAACTATAAATGACTACAGGACAATATTTCTTCAATAAAAAGTCAATGAGATAATCAATATTTTTGAAATTAATTATACTACAGATTTAAGCATGGTGCACCAGGCAATATTGGTATGCTAAATAAATAGAAATTCAATGAAAAATATCCGCTGGAGTTCACATTATACAGTTACACATGAAGGATAATTTTAGAAAGAGGGAACACTCAACATACCTTCGTTCTGAAAAGAGCGAATTACCAAAAAGGTACGCATCATACCATAGCCAACTTTATATTGACTTAAAATCAAGGCTAACTTAATTTTGAACTAATTAAAATCTCTACAAAAAATTTCTGAATAAAAATTAACTTCTAAATAAAATTTTAAATACGATCGAATCTTTACGTTAGCCAATGATTGAAATCACGATTAAAATTTTATTCCATCTTGCGTAGCCATTATCAATTAAACTGTAGACAAAAATTTGGCATAACAACGCAAAGAAAGATTTTGTTTATAAATTGTTGGGGATATATAACTAAAAAAAGATTTATAATCATTTGAATTATATGATATCCAACTCTAACTAATTTTGATCGTTTGTTTTATATCTGTGTTTAATACAATTTCTCATACAAACATTAAGTGGTTCTTAAGTGTCTGAAACTGCAAATCAAATCTACTATATAAAATATATTAAATAAAAATAAAAAGATATTTCACATTCATTTCACGGAGGAAATTATATCGATTTAACAAAAAGGAAAGCGATATAAACTCTTAATTTTCCAGAATCGAAACATCTAATTTAATATCGAATAGAAACTATGTAAGAGACCTTCATAAGTCTTTCGTATATATTCAAGAAGAAATATGAATAAATA
Organism: Latrodectus elegans; assembly: GCA_030067965.1. NCBI lineage: Eukaryota > Metazoa > Arthropoda > Arachnida > Araneae > Theridiidae > Latrodectus > Latrodectus elegans. Next base: position 39,496,193 of record CM057822.1, on the reverse strand, counting down.
CCAGATTCGCAACAAAGGAAATGGGGGAGTATGAAAAATGGAGTATTACGTAACAGAAAATGAAAGGAATTTTTCGCAAAATATGAAGGTGGTGAAATAGAATTTCTCTTGAACAGAAAACGATCTCCCCCCCCCCCTATCAACAATGAAAGAGCATAAATCTGAAACCAGAAATATTATTTCTGTTTAAATTCAACAAAGATAAAACATGTGCTGTTGCATATGTTACTCGTGAAAACTACTTTATTTGAACCTGAATCAATCCCTTAGTGGAAATCTTCACATACTACAACTATTTTTCTACAACATAAATTCAAACTATAAATTTTCAGTTACCTTTGGAGTTAAAAGTGATTCTAGAGAGCATTTCTGTGAACGCATTTATATTTTAAAGTTCTTTGTTTTTGAGAAAGTGTTTTCAAATATGTGGACATAAAATTATTTTGTTTGTAGGTTAGTTTGTTATCACAATACGTTTCCCGCGTCTGGTTTCCATCGATCGAAATCACTAAATGCATCTATTACCCTCTTAATTTCAAGTTAAATGACGAAGTCACAGCCTCCGCTGTCACTTGTCACAAACAATTTTAAGATGCTTTTAACTTGGATGGATTCCTTCACTACGATACTTTTGCCCAGATCTGGTACTGAATTTATTATCTTCCATCTATTAGAAGGCTGGAATTTTTTTGTATCATGCTCTATTGTTCTTAAACTTGTAAGGATATTAAAGTTTTCCATATGGTACTTGATTTTTAGTTTGAAGTTGATGCTGTAAGCAAATTTAAAATTCGTAGTTTTTTAATCATGTTCAAGTAATAAAAGTAACGCATGAAATACCACTTTTTCAAAACTTATACTTTGCGCCAACTTGGGAACATCTAATTTGTTTGAAAGACAAACTATTGGTATATTTAATACGGTGGCCTTTCACAAAATCGAATCCTCAGCCTTTTGTTTTTCACCTTAACAGGCACATCCTATTCTATATTTGATGGGAATTGTAAGCATTTTGGTGAAAAAATAATTGTGTGTCTCTTTAGCGTTAAATGTTTTTTGAATAATTAATTTTCTATTCTGAGTTTAATAAAAAAAAATTCTGTGTTAATTCATTTTTATGCTGATATTTGCCTTGTAGAAGAAAATGATCTATAAACCATTTTTTTCATAGAAATCACTGAACAGAAGCTATTAACTTCAAGAAATTTCAAAACACATTTTAAAGGTTTTTACTATAATTCTTATAATGGTGATTACTATTAACAGTTACCATTAAAGTCATCAATATTAACTGTCATTTACAAATAAAAATGTATTAAAAATAATTGTTGAGATGACACTCTGAAATTATTCAAAATATGTATACGATTCTGAATAATCTTTTCATCTCTAAAAGCAGAATTGTTATTTTAGTATCTAGTAAACTTATCCCATAATGTTTGTTTTTGTCGCTCAACAGGCATTTTTTTGCACACGAGGGTTAATTATACCGGGACCTACAGTTTAAAGTGAATTCCGAACCACTACAAACATCCATGTGCAAGGTGGGATTGAAACCCACGAACTGTTGAACCGAAGGCAAGACCATTCGGCTGTCAGCTGGGCCATCCCTTACTCTTAATGAGACACCTTGTAGAAGATGCCACATTAAATCGCAAAAAATATTTAGATTTTTTAAGCCGAATAAGAATTATTTTTAAATAAAGAGTTCTAATCACAAAAATCATCATTTTTTCCGATATAAAAGAGCCTTCTCTGGATAGATAAGTTGCTCTCTAGTGATCTCTCTCTATAAAGTAATATTCAGAGTATGGCCACTGTGGCAACTGTGGTGATTGTTTTTACTGATATTAGCATGAAATGCATCTGTTTCTGAACAGTGGAATATAGAGTAAATACATAATTTTTCAATAAATAAAGCTTTCGTTATGACAAAGACTATCATGAAAACGACCAAATTGCAAATTTGCCAAGTATATGTACATATATATCTATTTATGAATATAAAGTGTATATAAGGCATCTATGAGCAGAGAAATATATTAAATTTTGATTGGACTGATAGGAATGTTCGAAACAGTTTTGAAGTTAATGGTACTGAAAATATTATCCATTTTATAAGCTTCAAAAACTGTTACTTTCAATCGAGAAAAAAACTCGATGCATTTCAAAATCTACAGAATCTTTGTAAACTAGTTATATATTATTTTCTTGAATAAGTCTTTTAAACAACAGTTTTCAGAACATAATTATCAAAAGAATTATTTAATATATGTTCTGATATTGTTACATATATTTTACTTTTTGACAGCAAAAGTAGATTTAACAAGACATAAATAAATAAAATAAATAGTTCATTTGATAACAATGGCCAATATAATAATAATGGCAATAAAATAATAACTGGCCAAGGAGTGCTGTTACCACAATAATCCTTCCTCTTCAACACTTACCTTTTTAGAACATCAGTCCATAGTTAATTCTGAAATTTCAAAAGGGTGGTGGATTCCTCCTTGTCATCACTGGTACGCGGGCAGAGAGCCTGGCTCTTCATTCGCCTTCACTTGTGACAGAGCCTCTAGAACTGCAATTTTTAGACTAGCAAGCGGCCACACTTGGGGTCTCCATATTTCGAAGGTAGTAAAATTTTTGAGGTCTGCTCTGAATGTAAAACTGATCAGGCTTCTCCTAATCCCATACTTAATTGCTTTGAACTTTCCAGAGAGGATATATACTCACCCACCCATCTGGTCCTCGATTCCCTTAGGGTCAGCGGTCTGATGGACCTTGTCTGACGAAGTCAGACATTTGGAGGATAAGCAACAACAACATAAATTTTCATGATTGAAAATTGAATTTTTAATTCGGTTATTATAATGTATACTATTTAAAAATTTATGACACTTATGACACACACTTATGACAAAACAAAATTCCAAATCCATCACTGAATTTAAAGATTAGGAAATCAAGTCATAAGTCTAATTTAAATGTAAAATATTAAATGTTGAAAACTTTAAATATATTTAAGGCTTTAATACAAAACCCAAATAGTTGTTGTGGCAAATAGTTAATCTTAAACAAGTATACATGTTGTTAAATTAAAAATCTGTCAGCATATTTTATTATTTTGAGTAATATATTGCCAAAGATTATGTATGATTAAGTATCCTATGATTACTTTGTTTATTGCTTTAATATCGAGTCTTCTAATAACTAAACTAGACGTATAATTAATATGGCTTTATTGTAATGAGCTACCTTATCTTTCTGAAAGGGACTTTTAGTACTTAAGACTTTTCATAAGGAAATATCCTTAAGTTCCCTTTATCCTAATCCCTTTATTTTCAGTACAGAAATGCAAAATTTTCAAGACAGTCTGTAAACACAAATTATTCCAAATTGAAAAAAGAAAAATTAAGTTATTACCCAACTCCAAGTCGATGTCGAATGATGAATCTGTGGTAGTTTGATGGAAGAAATGTTCACTTAACTCCCAGAATATCAGACAGAAGAATATATTGTCTCAAGAAATTTTTTTCCAATGGCAGATTATAGACAGTTACAGCAAAATAAATAAAAAGAATAGAACAATAACACAGAAAGATACTGCAACAGAGTCTATTAATCTAACATGTCTCTAGCTTCCCAATAGCGCTCAGTTAGAGACGTCTTACGAAATGCAGGACAGCGAGGAAGATGACCTGCGTCCATGACCTCACTAATGTTGCAAAGAGTGCAGACCTGAGAAGGAAGGATACCAAATCTATTTAGATGTTTCTGCAGACAGTCATGCTTGGTGGCAAGGTGGAATTCAGCCACCGCTCTGTGTCTTGAGCTATTGCGCAGATCTAGGAGGGCATTCTTCCAATATTTAAGAGCAATGCGGTTAGTAAGCTCTTCATGAGTTCTGGACTTAAGAGTTCTTTTGACAAGATGATTAACAGGACAGAAGGGCATAGCGCGTGTAAAAGTCTGCGTAATTAAAGTGCCCTTCTTTGCAAGGTAATCTGCATTTTCATTACCTGTAACTCCCCAATGGGTAGGGATCCACTGGAGGACAATGGTCTTCTCAAGGGATGCCAGGTTGGATACAATGCCCATTAGAGCAACTTTTGAATCACAGAGGACAACAGCTTTTGTAAATTGATCTATGTGGCAATGTAGCTGAAATAACGCCAGGCGAATTGCCGCGATTTCTCCATCAAAGACAGAGCCCCGTCCCACCAGGGAATAAAAGGAAAAGACTTCGGAGAAAACTCCGGCACCAGCATTTGGTCCTTTTGATAGGAGGGATCCATCGGTAAATATCCGGAGCCACTCTGGCTCAGGATAGTATCTACTCAACACCTCATAAGCCAGGACTCTCAAAATAGTAGGATCGACATTACTTTTATTGACACTTTGACACAGATCAAGATTAAAACAAAATTGTTTCAAATTTATTGGATTTTGAGGTGGTACAAGATATTCAGGTTCATAGTTTAAATCAAGAGAATGTTTTAGGTGTAAAGCTCCCTAAGAAATTCTTTCTGAGTCTTTAAACTTCTATTTAAGTCTCGGCTGGCCTCGTTCCAAAGTGATAAGCAGCCAGGAACTCTTGTGACCTTTTTCCAGAGAATTATAGCCTTCTCCAGAACCGTAGTTTGTAATGGTCTAACACCAGTCGAGAAAAGCATTGCATCTATCGGGGTAGTCTTTACTGCCCCAGTAATGATGCGTAAGACTTGATTTTGTACTTTTTCCAAAGTATCAAGTTTTTTTCTCCCGCCACGATAAGTGGTTCACAGCAACAGGTCAAGAGGGGGGGGGGAATAAACGTTTGGTAGGTCTGGAGTAGATTTTTTCCAATGCAAATTTTGCTCCGGCAAGTCATTTGAGGACACTCAGTCTCTTCAGAGCACGATTAGAAACGTCCTCTACGTGAGACTTCCAGGTTAGTTTGCGATCAAAAGTCGCACCTATATATTTAAAATTGTTTCACGTAGGGATTTAATTGCCTTTAAACATTAATTGCGGTTCCCCGGGATGATGCTTAAATGAGAAAGTAAGGCAGTATGATTTAGATAGATTAACCTCCATGTTATTGAAATTACACCAACTCTCCAGAGCATTTAAAGCGGGAGGAAGTTTAGCCTCTGTACTTCTCATTGCTTGAACTTTTTAGAGATAGTCCATATGACTGGATCCTCAGCGTATAGGAGACATTTGACCCCAGGGATGTCTCTAATTTTAAAAATTAGGTCATTGATATAAGTGTTAAAAAGGGTACAACTACTAACGGCCTCCTGAGGGAGAACCATCTTAAGGATTTTGAAGTTTGACAGTGCATTGCCGTGTCTAACCTTGCAGGAACGTTAGCACAAGAAGCCCCGAATCCAATTAAAAAGGTTTGACCTGACACCCAGTTCACAGATATTTTCAAAAGAAGATTTTCTCGCCATACTTTGTCATAAGCAGACTTGAGGTCAATAAAAACTGCCATCAAGACCTGTCTGTTTTCAAGGGCATCTTCAATTGATTGACTTAGAGGGCGACATGTTGGTTGGTGGATCTGGAGCCTCTAAAATTAGCCTGCTCTTTAGCCAATACTCCGTTAAATTCTAAGCAGTAGTTAAGCCTTCTCATAACAATGATTTCCATTGTCTTCCCCTCAACGCTGGTCAGTGAAATTGGTCTTTAACCATGAAGATTATCTGGATCTTTGTCCTTCTTATGAATTGGTATTACAATAGAAGTTCTCCAGTCAGCCGAGATATGGCTAGAATTCCAGATTAAATTTAAAAGGTTCCAGATGGTTTCAAATGCACTAGGGCCTAGGTGGATTAGAAATTCATTGTGGATGCCATCTGCACCAGGTGATTTACTGAATGAGAGGATTTTCAGTGCATAGGTTAATTCAACCCTGGTTATAGATGCGACAAAAACTGATTCATTATCAGACTTGGACCCTGACTGCAGATGTGCAGTTTTCCGCTTAACAGTAGGCGAATTTATTTTTGCATGGGTGTCATTGCGATGGGCCTAAGAAAAGTGCTGAACGAAAGCTCTTGCTACAGCTGAATTCGATGACAACTTTTTCCCTTCAACTGTGAAGGTTTGTTTAAGTGGCCAGTAGAATCATTTATTAGATTACCTATGTGTTTATAAGTTCTTTTACTATCAGTACGATAGTCTATATTGGAAATAAATTCCTTAAATGAAGATCATTTGCTGGCAATTACGGCTTTTCTAAAGATTTTCAGATTGCCTTCTCCAGGCCTGAACATCACAAGGGCGCGAAGTCAATTCCGCCTTTCGCCTAAGTCTATCTCGTTTGGCTTTCAATAAGGTCATTTCACTTGTCCAAAAGGATCTGAATTTCTTTTGTCTACCTCTCAAGAAGATCTTTTCTCAAGAAGATGTCCAATGAATCTGAAAGTTTGGTGGTTTCATGACCAGAAGGTAAAGCCTAATGCCATTGAACAGAATGAGCCTATATACATTTTGAATTCCGTAGAAGTCTATTCCTTCGCTATGTTGTATTCAGCATAGGTGTGAGAAAGAGAATTACTGGACAAGTATTGACAAAGCTTATCGATAGGGGTTCATGGTTACAATGTGTTTCGCGTCAGTTTAGAAATTTCGACCTTCAAAAGTAGATAGATAGCCTGATGTATCCCTTTTCCTTAAACCAGCAGAATTAAATCTATTCAGGAGTTTTCCTATGGTGTTCAGTTAGTCTCTGAGAAAATTATCAATGTATTATAGATATTGCTATAAATAAATTAGATTATCTTACTGTTTTAAATGTTTAGATGCATTAGCTGTTCCGATTTTAATTCGTCTCATTTTTTAAAAATATTTCAACACATAACGATTCAATTAATTGTTCTTACTTTGCTTATAATAGTATGTAGATATTCATTGCTGAAATAAATTGAGACATAAATTAAATTTTGTCATTAGGGAAAATAACTGGTAATAATTCATCAATTTTTGTGTGATTAACTTTGCCTGAATTCAATTATTCAAAAGCGTAGCTTTTTTATTCATCGTCTACAAGGTTTTTTTTTGTTACAAATAAAGTGTTTTTTATATAAATGTTTTTAGATGCAATGTTAGTAAATATATATTTGTTCGAATTTCTCTTTTTGGGATTTTTTGAATAATTTTTGTTGATCAAATTCTTTTGGTTCTAACACATTCGGTCTCTGTACACTTCTCAGACATATTCTTTGTATATACCAATCTAAAAGTTGTTTCAAACTGTTAGCACTCTTGCTTTCTTTTCAACAGTTTGTGGCATCGATTCCCTGCTCTGGTGTATTTTCTTACATTAGTATAGAATTAATTTCAAATTTTAGGTCTTAGTTAAGTGAGTCCATGTATACACAAAAAGTAATGGAACATCGATACTGAAATTGAAAATGTCTGTAGTCCTTTTTTATTCCTATGAGTATTATAAAACATTATAATTTTTGTTCTTCTCGATTCTCGAGTATCTGTTATCTACTAACATTTTCTACTATATTGTCTTCTGGATCAACACGTCAATTTCAATTAAAAAATATTTGTAACCCATTAGCTTTTTCATTTTTTTTTATTCTTCATAAACTAATACTCCAATGTATTTCAATTATATTTCCTTAAATGAGAAATCTTTTGAAATAAATTTACTAAAGCTACGATAATTTTGCATGTTTTTAATTTTGAAAAGGCTATTATATTCTGATAATTTAGAAACAAAAAATAGTTTCGTAAATTTAACGTGAATACTTATATAACAAATTACCGTAGTTATAACAAGACCTGTAGAAAATTATCCTTAAATTTAATTAAAAGCTATTTTAATTTAACTGACACTCGGGATTTTTTTACAATATTAAAGTTAAAATAATTTTTTAATTAAAATTTAATTCTAAAAAGAGAACTGAGAGAACTAATTAAATATGTTAAGTAAACGGAAAACATTCCATTAATTTTAAAAATAAGTATAGAAGTGCGAAACTATAATTAAAAAAGTTTGAGTACGTCTAATTTTGCAAAATACTTTTCTAGTAATATTCTTCTTACTGCGCAAAAAAATTGCTTTCAACTAATTAGAAATAAATTTAATAAAAACTGTATAGCATGATTTCAACAAAATAGTGATTCCGAAAACGTAAAATTGTTAAGAACCTACTTTTTAATAAGTGAACTTTCGAAATGAAGTTTCTTTTTTCTTTGCAAAAGGTGTTTACTGATTTGTCTCTGTACATTTGGTGTGTAATCAGTAATTTTATATTAAATAAGCGGATTCAAACAAATTTATTGGTTTTTGTGAATTTAGAGGCACAAAAATTTGTATTCAATATTAAATTTTAAATAAAATATGAAAATTACAAAACTATATACAGACAAAAATTAATGCTTTTCTTTTGCCCAAAACGTTTCATTTATTCATAGCTATTATTTTGCAATGATAACTATGCCGAGCTGGTAGCCGAATGGTTAGCGCTCTTGCATTCGGTTTAACAGTTTGTGAACTCGAATCCCAACTTGGGCATGGATGTTTGTAGTGGTTCGGAATCCACTTTAATCCGTAGGTCCCGGTCTAATTAGCCCTGATGATATGATGTAGTTATTCATTTGCTATGCTACTTCTTTTTTTGTACGATTTTTATTAGGTTCATGAATTACAACAATGGTGACCTTGTAATATTATAACCTAAATTATACCATCCAAAAAAAGTTTTTACTACATATAAAAACCTATGATAGCTTTAAACAGTCAAAGTACACTGCCCTTCAAAATTTAAGAAACATGTTTTTCGAAGCTCATCTTTAAAAAATGATACTAACAATGGAATTCGTAGTTTATATAAAAATGTCATAAAATGGCGTAAGCAAACATATGTAAATTCAAAAAAATGCTAGACACCACTTTTTTGATTTGAAAACATGTAAATATGAGTAGGAATAAAATATGCCAACATCAAGCTTTCATAATTACGTTTTAGCTTTTATTGATATTTTAAGTTTTGTTAGCAGTTTCGTTGAGTGGAGTCCCGAAATGTATGAGAGAAGCCGTTTGTCAGATTTGTAAAACTGGGGGTTGATCAGATGGATGAAAAAGAGGATGTCATAGGCGGATGATGTTAGGCGCCTTAATGTATCTCAAATGGTCCTCCATCTCTGAAATCAATATCAAACCGAAACATTCATGTCTAGAAGAGGCCAACCATAAGCTACAACACCTGTAGAAGAACGTTTACAACTCTTTAGTAGAAGCATTTCTGTTCCATAACTTGTTGCTGACCACTCTATAGCACCAGGGAAAATAATAATTGCCAGTACGTTGCAAGGGTGTTTTCCCCGCATCATACTAGCATAGAGGCAGCATGTACGTACTTGTGCATCGTACAAGCTGTCTCCATGCGATGCTTCCTATTGTGTGTGTCCCTCTCGCCGAGTGACACAGAATGACCCGGTTATTTTGAGCCAGAAAACCCATTTCCTGACCAGGCAGTGATGGGCTTCTTTACTTTATACAGACTAGTCAGGATTCACACGGAGGAATGAATGACTCAGGACATGTGCTAATCTGGAGAGAGCAAAGCATCAAATACCATCAATCCAACACTGCGGAAAGACGCATTCACTTGGTAGTGGAATAAGTTTCCAAAGTATATCTGCGACGGGTATATGATATTTGGATTATATCATGATCCATATGTCAGCCGATATAACGATGAAATTAGCAGTGATCTCATTCTGATGAATGATAACACACAACCTCATTGAGCTGAAGTTATCGAAAAACATTTGAGAGTTTGGACTTGAAGCGGACGGAATCTCCAGACCTAATTCCATAAAGGATTTGGTAGACATATATCTTGGTAGATAGGTTGTTGCTTTAAGTCTTCCTACAAGATCTGTATCAAAGTTGGAAAACCACTTACTCAATTTTTGATTTTTGCTTGACATTTTGGTAATTGTTAAGTTAATTGAAAATAAGGAAATTCAATTCTACAAATGCCTTCAGGTGGACATATCCATTATTAAAATTCATTTTTATGACATTTTACCCCACATTATTATATTTCTTAAGAATAGATATTCCTGATTAATTGCTTTTCGGTTGTAAATCATTTACATGTTTTCCTTATGTAAACTTCTATGTTGCACACAATCGTTACATACCTGTTTTGTGCGCATTTCTTCCAAATTTGGTGTTTCTACATACATTCATGTGCATAATTGTTGCAAAAATAATCTTCGGTTTATTAACTTTTAAAGACAAGTGTAGCTATTGTGTACAATTTTTATGTGATTAAAAAAGTTTCATATCTAAATAAGTTGTTGCAACATTTTTTGTTGGTCTACTTCTACTAACTATTCATTATATTGGGAGGTTGACCATCCCGTGTGTTCGGGATCATCCATATTCTCCATCCCATGTGTTCGAGACATGTCCACGTTACTCTGTGACATCCCAAGTCCTTCTATTTGTGTGAAGCTGTAGATGTAAGCAGAGATGTTGACTGACCGTGATTTAAATTTACACGAGTCTTGGTAAGAAGCGAGTATTCCAAACTCATAAATCCGAGGTTCGCCAGCATCTCTATGTACATATGTGCTATGCCATAATATTAGTAGGCTTCATTTGAGGGATAATTTCTTTATTTCAAAAGTACTTAACATTTCTCTTTGAATAATAAATACAAACTATTAGAAAAATGCAGACATTAATCATTAACGTCAGCCAGTATATCTTTTATCCGAAAACCAAGACAAATTTGGATATCAGTCGAAAAAACCCTCGAGTACAGTACAGCAACAAGCTAAACTTTATAAAAAAACTAAGCAATTAATAAGCTCTTCTTTATCATGTATATTTTAAGTTCTTAAAATCATATCACTTTTTTTAATTTAAGGATTTTAATCAATTATCATATGAATTTTAGTTTAAGATATGTGTATATAATAAATCGGTTCTCGCATTATAAATGAATCCTTTTTATTGTTATTTTCTGCATTCATCAACGTAGAGTGATCGGAAGCTTACAATAGATAAGTGAAATCCTCTTCGTTTTTAGGTTGATTGAAAAGAAATATTGAAAATGTGGCGCAGTTTATCAACAGCCTTCCGGTAAGCGATCTGCAATGTAGTGACGTTTTCTTCATGAATGAGACACTTTAATTGAAAAATATTGAAAACATTGACCTAGATTTGTGCTTAAGGAGGAAGACACGTCGTAAACAACTGCCAGGAGATGTTGAGATAAGACAGAGACTCGGACGGGTGGCCTCCGTAAACAACCTACTGATGGATGAGCGGCAAGACAAACACATTTCCATGATCGGTTTTCAAAGCTGCTCGGTTATCGTTTTTCACATTTAGTATCTTAAATAGCAGAGATGCTCTGTAACAGAACATGATATGTCATAAGTATCATAGTACAATAAAATTATATCAGCACATTAAAAATACGACTATGTGCTTATTGCAGTAAGTAACGAGCAATTTATTTCTACTGACCAAAACCACAAAATACAGCCATTTCTTCCCAATTAAGAGAACCTGGTTAATATATATATATATATATATATATATATATATATATATATATATATATATATATATATATATATATATATATATATATATATATATATATATATATATATATATATATATATAAAATAAAAATAAGGTCGATACCAGATCTGGCACGCCATACCAGCAAAAAAAGTCAAATCTAACAAAACTTTTACCGTATTAGACTTCTCAGCAAGATAATCTTCAGATGTGTCAAGTATTGAACCTACTATCTCCTGGTTATAAAATATAAGACTAAGTATAATAAAAATACAGTAGAATATTTTCCAAAAGTCCCAGTGAAACGCTCCCTTTTATGTGAATCGTGATGTTATTTTAATGTAATTTAATTTTTATTGATGAGTAGGGGTAATTTTGATCAATTTACTTTTCGCTAATTTTCTCTATTGCATGATAAAATAATTATAAATCACGCGCTTTTATCTGTAAGACGTTCTCTTTACAGTGTCAAATTATCTATCTATCTATCTATATCTATCTATCTATCTATCTATATATATATATATATATATATATATATATATATATATATATATATATATATATATATATATATATATATATATATATATATACACATTACTTTTTCTTCTAATTCGATCAAAAATTCGCATTATCTAATTTTAAGTTTAGACCCACACGTAACTTTCTAGCAGATGATAAGCACTCACCCTTCGTATGGAAATGTATGAATTACTTACAAAACCAACACAATTTCTTTTAATCAGTGTACATGATTTTTAAATTATAAATATATGGATAATGAGGGGTCTATTCACGTTTTGCATTTCTTATATCTCTCCCTCCCCCTGCTTTCGAAAATAATAAACCCCTCTTGATTAAGCAGAGAACGTATCTTTTTTTTGATCATTTTACAAATTATTAGAATGAGACTGAAAATCTGCATCTGAAAAAATGGGAATCATTATATGATGTGGATAATGTCAATGTTTATATTTCATGTAGGTGTGTTAAACAAGATGCTTATTCAAGCACCAATAAACTCAATGAACATTTTGATTCTAGATGAATTTTAATATAATAAATTTCAGTTTTAATTGGCAGATAAGAAGTTAAAAATCAATGAATTATGATAAAATCTTGCAAATACTTGGACAGTGGTATTCATAAGAATAAACTTACATAAAGTTTATTTATAAGTTTTAATAATAAGTAGAGTTAAACAATTTCTCAAGGCTAAATATTTTATTACTTAATGGGTAAAAAATTGTAGGAAATAATGTTGAAAATATTGCAGTTATAAGTAGTTTTAAATGTTCACGTATTGATTGATTGACTGTGAGGGGAAACCCCGGACTGTACCATGAACATTTATGTTACATTTATAAGCAATTTTAAATGTTCACGTAAAACGTATACCACTGTTCTTAATAGGTAGTGCACCTTTTTAGCTTATACGAAAGAGTAGTTGAAAGTATAGCTGTATTTATAAATAAGAAATGAAATAGAAACACGACTAAAATCTATATTTGTGGTAACTACACAAAGTCTTTTAATTGAAGAAGTAAGAGTAAAATGAATTTGGAAAATTGTGGTGAAAACTTTCACCAACAGCACTTGTGAGTATCGCTTAATACTTGAGAATGCTTAATAATAACACTATTTGTAACTGGTACAACTTAAATGTACATTCAATTTCAATTTATTTTAATGTCACCTATAAATAAGGGTTTAAAATAAATATGATAAAAAGTGTATCAGTGACACTCGTAATTTCTATTCAGAAAAATTTCATGAAAATTAATTATCAAGAGCTGTAGCAAATTACTAATAAAAATGTTACAGTTACAGTTATTTTTAAATCTAGTTAATAAATAATTAAAACTGACTATAACTGGAATATATTTTTATGCTATTGCTCGTCACAATGGTTTTAACAATGATTTTCCTCTTCAATTGTCAGCAAAGATTTTCCTCATCAAACTTTTGAAATTTTTGAGTTTGTATTTCTGTGTAGTAATGTAAAATCACTGAAACAATAACGTTTAATTCCTAAAACCATGCTTAATGCAAATTTTTATGTGCTTAAATAATTAAAAAAAAATAATGCTTAGACGCATATACTTTTATTTAATTACACCCTCATTATTAAGTCAATATATTCAATTTTATTCGGTTTCCTGAAGGGTTGTTATGTTGACTTTAAATTAAGTTACTAAATTATGCTTCATATAATATAAAATTTCAGTAAAATAATTTACAATAGATTCTACGATTAAGATTTAACTCACAGAAAATTTTGAAACTTGAATTTTATCTGCTATATATATATTTTTTATTGTCGAGATTCAGACATGTGAATTTCGCTCTTGGGTCATACTTCAACAAAAGCAATCGTAAGATTTCAAAAGAATGCAATTTCGTAGCGTGCCTGTCACATATACAGGCTCCACAATCTGTATCTGAAAATTGGATGTCCTTAACCCTTACAAGTGTGTAACTTTAATCCATAAAACGCCTCAAAGAGAGATTGCAAGAAAAAATAAACTCGCCAAGATTTAAAAGAAAAAGAAAAAAAGAAAGAAACAGATGATCGCAGCGAAGAACCAGCTCGTCTTCATTTGCCACATAGGCGTCAAGAAAAAGATCTTAAAGTGTAAAACGAAAAAAAAAAAAAAAAAAATATATCCACCCGCATCTAAAGTTAAGGAATGAAGAGTTCTCAAATATCGTTTCGATAAAACGAAGACACTCTCGCTGGTTGAGAGGGGGGAAAGTTTTCTTTTCAAAGGAAAGAAGAGGAAAAAAAAAAAAAGAGCTTGTTGAAGAAAGAGAGGTGGTGGAGAAGGCGGAGGGGCGCTGGGGGTGCAACGAGGAGATGGTCGGTCAGTCGGTCTTAGCACCCTAGCAGGAATGGATGCGCGTCGCTTGCTGTGGGTGTTCCTACAAGTGGTCGTCGGTGCCGGAGTCGCGTGGCGGACCGTCGCGGGAGAGGATCCGGTAGCGACGCCGTCTCCCGCCGCTGTACCGAGTGGAGGGTAAGTCTCTTTATAGCGTAATTCCGTTACTGCGAAGTGTCATTGAACCAACCACTTGTTCTCTTCAATTAGATGCTTCGAATAGAGAGCCATTGTTAAAGAGTATAAAATTAATAAACAGAAATAAGTATATTAACTCCCCATATTTACATTAGTTCCAATGCTGACAATCCAGCTGGGGAAAGTTCACTGAATTTTAGAAAAGAAACATTTTTAAATAAGCAAGCGATTTTTTACGTAAATTTCTTATATTTTAATTTAGAAAATCACAACTGTGTAAAAATACTAACCAAAAATTATTTTGATTCATTTTTATTGTTTATAAAATATTTTCTATTATGTTGAAATTATTTGAAAAGAATTGTGAGAATTTAATGAAGAGAAATACACTTCTTTCTATAATTGGAGAAATTATTTTAAATTAAGTAAGCAAACAAATGTATCCAGTATTTAAAAAACGAAGATACATTCGTAATGTTGAAAATGATTTAACTAAATGCATTTTAAAGCTAACAAGTTAATTAAGAAAAAAGCTAAGTGATTAAATTTTTAGATTTTCTTTTTTATTTTAAAAATATCTCAAGGAATAAAATAATATTTGACTTGTAACAAAAAAGTCATATGAATTTAATGAACGTAAAACTTACAAGATTTTTATTTTATTTCAATTTAAAAATGAATCTACGAAAAGAATAGAAAATAACTTTAACAAAAGTAATCGAGTAAAATAACTCATAAATATAATTTATTTTTATTTACACATTATTAAATAAACTACCGCTACGAATTAATTTTGATAAGTTCATATTATTACACCATAGTTCACATTTCTGTAAAATAAAAAAAATGCCTTAAACGCCTTTTGAATTCCTTAAGTACATTTAAAAATATCAGAATATTAAAAAATTAAAAATTATATTTAAAAACATTTTTATATTTAATTTTTTAAACTATGTATGTAATTATGAATAAGCTTAATAAATTTTAAAATCAGTATAAAAAATTTTTGTGTTAAAGAATTTAATGCAAATTGGCAAAAAGATATAACATTCTATTTATTTTTTAAAAAATTTGGATTTATTTAAAGAACTCAAAAACGTGTCATTAATAAATAAGTTGAATATAAAATGCAATTATACTGTTCTATTTGTTCACGTATCAATCAAATATTTTACGAAAATTAATGTTTAAATATTTCCTGTTTTAAGCCATATTGATAACTATCGAGCATGTTTCTGTGATGATAATATTACTATCTGATGATAATATGATGTATTATTTAATTATTTATTGTATCGTGTATTTTTAGAATTTTTTTAGATAAATTTTTAGAAGTTCAAATACATTTAAAAAACTGAAGTAAATATATTTATATATATAAACAATAAAAAAAGAATAGGTATGTTTTAAAAAAATTATTCTCTAACAGGACTTTTGATGTTAAATGCGTGTAAAAATTAATTGAAAGAGAAAACTTTCCAGGCGTGAGATAATACTTTTTATACTGAAATCTTATATTGATGAGTTTTATGTCACTCAACTTGACTAAATTAAAAAAATTTGAACATTTTCTAAAAGGAAATAATCTTTTGAAGAATATTAAATCACGCATTACCAAATGGTTTTAAAATTTTAGCGATATTTTGTTGTATTTATCACGTTCGTATATTACATGCAATACATTTGTGTTTATCGTAACACTCTTAAATTCATAAAAATTCGTATTCTATTTTATTCTATTAATAGAAACACTTATATTCTTAAAACAATCACAATTCTTGTTTTGATTATAATAAATTTGACATGGCATATTCCTCAAAGCAATAATTTCAATAAATAGTATGTTAATAAATAACAACACCTAATTTTTCAATAATAAATATACAATTATCACAAGATAAAATTTTATTGAGAAAACAAGTGGATTTTTTTTTCCATTAATTTAGGCGAAAACGCTTAGTGAGAAAAGTGGATAATTATATTTTCGTCAAACAATTCCTATCGTATTTTCATTAACAAATCCTTGGAATTAACAGGTGGTATATAGTAAGTGCGATATGATATTGAAACATTTTTAAGTATATGTGCTGCACTGTGCAAGTGACAGTATCATATAATTTATATTACATTCAATTCTTTTTTTTAATCTAAAAAAATATTCTGTTTTATAGTAAAATATTAATTGCTCGGAAAAAAAAGGAATCGGGTTGTAATAATTTCTTACAAAATAATGGATCCAGGACTAATGATGTCATCATTTTTACCAACATAGATACTTTTAAATAAATATTCTATTAAATATGTAGAATTATAGTCTTAGGTAAGCAACCTTACTTTATAAGCAGACTAATTAAATAAATTTTACTAATTCTCACTAAATTAGTAAAATTTATTTAATTAGTAAAATTTATTTAACCAGGCTGCTTTTTTCTGATCGTAATACTACATTAAAGAGTAAACACTGAAGCTTTATTGCATTTATAAAAGTGGCTTTATTCAATATGAAATGCATTCTTTGTAACAATGAACCGTCTTAATGCATAGTTCAAAGAGCTCTAAGTTACGTAAAAAGATTTATGCAGAATTGAAGAGACCATTTGCCTTGTGAAGAGACCAAAACATGGTCTCATCACAAATCAAATCTCTCTAGCTTCATTATAAAATAAATCTGTTAAATGAATCAAGAGGTAAATGGTGATATATTTTTGGTTCAAAATAGTTACTAGTTTTCTTTATTAAATATTCTACAAACAAATATTTTATAAAGAATATTTATATACTATTTATTAAACTATAACTTTTTACTTACAGCTATTGTCGCAAAATTATCTTAGTATATGCAATAATCAATCATTAGGAAGAAAAACACTCGATTTATTTTCATAATTTTTGGAGGACCTTGTAGAATGCAATTTATGTAAATCAGAATGATATTATTCAAATTAAAATTCTCCAATATAATTATTTGAATATTTAGTTTCAAAATTTGAGTAAACCATATGAAAGCATGATTATCATATTTATGTATAGAAAAAGGTGAAAAAAAAACATTTAAAATATATTTGGCATAAAAATTAACAACTAAGTATTTATATTTTTTATATTAATAAAATAAATAGTACAGACTGATCTGTAAAAAAATATGGTAATAAAAAGATTACGCGATTAAGTTTCGTATTCTTTTACTGGTCTTTCCCATGAAAAATTTTATTATTCATCACTCGATGTAATACATCAATAAATATAACACTAAACTGAAAAATCATTATAAAAGCTACCATCGTACATACAGCAAGAAATATATTAGAAGCTTTATCATTAAGTTAAAAATTTAATTTTCAACTTATAATCAGCAATATATTCTGAAATTAGTTTTAAAGGCTGAAGTGCATAATAAGGCAAAGCGAATATCTTATTATGAGTGTTTCAAATTGCCTGCAGTTAACTGACTAATCAGATATTTCTGAAGAGCAAAGCAGATGACTTTAACCCATTTGCTTCAAACATGTTTAAATCCCTTAAGTAATTGCTACACTCTGCAGAAAATTCCACATTCATTTTTTTATTTATAGTCCAAATAGACGATAGCATGTAAAACTGCATCCTTTCGAAATTCCTTTAATCGCGTCGAGAAGAAGAAAATGTTTTCCTTCATCGGCAATTTTACAATCTTAGCAAGAATAAATTTAGTTTTCTGTACACTGTTTAGAATGGAATATCTAGCAAGCTTTTAATATTAAATGAATTCCCATTAGAGAGAGCCTTATTGGATCATCGAAATCCAATTGTTGGAGTTGGAATTTTATTACAATGAAATATCTAATTATAAGTTATGTGTGTTAATGGTAATTTCATAAAAAATTAATTTTGTCGCTATGCAATATTTCTTCTACAACTGGATAAATTCGAATGGAACCATTACAAAATCCTGCTTAAGTTGAGTGTCAAATAATCCCTAAGTAATTGAACTAAAAAGTTGAGAACTAAATCGCTACCCGTACAGGAAATAAGTTTGAAATGCTAAGAGCTTTTGCGAGGAACAATTTGTGTAATTTAATTGCATTGAAAGATTTCTTTTATGGTATGTTGTTCTTATGGAATTTTTTTCTGTAAATAGAAATGGCTTTGACTCTTGAAATTTTATGTTTATAATTGCTGATATTAATAATTTTGATTTAAAAGGAACGCTGAGGGTCAAATGACTGAAAAATCTATCTGGAATTATAATTATCCATACAACCAAAATTCATTCCTTGGAGATGTTGAAAAACAACTCAATTTTTTTTTTTAACTTTATCCGAATATTGTAATTTTGGTGCTCTTCTTTTGATAGTTGACATATAATAGTTATAAATTATGTTCAGTTTACTTATTAATTACGATGGGCCATCTAATTGGAGAAAGTTTTCGATTTAATATATATTCAACTTTGGGAATTGAAAATATTTTTAATTTTTAAATGATGGTTGTATTTTTTTTGCAGTCTGCAGTTTAGAATTTCTTTAAACCTAGTTGTGGCAATGGTTCCTAGATTAAACTGTTATCCTATAACCACTTGCTGATAAGTATTATGCCACTAAAATTTAATTGCTTCCTTTTATTAAATGTATTTGAGATAAGATATTTGTAAGCATTCACAATATATTACGCTGTTATCCTCAAAAGCATTAAGTATGAATAACAATGTCTCCACACAGCAACCAAATGTTAAGATCAATCTGAAATTATATAATCTATCTTTTAAAGATAACTTGCACTCATATCTTAAATTCCCATTCACCAATACTTGGTAAGTGGTTTTTGTATTTTTTTAAGAAAAAAATTAATATTTATTAATGCTTGACTTTTTTTGCCTTAAGTGATTTTTCTTATTTATCCCTTGACCAGTATTTCTGTATTCTACAACTTCACAATTCGGTTGGTATATTTTATTTCTTACATCGCATTTAAGGGTAATGATACCAGTCACAAGTCCTTCTTAATTACCCATCCAACGTGTCCTTCATCCTTTCATCACAATACAAATGATAAACACGCGTTTGACCTCGCATTTGAATTTCGCTCATAGGAGATCCTGCAGTTTCTTTATTCTTATTTATTTTGTAACAGTTTGTCATGAAGAATCTTGAAACTAAATTTTTAATATTCGTAATGGCTTTCCTTTTAATACAAGACATGTTTACTTTTGTTGACAGATTTCTAACTGTAACCAGTTAAGCATTGTAAGCCATTTAAAGATAATTAAATGAACGAGCGAGACGAATCTAAATAATGCAAATGCATTAATAGTGTTTCAAAATAAACTCTGAATGTATAGCTATTGTATCATATTTCGCCCTTATGGTCTTTGTTTGCCGCTTTATGATTATTACATCGTTTATGCGAAGATTAAATGCTTCGAGTCATTTCAGCGTATCTAAAGAAGTGTGTCAAAATCGATAGTGTTATTTACTTTTTGTAAAGATTCGCGATTTCTTACATGCTATGTGACTCTCCATTTTTCAGTTCTTCATGCATCATGTTTAATAATGATGGTCTATCTTGTCTGAATTTATGTATAATTTAATTTCTTTTAACTAGATTGCACAGATTAATAGTTAATGCTCCGACTATCCGAGTAACAGTTCGGGTATTTGATTACCATCTCAACTGTTAATAGCCGTAGCGGTTAGGAATCCATTTTAAATTTTATGCCTCCTCAATGAGAAAAAAGAAAATGATTCTAAAATGGCAAACTAAAGACAAAGTTACTTTTTCTGTCATTAATTTTAATAGCTTTATTTACAAAACATTACATTTAAAAGTTTTACGAATATTATAATAGATGAATACAATCATTCTATACAAAATACATCAAAATAAAATTTTATTTTGTAGAATATCATGCTTAATATCATAAAATTAAATTTTAAATTTAACAAGTATATCTATACTATGTTTATTGTCTTTTCTTTTAAAAAATATGTACAACTAATGCGTATAATTTTAAAATATGTCAGTATATTTAAATGCATAACATTTTTTAATATATGATACAATGTACATAAAAAATGCATATTACAAAAGTGAATATTATTTATAGAATTTAAAAGATGTAATATAATTTCATAAAAACATTAATTTATAATTTTATATATTTATAAAATTTAAATGGTTTTACAGATGGAAAGCTTTAAATTCTTATTTATGAAACGATTTTCATTCCAAAAATGAACAGTAAAATAAATGGAGAAATTAGAAATTTATAATTGTCTTATAAAAACAGAGCATTGTTTTTATTAATGATGCAATAAAATAAAAATTTTTAATGATTTTCAGAAATCTTTTAAGCTTTCCTTAAATAGCTTAACCAAATTAAGCGTATTGTTATATATCAACAAACATTAGTATAAAAGCAATCCTTTTAAAATTATTTTATTGCTATATAAGAAAATCATGAAAAAGATGGTGTTTACATCCAATACACAGTTTCCCAATTTTTGCATTTGAATTTTGGATTAAACGCAAATCTTTAAAAGATTTTCTCTGATGTATTTTATGATATAGTTTAAATATTGAATTTTATTTGTTGTTATTAATAATACGATCTCAGAAATCATTATAAAAAGTGAAATTATATATACCTAAAAGATTTAAAAAACTTCAAGTATTTGTTGTTAATCTAAAATACAATGACGAAAAATTTAAATAAATAAGTTTAATATTCTAAACTTTTTCGTTTGATATTGTTAATCCTCTTTGGGCAATACGCAAAAATTTTCTTCCATCTTTTATCTACATTGTAATATTTTCCTCTAATTAAGTATGGACGTATATCGAATTATCGAACTTTTGAACCCATTTAAAACTTTTTGTTCCAACAATCACCATTTGGTACAATTAGCCCTAGTATGCTTAAAGTTAATATATTGTGAGACAATAAAAAGACAATATTAAGATTTAACAAGAGATAATATGAGATTATATATTGTGAGACAATATTAAGAATTTCGTTACATAGAGATTTTATTTTTGTTAGCTTTTACTGCTTTTCAAATCATTTGAGATCTTCTGGAACCACAGTATTATACTGAAGCAAATGATAACATTTTCCCCATTTCCTCAGCAAATGACATCACATTCTGCTGGAGAAATCGAAAAAGCTCGTCTGCATGGTTCATTAAAAACATTCCTCTTTCATGTTTTGATAAGGAACCTCTGAATAAGCCTCACGTGGTCTCTTGAAAAGCCTCTTCAGTCAGCGGGATAAAGAATAATATCTGATAGCCGTCCGCCATCAACAGGAAGTTGAGGTTCCTACGAGAAGCGGAACCTGACAAACTTTTAATTAATTTGTCGTCGGGAATTCGGGAATAAAAATAAAAGTTTTCTTTGTCGAAAAGCTTAGAGGCTGAAAAATGAAATAACGGAATTCTTTCAGAACAGTCAAAGCTCTGAAAATTGCACCATATAAAAAAAAGAGGTATACTAACCACTTAGAAAGAGTAATCAATTTTAAGCCACATTTTCTTGTTATGAGTTTGAAGTTTTGATGTTATTTTGTTCAACTTCGATTAAAAATAAGTAATTAACTTTATCTTATTTTGATTACAAAGCAAAGTTATTCTTAGTAATCAAAAATGTCAATAGAATGCAACTTATTTTTCCGAGATTTTAAATTATTTCTATATAAAATGTTTTAATTAAATTGTTTTAGAACAATTACTAAATAACGAGAGTGAGTTCATACAATGCATAGTTTGAATATCATATGGGTAAATGAAATCCCAGATTGTAATGAATCAAATTTAAAATTATCAAAATGAAAATTTATATTACATGTTAAATTTACTTTTTAAAATCATTTTAAAAAAAGTAAACAATTCGTGTGATAGAATTACAAAGTAAGCAAAATTTGAGAAATTAGATACGTGTGTAAGTGTAAGCAAAATTTAGGAAATTAAATACTTTTACTTATAGAGAAAAAGACGAGGACGGAAACGTTGAGGTTGTTTACATGCTTTCTATATGCTCCAGCAGAATTTTTGAAACCCAAGAAACTTGAATAGTTAAATAAAAATATTTTTTACCGTAAATCTATGCTCATGTGCAATTTTAATTTCTTTTTCTCTAAATTTCAGTGTACAAACTCTTAATACTAGTTTATCAAGGATTATTGAGTGTATATTACAAGATGAATCGTAACCTATGTTTATTTTCACTATCGTTCTTGAAAACAATAAGCAGACAATTTCGTCTGCGAGGATCCGATGACGTCATATGCAAATATCTAATTATTTTAAAATTCTTTGTATTGTTAACATTTGCGATTTTACAAGCATAACGACCTCTAGGCAGCCATGAAGAAACTATACTTAGTTTCTTGCATTTTATGAAATTTATTAAGATTAATGATTTTGGCAACACGGTATTCTATGATTAATCCTTGAGTTTCTTTTTGTCATGCGATTGCATATTAAACGACACGAAAATCGTCACTTTATTTAATTGGTTTGTTACTAGTAGAACTATTTCGTGTGGCTCTCTAAATTAGGTGAAACCCTATCTCATAAATTATTTTTTCTGGAAGAATGTATTTTCCATTGATGTAATCACACACATTTCTGAAAATCGAAGAATATAGTTTAATATGTTAATTTAATACATTATCATCAAGAGGTAGAAAAGTTATTAAAGACGACAGCTTATGGCCATAACAAAATTAACTTTTTTGTAATAGGCTTCCAATTGTCACTAAACACAATTAACAGTTTCGTAATTTTGTAATGCATCGTTACTTGAGGTCGCATTTTTTTCCTACACAACACAAGTAGAGGAACACTGAATCCAAAAATATTCTTATCTTATAGTGGCTGAGATACTGCTGGGGATTGAAAAAGGCATTTTATGTCAATCTTTTTTAAAGTTTAATAACTCTTCACTGATATGGTGTGGAAATTTGGTGATGAGATTAAGAACTCAGATATGATAATTTGTCAGCGGATAACTCACAACTATGAGATTTTTTATTATATTTTGTACCTTTAGTTGTTATACACAAAAAGGCAGCCGAAGCTTTACGCGATAAAATGTAGATTTCTAAATTCAATATATGCTTGAACAAGGATTACTTTTTAAATGTTTATAATTTTGCTTTTTTAAAAAATAGTTGTTATTATATTTGTAAATAAACTTTTCGAAATAAATTTATGATCATGATAATAAGTTAGCGTGATGTATGACAGGTGTTGTTTCACATATTTATAGAAAGCCATTTAGCTTAAATTGCCTGTTTACAAAACAAATCCCAAGCATCTAATGCCTTTTCACTAATGGAGTATTTGTGGGGTGTAGGGTGCTGTATAAGGTGGTGTACACGTGACTTGTGCCCGGTTCCAAGTTGAAAAATAATATGTTTTGTTAAAAAACATTAATTCAATGAAAATAGGATGTAACGTTATGAACACCTAATTCCCAAGCTCAGCTCATATTGAAGAGCAGAATCTCGTCCGTGTGATTTCAGCTTTTAAACCAAAATTTATTTGTTTATTTGTTATCTCATTGCTGATGTGGAGGCTAATGTCCTTTGTAACCTACTTCATCATGCATTAAATAACCTAAACTAATGTAGTGAGTTTTATTAAGAGTTTTTGTGGTCTAATGATAGTATTAAGCTTTTTTTGGAATGAAAAATTCAGAATCTTCGACAACGTATTGTTGAACACTATAAAATAAATGCTGCTTTATTGAATTCTACAAGCACATCTGTGGATGTGGGTGCTTGGGAGTTTTCCAAGTCTCTTCTATATCAGTATAGTAATATGGCTGTATATCTGGGAAAAATTCTACAGTGGTGGTGTAAAAGACTTACAACAATTTTATGCACTTAAATTCTATATTATGCGATGTTAAAAGAATTTCAGCAAAATTATTTGTTTTCTACAGATCAAAATAAAAATTAATATTTTTCAAACTTGATTAGGTATTTTTGAATAATTTAATTGTTAATCAACTTCTTAAAATGATTCTTCCATTTTCAACTGTCATAAAAAAGTAATTCGATTACAAGGTTTTTGTTAACAGCTTGTTCATTTGCATTACGCAATCCTTATTTTATGTGTTATCAAAAATCTAAATATTAAATATTTATATAATTATTATAAAATACTTAATTTAATAATAATATTCAAAATAATAAATTGTCTTAGTGGGAATTCTGGTTTATATCAACACAAATGATGAGCATTTTGAACAAGTCTGCTGACTAAGTATTTTACTATTTATTTCCATTCACATTATTTACAAATATTTTTATTAATTACAGCTTCCATTTTTTATATTTTTACGGAACCCATTGATTAGACTATGTCTTATCCTTATAACTTTTATTTTATAACTTGCAAAATGAAACAACTTTTTCTTGCTCCTTAACCATTAATAAATTTTTTTCTCTCTCCCAAATAGGAAATAATTAAAATAAAAACTACTCAACGATTTTAATTAAATCTGTTCGAAGCTCTTAAAATTTTTATTCATTTTAAGTAAAAAAAAATGTACTGAAGAGTTTCTTTTTAATTTTGTATACTTTAGGATATTTATAGAAAATATTCATTATTATAAGTTGAAGAAAATCTTCAGGACAAAATAGTAATTAGATTGTTTCTTGATTAATATTCCAGAATAAATGGCATCGTCTGTTTATACAGTATTTCTTGTTATGTCTGTAATGAATACAGTTAACGGCGGCGGGGAAGATTCTCCAATAGCAGAAATCCTAAGACCTTCGGAAATGTTTCTAGTTGCTTAATAAACATTATTCGAGTCTAACATTCTCTCGCCAAGTTAATGAACAATATTTTGGAGCAAGAACATTGTTTCTAATGCCAAGCAATCATTAAACATGGTTTAAATAATATTTAATGTATGGAACGATTTCTTTGAGATCATAAATCATTAGAGAAAATTAGTTTTCATTACATGATCATTATAATTTATTCTCTTTAAAATATCTGATGCTGAATTAGGAAATATTAGATTTTTTATTATTAACAACGTTTAATTTATTTTCTTTTGTAGACAATCATCAAATACATATTGCACTCTTTATTCTTTTCTTTCTAATTTTCCATTTATTTTATTAAAAATATAAAAAAAATCATTTTTTTAAAAAATTTATTCCATGAATGATTATTAAATAAAGTGAAATGCTTTATTGAATCTTCTTTGTTATTTATGAATTTCTTTATCAAAATTAATATGATCAAATAGATTTTACAATAAAGTTGTAGGGCTCATAAGAATGTACATAGAAAAAGATTTAATAAAATGCTTTCAAAGTATCTTTTTTAAAAATGTTTCAAATGAAAAAAATATTTATCTCTTTGATGAATATAAAATGGAATTATATGGATTTTGTATTTTATTACGATTATATTTTGTAATAACTACACTATATTTTTTAATAAAATTTGGCTTACTCATCCTAAATTGTTTTATTACTTGACAATTATTTAAAATAATTATTTTTTTAATTTTTGAAAATGGAAAATAATTTTAGGATTAATTATAAGATTATAATCATTTTTATTACTAATGAATTTATATATATATATATATATATATATATATATATATATATATATATATATATATATATATATATATATATATATATATATATATATATATATATATATTGCTTTTAAAATTTCAGATTTTTGAATTAAGAAATTTTTATTTTTATTATTTAAAATATGCTTCACAATGTCTTATTCATTGCTTTTAATATTATTGTAAACGCATATTAGTTTAAAGTTAAAATATATAGATATATAGTATACGTTTAGCGCCATAGTTTATATACTATACTAATTTTACTCCACATGATGAAAATGTTTTTAATTTCATAGTATTTGTGCATTTTATCATATTGTTTCTTTCAACTCATTTTCATCATAATTCAATATAAATTAGTTATAATAATTAATATTTGCTATCAGTATAATAGAGTTAAAACCTACATACCGAAGTTTCTATAAGTAGTTTTTTATATTTTATTGTTTTTCCCTAAGGCTTAGTTTTTGAATAATTTGTATTATGCAATGTATTCGGAACAAAATTACAGGATGATTGAGATAAAAAGAATCTTAGATTTTTTTAAAATTCAGAAATTACTTTCAAAAGCTGTGAATTTCACTAGTTTCATAATAACAGCGATATTTAAGGTTCTCGAAGTATTATTCAGGATGAGAGTGCGATTCATTTTCAAAACATACTTTCGCCTATATTTCTTTCTACACAATATGTTAAAATATAAATTTTTGGCATCATGATAAACGAAATGTGATGATACTACAATGGGAATAATAAGAAATGTGATGACTTTATGAAATTATTTTGAATTGCCAGTTTGGAAATTTATCGATTACATAACTGAAAATAAACAAGTAGATTAATTTATAATAACGTCTAAGATGAAGTATAAAAAATATATAAATAAATTATATTCTTAATAAATGATTTTTGTTGTTTTTATCATAATTGTTTTTAAATTTTAAATTTAGAAATTTATTGAATTTATCAAATACGATGCATCTTAGCTTATTCTAATGAAATATCTCAAAAATTTAATTGGTAGTTTTTTACAAACCAAGATCTTAATATACTATCATAAATTATATTTCATTTTTATTACCTCACGAATAATTGTCACAACATATCTTTCATTTTTGATTCAAAATTCAGAATACTTAGAGTAGGCAAGAAATCTCATTGTTTCAGTTTAAGATTCAAAATATTCTAATTTAGAAAAAGATCCCATATATTATAGCAGTATACGGGATTTAAATATAGTTTGATTTTAGAAGAATTATTATAAATGCACAAAAAAATTTCAATCCAGACTTCAATGTCTTTCATGGCAGGGAAAACTTCTATACATTTAAGTTTACTCATTTTATATAAGATTCAAGGAATAAACAAGCATCCTATCTTTATTTAACTTTATTGTGAAGAAAAAAGAAATAATTTATATTTTTTAAATTTCTTTCTGTGCAAAGAAAAAATATCTGCAAGAAAAAGTGGAGAATTTAAGGAAGGAAAAACAAATTTAATTCCAAACTGCTATGCTCTGGAATTATTTTAGCGTGAAACAAAACATGCTACTTTTCTGGAAATAAGTATCGCGAAGAGATAGCTTCGCTGATATTAACATCCAAGACAGACGAAGAGACATTTCGCTTTTAGCGCCCAACTGCACTTCACTGTCCAGCGTTACGGATGCGGAAATGAAATGTTTGCGGAGCCAATAAATGCAGAAAAGAGTTGATATAAAATAAGGGCCTAAATAGGATTCCGTCAGAGCAGGCAGCGGAAGTAATTAACCATTCATTGCAACGCGGAGATGGAAAGCAGAAATCCATGAATGACACTTTTCTCAGCCAAACTCCTTTATTATATTCGTCTACAATTGATGCGGAATTATAAGAAATTATTTCAGTAACTGATTAGTTTAATTTTGAATATGGCAACACGCAGAGAATGAGACGGTTTTTGAAAAATCGTCTGATGCATCGCAACTGAATTAGATTTTCGTCTGTGTGATTGCTGATGCCATTTATTCGAAGTAAATTTTTTCTTTTATACAATCAGAGTAAAATCATTCTTGCAAAATTTCCAATGACATATGTCATTTATAAATAATTATAAAAGATTAATATATTCTATTCTTTTAAGTAAAAAGCAATGGAAATGTTTTAAATAAATGAATAATGTAATTTGATATCTTTAATTCAAGATCTTCATTAATGGTAGGGCTGTATTTATTTTCGGTACTTTATTCTTATACTTTTCTCTTTCTAATTCAAATCTTATTTGCATTTACCTTAAATTAAATATATTATCCACATTTTTCTGTTCAGTTTTTTCTCTTACACTAAAAAATCTATAATTAAGCATTTATAAGCTTTCAAGCATTGCCTAATAAGCTTGGCTTGGCCTAAAACAATTATTTTGTTCTATTTTATCTATTCATTTTAAAAGTATAATTTTCAAAGTTTTAAACTAAATACTTTCAAAATTTCACTTGTAATGTCAACTATCACTTGGAACTGTAATCCATTTTAAAATACTTTCTCGCTATTATTTTTGTGAGAATTTGGAGATACTGGAACTTTAAGAATTGGAGGACCACATTCGATCCTAACACCAGGAATAGATTCTATTTTTCTGTATGATTTCTGATGAAATGGACCCTAATTAGTTTACCTGGTTTCCTCCTTTACGACTCATGAATAAGGCTTTCTATATTGAAATACTGTCTTTGGTGACGATATTTTATTACTATTCAAGAAAACTTTCAATTGTCTAGATCTTACTAGCTAGAGCTTAATATATATGTAATATATATATATGTTTGTAAAAAGGGTATTGTACAGTATTCATGTGTTTTTAAATACAACCACCTAGAACTCCACTCACACCCTAGATAAAGGAAAATGTGGAATTAGCTTTCTTTTCTCGAAAAGGAACAAGTGATCTACAAAATAGTAAAGCATCATCGATTTAGTATGAAAAAGAAACTCTGTGGTTATTAATACAATGATTGGAACATCTAAAATGCTTTTTTTTTCATGGTTTCTACACTTGAACATAAGGGAAAAATACTGTCTTGCAAAATACGATACCGCAATATGACACAGTAGTATCTCTTGTCATTAACGATAAAAAAGACGGTGTTTCAGATTTGAAGGGTTGTATCTTTTTACTAATTATTTTTATAAAAAGATTGGACTTTACGTAGACGGCGTAAAGTGGTGTCTCATCAACTCAACAAAACTGGTGCTTGGTCTTCGAATTACGTGCAGTATGAAAATATGTAAGGAATATTACGTTTCTTCACATGAGACAGTTATAAAAGAAACGTCTTCTTGGTGTTGTTGCATGTTAACGGTATCGGCTATTTTCTGAAGCTGAGTGTACTGAGATGATTTTACTGTATGGAGAATGTAAGGGAAAAGCAAGCTCAATAACAAGCTTGTATCAGCAAATTTTTAATGTAGATTCTAATTTTTCTCATCAAATCATCCTAACTGTTGTAAAAGCTTTAAGAAAACAGGCTGTGTGACTAATTGAGCTTAATAAAAACGATCATTTAAGACAGGTTAATAAGTTCAACCAGAAGATGTGTTAAGATACTCTCTTGCATGTCTGAAGTGCGGCAAAAATATATTAATTAACATTGTGGTCTCTCTTAAAGTCAGGGTTTTAAATTCCTTTGTAAGTTAGACACATCCATACAGACCAACACTTTAACAAGTTTCATTAGATAAAGATACCGAGCACAGCTTTACATTGAGTATCTTTACCATCATTTAGTTTCTCGTCCGGACAACATTCTTGGCTGACATAGTGTGGACGGATAGGGTGTGCTATTCAAGTAAGAAAAACAATCGATACTGTACTTTCAAAATAAGAAAAATAACCGATACTGAGTACTGGCAAATCCTAGATAATTCACAGACGTTCGATAACAAATTACAGTTTGCTATTAACCTTTATAATGTACAATTTACAATAACAAATTTATTGACTCAATATTTTAAGGTGGCACGTATGTGACAGTACGATATTTACTGGATTTTATATAGAACCTGCCATATTTTAATCTTAGAAATCTGTTACAAACATGAAGGCGCCACTGCTCACAAGACATCTTCAATGAAGCAGTATCTCCTCAAGAAGTTCTGGAAAGAAATCACTGGATATGTCGTTGTCAGATATGTGTCTTTGCATTCACCTGATTTGAATCTACTGGATTTTTCAGGTGGGTATACTTAATAGACGCTTGTGACACTATTGCAAACATTGCAAAACTTTGCCAAAATGTCACACTTTATACTTAAAAGTATGCAACGTGACATTCAAACAAGGATGTGGATTATATCTGACGGTACGAAATTTAAAATAAAGGTATATTTTTATAATTAGTTGCTTTTCATTTCTCACAGACTAGTTTTCTCACGTTAAAGTGTAGGTATCGTCGCTGTTAAAAGGAGAGTGGTATTGGGCTTTAGCAAACATTCTATGTATTTATACAGAAAAGAAGAGGAATTAGTGAATATAGAGGAAGAAATTCACCGATTGCTCTCTTGATTAACAAAATAATCACCAATAAACTATAAGAACTAATCAAATCTGATTGATAAAAACTGACTGCATTTTTTATCAATCAGATTTGATTAGCCTCATGCGATGTTTTGCACTGTTGAAGAGTTACATATCAATTTTCCGTATTTTGCCTGTACGTTATTTTGTGAATCATATTTGTTATGATTCACAAAGTAAAAGAATCTTCATCTCGGTGCATCGTTTTCTCTACTATGTCTAAAAAAGTATTGTTGGGCATGTTTTGTGGATTTTAAACTGAAACTATTACTAAAGTAATGCGTTTTGCAAATTTAGAGAAGTAGAGCAATTTATATATATTAGGAAAATTAAAATTTTTATTTTCTTTTATTTATATGCTAATAGTTAGAATTTTAATGTATTCAATTTTAGAAATAATATCATTAAAACATTGCTATGACATTAGTAAATACAGCGAAAGTCGTTCGTAAAATATAAATTTCTTTTTAAAAGGAAACATAACATTTATCATCATTAAAATTGCACCAAATAATAAAAGAAAGGAAATAGAATGCTCTTTTATTGATATGTATATATGCGTACGTGGATGCATCGCAAGATTTAAATTCAAATAAGATTTTATTCTTTAATTTTGGGATTAACTTTCTGGGAAAATATAAGCACTATAATAATGCATGGGCCAATGTTTCATTTTTTATTCTCCAAAAGATTAAAGTTTGTCTTACACAGAAATAAGAATTTGACATATGGGATAAATCGCCAAATCAGGTAACCCAGTAGGATGCGCTTTGGAAAAGATAAACGATCGATCGCGTATTTTGCATTTTATCGCAATTCACAATTCAAATAAATTCACAGTGGAAACGTTATTTTACGAAAGTTTTTTTCTTTTATGTAAATAAGAACCATAAATTATAAAATCAAATAATTCGATGAAATTTAAGGAGTAAGAAATGGAATAAGAAGTGTGCAACTTTAGGGAAGAACGTCTTCATTTAATTTAATTTCCTCTGTCATTATTTTTTTATATAAAAAGTACTTTATGAGAAAAAAAAGAAATTTGAAACAAATAGAATATTTTTTGTTTCCATTGTTCCATAATTACTTTTGAAGGTAAATTTTTTAAGATTCTATAAAAAATAATCATTAAATTTAAAATAATAATAAATTTGCAATTCACAAAAAAAAAAAAAAATCAAAATATATTTTCATATAAGTTATAATCAATAATAATTTTTAAATTTATTTTTGCATTTTTTACAATCTTTTTAATCCACTTTTCCGTAAATAAATGGTTTTAAATCTATTAGAAATGTTAGTTCGTATTTGATTATTTCCGTTTATTTTAACGCTTATAATAAATGTAGAAATTATAGCATATGGTTTAAAATGTTTTCTTAATGACTATATGTGCTAAAAAACTTTGTGGGATTCCTCTTAGTGAACGACAGAATAGTAATTCAAAACTCTTATCATTTAATTATCAACTCTGAAAAAATTGTTTACATTGCAAACGTTTTCATTTGCTTATTTCTGATTGAATTTGAAATTTGTATATGCTGCCACACGCTTTATAATTTTGAATAAAAGAAGTCATTATGTAAATGATAAGATGCATACTATAGCACTAGAATAATGGAGGAATATTAATCCCCATAGTATTTTTATCATTCATGAAGCCTGTGTGTTAATTTCTGATTGGGACAAATAATGCATCCCTTATCTTCCAGAAAAGAACCTTCTTTGCATAAATCTTCCACAGTCCCAACTGCTTATATTTTGTTACAAAGTTTTCAGATAGAAGTATTATCTCTAGATCTAGTAACCCCCTAAAAAAATACATAGCGGATTTTCGAATGCGGAATTCGGATATATGTTGTGTTTGTTTATCTGTTGTCGATACTACCGAATGGAATGTTCTAACTTTCGATTAAAAAATTCGGGACTTTCATTCTTATTTCGAATTTAAGGTTTTAAAAAATTTAGAATCGATTTTAAGCCCTAAGTTCTGATCGAATAACTCTTATTTGGAAAATATTATCGTTTTGTGTCTAACAATTTAACAAACTTTTATTGATACCAGTTTTTAAATTATCATTTGTACTGGTAGTTGTACTGATAAAATGCTATTTATAATTTAATTTCATAAATTTAACTCATATTTTTATACTTATTATATCAAGTTAGATATCGCTAAGTTCCCATATTATCTTAACATAATATGATTTCATACTTTTCCCGACATCAACCACTCTTTACACCATAGCATGCTAATATTTCTTGATAGATTATCCATTAACCTATCTACTTAGCTTAAATTTAGAGAATGTTTAAAAACTTATTGTATTAATTGAGTAATTCAACATAAACGAATCCCTGATTTCAAATGAATGATCCAATTGCCAATGTCTTATCACTTACTGACCACACTTTTGCCAATTGGGCTATCGACGGATTAGTAAAGGAGAGAGATTCAATGCAACAACCCACTTACATATAAAACAACTAAAGTCTAAACGGTCGCGTTAATTGTAGTTAAAAATTAATAACTGCTCATGTGAAGTATCTAAAAATTAATTCTAAAGATGATTTCAATGTTTAACTTGCTAAGCATAACCAATATTAAAGTTTTTAAGCAATTCGTATCTAAATAATCGATTTAAAATATTCCTTATACAGGAATTATAAACACAAAATTTTAGATTCAATTTTATATTTCCCTACACAAATATCGCAAGCAAAATTATAAAAATCTAGAAATGAAGTGAAATAAAATTTGAATTATAAGAAATGAAATTAAAACTCCCTTTAAGTTAAGAAATTGATGGAAACAAGCAGTGTTCTTGTATGTGGTAGTATTGTTGTGTGGTAGTATACTATACCAATAAACTTTAAATATTTCTTGAAATCCACAATGTTCCTCCTCAAGTACAGCAGAGAGGTGCCAGCTTAGGAGTTGGACTCGTAATTTTACTGTGTTTTAAAATGACGAGACTACGTTAAGGTACTTTTCAGTAGGAAGAGATAGGCTGCTGGAAATGCATCCCAAATTGCAATAAGATCTAAAAAAATTCAGTGTTTATTCGGAATTTATATCAATACAGCAGAAAATTTATAAATTCAGCATGTACCTCAGATTTGCAACAAGCAATGTAGACAGGGCCATTACTTTTCGAAATGAAAACGTTCTGACTATAATGAAAATGTAACTGTTTCCTCATTTCCTTAAAAATGTTTTTCATACTTAAAAAAAAAAGAAAAGAAAAACCTTGCATGTAATCTCAAATGCTTATATAATGTGCTCCGAAATTTTCCTCGTGATTTGCGAGAACGCATTGCATTTCTTTTACCGCATCCAGTCACGTGATGCTTACGGTATTCCCTGGGAATATGGCAATGGTTAAAGACTTCCCCTCACCGCTGCAAAAGGCGGTTTTATCGTCTTACTAATCCATTAAATTTCTTGAGGAGAAATGATTTCGGATGAAATATACATACCTTAACGTAGGTCTGTCTTAAATATTACTGTACATCTTAATAACAGTATAAATAAATGTTTCTTTAAAATAATAGCATACCGGTAATTTCATTTATTATTTAAAGAATATGGAAATGTAGGAAAAGAAAATGAAATTTATCGTTGAAGTAATTATGAGACTGCCTATTGCACTTATTAATATTGCCTACTGTTTGTGGATATAAAAGACAGGCTGCATACAATATATAATTTAACCATAGCTTAGTGCTTAATGTTTTTCTGAATAAAATATTTTAGCCAATATCCCAGTCATTATATCTATTTTCTGTATGTACTTCTTGATTTATGCGCTTGGATATTTTCAGAGTTTTCACCTTTGCAATGAGTACATAAATACGGTCCATTATTTATCGTAAGTCCTTTGTAAAAGTGAAATAACTTCCCAATAGCCATCAGATGTTAACCAATCTGCTACTGAGCAAACAAGCATGGTATCAATATTTTAAAATAAAATAAATTAATATAAAAAACAAGAAAGTTAATTTTAGTATTTATCTTACGTATATTTTCATCAAATATTTTATTCTTTTATTGATTTTATCAGTAATCGTAAACACTGTGTGAATTTAATAATGTTTTACGATGGATAGTTTAATATATTGTTATAATATATTCTGTTAGCAATGTTTATACGTTTCTAACGTTTCTAGTTTTCGAGAAATATTTTTCTTAGATAATACGTTTGATTATATATGTCACAGTTCCATACAAGTTTTCCATGTACTTATCTAGACAGGTGTGCTTGTAAAAAGTTATACAATATCGTAAAGGCAGGTATCAAACCAGAAACTTCCACTTTAATGAGAGTGATTTTATTTCTATTAAAACACAAATAGAAGCTTATACTCTTTCCAAAATAAATAGTAAAAATAAAGTTGTTATTTTGGCCCTCATTATTACAGCCACTGATTGAAAACCTTATATAAGCCAATTTCAAACTAATTCTTAAACAAGAACTTTATTTTTGTGCTCTGTTTTCAACTACCTTTTTGTTTTTCAACGAAAGTTTTTAAACATAGCTGAACTTTTCCTTATTTTGAACCATAAACAACGGATAATGTTGAAACGTAAGTCTTGGACATCATGATTATTTAAAGAGTTCGGTGACCAAATCAATGTATTTTAAACTCGAAACCAATTCCTTTACCTACCCACCAAATTTTCTGTAAAAATAATACGTATCTATTTTAATTTGAAAATATGTCACATTTATGTGGAAATATAACGGCAGTTGCTTGTTAAACAATTTCTATTTAGTTGAGTAAAAATTACACTTTTGCGTAAGTAACATTTTTGGAATAAATTCATCGCGTTTAATGAAAAAATTATATTGGCTTCTTAATTTTTCAAATAACTAATTATGAGTAAAGTGAAAAAAATATAAACGGTTGTTTATATTTTTGCATTTGACTGTTAAATAACAACTGCAAAAATATAGTTGATTGTTAAAATTGTAAAAAAAAAAATGATCTATAAATCTATTTTTCTCTGAACAAGTTTGATGTAAATATGTGTTGTATAACTTCCTTTAATTGAAAGCAACAAAAGTTAAAGAGACTCAAAAATAAAATGGCTTACAATAAAAATAATAGTATTAAGACAATTTTTGTCATTCTTGTGCACATATTCTGCTGCAACATAGTATAACTAAAGCGCGTCCCAAAAGTTTATAGACAGGTGTTTTTTTCAAGTGTAAGCGACCAATAAGCGAGTGCGAATGACGAAATAATTTATGCAAATACATAAAAGGTTAATTCAAGTAATAAAATTCTCAAACAACTGTGAAAGTTCATAAATTTATTTTTAAAAATTAAAAACGAAAAAATGATGTCCCAAAAGTTTATGGACAAAAGTTCTTTAGAGCTTTTTTTGGAAATAAAAATACAAATTTGCATATTCCACTATTTGTACACGTGACGTAATAGCTTCCTGAGATAAAAACTAGTGGGTGGTTCCTTTTTCAATTGATTGCAAAGATGCCTGCCAACGCGCAATTTACGAAAGCTGAAATTTTACAAATTTATCGTTTAAAAGCTCGTGGGTTGAGAGCTGTAGATATTGCTAGAAAAATTAAGCGCAGCAAAGCTGGAATTTATCAAATCTAGCGAAAGGTAACAACTTCGAACCAAAATCTCGTTCTGGAAGACCGAAAAAAACAACAAAGAGGCAAGACAGAGAAATTGTGAGACTTGTTTCGACCGAAAATTTGTCTGTACGATCTACAGCCAAAAAAATTACAGCTTCAGTATCGAAATCTACAGTCCACCGAAGGCTAAAAGTAAGTAAGTTTTTAAAATATCATAAAATGCGACACACGCCAATGCTTACGAAACGCCATAAGGATGCTCGAGTTAAGTGGGCAAGAAACTACATGCATTATAAGGACAAATGGCTAAGTGTTGTTTTTAGCGACGAAAAAAAGTTTAATTTAGATGGCCCCGATGGGTGGAAGTACTATTGGCACGATCTTCGGAAGGAACCAAGGTCCTTTTTCAACAGGCAACAAGGAGGGGGTTCAGTAATGGTGTGGGGAGCCTTCTCCTTCAACGGAACAACTGATATTGCTTTTTGAACGGTCGACAATATTCTGATGATTATCAAGAAACTCTTGAAGCCCACTTACTTCCATTTGGGGAGTTGTTAGGGGGTAAAAATGGGAATACCAACAAAGACAACTGTTCGATTCATGTGTCTAACTCCACTATGCAGTGGTTTAGACGCCACAATGTTAAAGTTATGGAGTGGCCAGCTTTAAGTCCTGACCTGAACCCCATGGAGAACCTCTGGGGAATACTTTCAAGGACGTTTACGCAAATGGGCGCCAATTTGCAACAGTTCAAGATCTGAAGATGCAAATCGAACAAAGTTGGTTTAATTTGAAGCCCAGAAATTCTCCAAACTCTTGTTTTAAGCATGCCTGATCGAGTTTTTCAAGTGATAAAGAAGAACGGTTTAAAAAATTTGAACAACAGTGCAAAATTAAATGAAAAAAATCGACTTGTCTATAAACTTTTGGGACACCAAAATCGAACTTTTTTAATTTTTCACGAAATGTGTGATGTTTTTATTTTATTTGTATACAGTATTAGTATTGTATTGGTTTTTTGATAATTAAAAATTAAAAAAAATTCTTGCAAAACGTTTCCTACTATAAAATTAAAAAAACACAGCAGTCCATAAACTTTTGGGACGCACTTTATTTACTGATTGGTCAAACCTT
The DNA here is from genome assembly GCA_030067965.1 of Latrodectus elegans. Lineage (NCBI taxonomy): Eukaryota > Metazoa > Arthropoda > Arachnida > Araneae > Theridiidae > Latrodectus > Latrodectus elegans. The sequence goes on along the minus strand of CM057822.1, from coordinate 39,458,727 downwards.
GAGTTCGTGGATGGAACACACTCCTCAGGTGAACTTAGCCTTCTCGTGTATTAAATTTGACAGTAATGCGAAACTTTCCTATTAACCTAGTTATATATCACGTGGTTCCTTCACAAGTACTTGTAAAAAAGAAGCCGACAAACGATTGGAACAGTAAAAATCAATCAATTATGAATTCTACATTTTAAGCAATTCTCTCTCAGCAATTTTTTTTTTTTCAAATGAATCACGATACTTTTTACTTTTTCAATCTCGATACTTTTGGACAAAATTTTATTCGTAAAATTTTTTTTGTAAACAATTATTAATACAATTATGAAATTATAGTAATGTAATAATGAAACACATAGATATACACGAAATGGATCATAAATTAATAGTTTCTTGTAGTTTACAAGGAAAATGCATTATCATTTTATTATTTAATAAAAAAATATCAGTAATATATCATTTTATTATTTAATAAAAAAATATTTGTACAAATATTTATACAATTTTTAGTATTATTTTTTTATAATATATAATATATTCAAGAAATGATTAAAACTGTTAAAAAATTTACTGGATAAAAATACATAGAATAAAGAGAATTCACTTTAAGAAGTGAAAATTTATTCAATAATAATTAACTTTAACTGCATTCAACGTAAAGTAAATAAGATCAAGCAAATTCGATACTCAAGAAGAATAGCTTGAGAAAGATTCATCCCGAGCGAGGTTTATTGATCGAAGAACGTTTCAACCGAATAATCGAATTTCATAATACACATGGCATAAAATTAAATGAGTTACTATTTTTAATACATTGTATTGCGACATTTTATGTTTAAAATATACACTTGATTATTCTATAAAAGCAGAAAATGAAAGGGAACAAAAAATCTTATCTTTTGCTGTTTCAATATTTATTACTATATATTTTACTTTGTTGCTTGTGTGCGTTAAAATTTACAACTTAAAGTTGTTATTCAAACTTAGATTATTTCATTTCTTTACACTTATATAATATGCTGAAAACAGTTAAATATTTAAATTTGCTTCTTTTGCCTTTAATTATAAGGACATTTTCATCTTTAAGTAATATTATTAAATTTTATGTGTAATTTACTTATTGCCGCCCTACTTGTCAAGTGGTCAGTGTGCCTGACTGCGAATAAGGAGGTCCTGGGTTCGAATCCCAGTTCGAGCATGAATGTTCTTTCTCTCTCTATCTATCCTGTCTTTTTCCTTACTTGGTATGAATGAAGTGAGAATGGTTGCCTACCCTATAAACGGGTACCTATGGCATGTGTGTACTGAGGGAATCAGACTCCACACCAAATTATGGTTCAGTTGGAAAAGTGGAGCAGCGCACCCCATGTTGCCAGCCTAGCTGGCACACGACAACAGCAATTTACTCATTTATATGTGTATGTGAAACGTCGTTCCAGTTTGCAGGCACGTATTCACAAATACAGTCCAGAAAACAGATGTATAAATCTCTTTTGAACGATGAGATCATCGAACAGTTGAGCTAACTGCGCTTCTGTTTAGTAAGGATTAAATGAAGGTACCGATGAAACAGTTGAGAAAACCATATCACTCTTAAAAAAACTGAAATCTAGAGGCAAAAAAAGTCAAATAATTACAAAAGTTTGTTCGAGTAAGTTCTAAGCAAACTCGATCCGATTTAAATCTGGATAATATGAACGGTAAACCTATTCCCGACTTGTTTTGCCTCATCCACAAAAGTTTCCAAATTTACGTTACATTTTCAAGAATATATTTAGGGTATTGATTATTAGAATGATGAATAAATGAGTTAAAATTTTATCAGCTTACTATTTTCTTAAGGTACTCTCTTACTTCTTTTTAACTAACTCTATAAAATTCAATAAGATAGTGTTGAGAGAAATACTATCTTCTCACTGGTTCTAAAAATAACAGCTGAAAGCAAATTACTTTAATTTAATTTGATTATATTTAAAAACATTGTTGCCAATATCGCATAGTTTAAGAGCAAAATATTCATAATACATAATATTCAGTTCTAATTTACAACATAGTACAAAATATCTTTGATGTACAATATTTAGTTGTAAATTGTAGCTTTAATGTGGAATGTTGACAATTGTTCGTATTCAAGACTTGGTGATACTTAGTCTTGAGTACGAACAATTGTCCTCGAACATTTGCTCTAATTAATTCAAATGTCATTGCATTATTTTATGACTAATTCAAAAACAATATTCTTTTGTTAAAGAGGCCAATAATAAACATCGATTAAATAAAATTTTATTCTTAAGAGAATCACTTTTTATTTTTCCAAAATTTCCAAATACATGATTTAACTAAACACATTTAAATTATTATAAAGGCAATGAAAGAATTTTTTTTTAGAATTATATGCACTTAAAATGTTGATTAAACTGATTAAATGGAAAAAACTTAACACATTCGGTTTTTCAATAACAAAGAAAGAAATATTATTTTATTTTGGAATTCACCCATCTAAATCAACTTATTTTAGTAACAAAAAATATTAAATAGCTTCTATTAAAAGTTATCATTATATTTTGTTACTTGATTATAGAAAGTTAACTATGAATTATTGCTAAATAGTATTGCTCATATTGTAACAGAATTATTTTGATAATTATGTTTGCATATTTATAAAACTTTACTGCACATGTTCAACTATTTTTTCTGCTATATAAGTTTATTTGCTTGCTAGAGGGACTTCTGTTAACTACTACATATTTTTGTTATTCAGAGCCGCCTCACACAAGCAACCATCTCATAATTTTAATCTAAGATTAAATCACGAAATCGATAACATGTCTAACACTTTTCTCTTTATATAATATTGATGGCAAAACTTTTCCATCTTAGGATAATTTTAATGTTCAAAGTATGAGCTTATCAAAGACTAAAAACTTTCATTTTTTTAAAATTTTCGATTAGTTTATACATGGAATCTGTTGTTCTTTTAGATTTTAGATAGTAATTTATCTCATAAAGTAATAATTTATACGTCTATTTCAGCTAAATTGTTTAAGTAACTAGAGAGAAACATGTTAAGAGGAATGAGTTACATAAAAAGGAGAATAGATGATTGGTTAAACCCTTGCCAATCCCCCTATAGGTTAACGGGTTGTCCTTCCAACGTTATGTGACTAACTATTCTGATCTGTGGATTATTGACATGTTCAACACCTGATTTTTTATTTTAACCATTTTATCACCCAAACTAGCGTTGAAACAATAAGTCTATTAATATTTAATATCAATTTATTATGTTAGCTTGATGTGTCTATTACTGTGTAAAAATGTTTAAAGGTAGAAGTGAAAGGTACATCTAAAACTCCAAACCATTCGTAAACCAACTTGGGAATTAGTAGAAACATTTCCACTATTTTGGAATAAAATTCCAATTAAGGTAATTCTTATCAATTTCACAGTATATATCTTAAGTCCATATAAAAAACCAAATAAATTTCTATATCATTAAGACCATTACTGCGGAACTTTATGAAATTTGAGAAATCGTTTTCCATAATTTGAAGATTAACTGTGTTACTTTGCTTCTTATTTTTGTACCCAAATTAATCTTGTTTGTGTCATGTATTTATATGACTTATTAATAGAAGCAAACATAATGGATATCTAATAGATTTTGCCATTGGTTAGTCATATTTTAATTACAATTTAATTTTCCACAGTTGATTCAGATTCTGATTCTGATAGTAAGGAATAATTTCTTTCTCCATTGTGTCTACATGTGTGTTTAATAGACAATTTAAGATATTGAAGCTTTTCTTTGATTTGGAAACAATCATTCTTCCATTGTGATGATCTTGAAAATCTACGTAGTAACTTCCATCTTGTGATTATAATATTAAAAATAAGCAAAATTTCGCTTATTTCACCAAATTTAATTTTTTTAATTACAATATTGTGATCGCGCAAATTTCAATAATATTTGTAACAAAAAATTGTTTATACAATTATTTAAAAACTGCAGTTACAGAAATTCATAAGATTGAATTACATTTCCAACTACATTATACTGAAAATATAAAAACTACTGTAATAATTTTAATTTAACAGTAGGAATATTATAATAATAATTTTAAATACCAGTATCTCTTAAAATTTTAACAATATTATTTAGATATAAATCTTTTAAATTTTAAAAGTTTAAACAAATAGAAAAAAATTTCATTTTCTAAAATCGAATAACTATATGCTTCTTCACTTTTAATTTAATTTTTTATAATTACATTTATTGAAAAAGAAAAGTAAATAAAAGCTTTTTCAATTACACTTTTTAATTTTATTCCTTCAAAAATATTTGATTACATTTCTTTTAAAACCAATATTTAGGAAAAATGAGAGCTATATTTAGGTACAAAAATAAAAGCAAAGTAAGTAAGTAATAAGCCCGGAATAAGAAATAAAAAATTAAAATCTTGAAATTGGATCATCTACGAAATTTTCCATATTGAATAGCATGGATCACATCTTTTCTTTCCGATAAGATTCAGTTAGAAAAATTTTGATTAAATATTTTTCGTACTGAAGTTTTTCTTTTATCGTAATAGAATAATATTCAAGAACATTAATAATACTTTTTAAATATAAAAATCTCATTAGAATATAAGTAATTAATTGCATTGATGACATTAATTAAATTTAACAATTCTAAATAAATGAAATTCTGAGCAATGCTACTGTTAAATAAAAATGTTCTCAATTATTTTAATGAGATTTAAGGAAGTCTTTATATGTCACTTATTAATTGTTATACATAATCGAACTATTTTGAATAGTCTTGCTCGAAACTCCATTCGCCAATCACAACTTTTACCAATGAAATGTTTAATTATCACTGAAGTCATCCATAAATTTTAAATTTGTATGCAAGTGCATAAAAAAATAGATAATAAATTCAAAATGCAGAAGAAAATAAGTTATGTGAATGCGCCTTGAATTCTGTTTTGAAGCAATTTTCCACCAAATATTTATCAACAATGAACCATTCGTGTATTACGAACATTTCTTGCCTTACGATGTCTCATTTACTTTGCCTTAGTATATTTATTCAAAGAAGAAGTGTTTCTTTCATTGAATAAATACTATACAAGAAATGGTATTGTGTAGCGTGTTTTATTTTACAAACTATAAAGGCTACAAATAAAACAAGTAGACCCATAAATACAAATTCATGAGAAATATCATAGTTTTTGATTTACAAACATTTAAGGGGTAAAATGTTATAGAAAAGAGAGTTTATTCAAATCATTTAGTTTATATAAAGCAATATTATTTAAGTACAGATTGAAAACTTCAAAGGAAAAAACATAACTAACAAATGAAATAGAATTGGTTCTTAGATGGTTATTGATCTGACTTTTAATTCAATTGTTCGTGAATTCAATTATTAACTGAAATGTGGATGTTAATAAAGGTTTAAAATTATCTTATTTGTTAAAAACTTATCCAAATAGCTAGCATTTCCAGAAAGTGACAATAAATCTAATCCAAAAAATAAACTTCCAAGCCTGTTTTAACTATTACAAATTATTAGTAAAAATAACTTATATACATTACGAATATATAAACTCTTAAATTACAAGAAAGGACTTATAAAACTATAAATACACAATTAACAAAAGTCATTAATTTAGTTTTTAAAATTATAGTAAATTTGATACCTATACAATAATTGCTACATTTTCAATCATAATGAATATAATTCTAAATCATAATATTTAACATAATTATTAAATTATTTGCTTTAAATTTTCATGATCTTCTCATAGTACTGTATCACTTTTATTCGCAAAATTAAAAAAAAAAATTAGAAAAATACTATTCTTCAACATTTTCTGTCATACTTTGTATATTTATTTTACAAAATATGAAATTTAGGTCATAATGAATAACTCAAGCCCTTTTTTTTAATACGAAAAGGTCCTGAATATACAATTCTTATAATTGGAATAAAAACAATTCTTTAAAATTTAAAATTTAAATGAAATTAGGGGAAGAAGGAAAGTTTGACTCCTGTATAGAAATTGGAACTGATAGCTGAATGGTTAGCCTTCTTACTTTCCATTCAGCACTTCTTAGTTCGATTCCCACCTCGTTGTTTTGATTACAAGTTGTGGAAAACCTAAAGTCTGAAGGCCATAGTAAGGCATTTTAATATCTATTATGTAAATCGTCTTACGGGAAGATTTTCATAATTAGTTGACCGTATTCTCATATCGCAAGGAAGAAAACTAGGAAAACTCCCAAGCATGCATCCATGGAGAAGAGAAAGAATTATTTCTTGTTATTCAACAATGATCGGAATCGAACATGGGACTATAAACTACGAAGAGCGCTGTTTCACTAAAAACTCACTATGAGTTACCATCTCGGTGATTGGATGTTTACAATGCCCCGAGTAAATGATTGGCTCCTTCGAATTAGATCTCGTGTTCAACCGAAAATTACTACTGATCACCAAACACTATCAAATGTCTTGTCCGAAAGATTGCGAGTTCATTATCTGACGCTCTTGTACTACCAGAGTTTATATACTTTATAAGCTCCGTGGAATTCAACGCTTTTCTTCTTGTGTAAGGACGTGAAAAGCAGTGTGTTAAGTAAAGTGTCAATCTCTTGACAGTGATTCAAAAATACAAAACATTTTACTGTTATAGCAGTTTCAGTAAATAAAATTAAGTAACCGGAAACACAAAGTCATAATATATTATCGTTAATTTTACGTGAGTGCATGTGTGGGACTCTTATTTAAATATCTGATTTAATAAGCCAAGCATTTGTTATCACTTTTCTTCTATTTCATACAATTTGCTGAAGGAAAACTCGCATAAATTAAAATGTATTTCTTCTTACGATCTGTTGTAAGTTAATTAGTTATACTCTCGGAATGGAGTTTTATGTTAATATTTTTAAATTTTGATTAATTTGATTAAAATACTCCTTTTTTTTAATTAATTGATATTGTTAAATAGAAATCCATAAATTTGGATCTAAGATTATTCAAAACTGGCATCTAGTTTTTCATACATTCCCTTTTATTTATAATACTTTAACAAAAATTGTAAACAGTAATAAAATTAATGAAATATTACATAATATAAAAAGTCTTAATGAACTTTGCCTAATTATATTCGAAATAACTCTCATTTTAACGTGAGTTACAAAGAAATAAGGAGCTTTTAATTTACATTTAATATTCGAAGAATATTAATTCAAGTATTTATTTAGAAAATTCATGAATATATTCCTGTTCTAAGAGTAAATTAAGGTAAAAATTAATTTCTTCAATTCCAAAGATGCTAATTAATTTTGGTGTTAGAAAAAGAAATTTTATCAATTCTCATACGATGAAAAGTTTTTCGGTAAACAATTTGTTCAATTGAATTTACATTTATAATTTCCAAACTACGTTGATAAGAGTATTCAATATGTAATTAAACAGGAATAAATAAAACTGAAATTCTACTCTCACATTTGAAATGTTTGCAGATTTCAGTGAAATATTTAATGCGTATTTTTTTCTTCAAAATACGTAATTAATTTTGAAATAAATATTTTACACTTTAGAAAATTTTGAGATTTTCAAAATACCTGAAAATCTTATTTAAATGTATAATTTTTTTCTAAAAAATGTTTAATTAAAATGTTTTGAAACAACATTTAATTAAATGGTAAAAAACACATTCTTGTAATTGCTTAATCAATTGAATTCTCTGTGGTGAAAGCAAGTAAATGGCAAAATGTTATTTGTAAGAAACTGTGAATAGAAGCTTTATCATTTAACTTAAAAATACACTATAAAATAAAAGACACTTGTGTCTGCTTATTGAAAAAATTTCTCTCAAAATGTGAAAAGCATCTTCATAATATTTATTAATATAATGTCAACTGATACTGGTAGATCACTTTTAATACTTTCATCTATTGAAAGTTATTTGGAAATAATTTTTAATTATGGATTCCAGTTCATAATTAGCTAATACCATTAAATTTTATATTGTATAATAAATTAAAATGTAATATTTTTATCAATAAACCTACCCTATCTTGAAACTAGAATTTGAAAATCTATACATATGTACATACTATTAAAACAATTTCATATGTCACTGCGCATCAACATTTATGAAAACTTGTAATTTATTCATCAGTTTATTGTTGAAGGTTTGCCAAACATGTCATATCTACACCTGTGATCATATGATTAAGTCGACAACTAATCTAGATTTCTTTGCTCGAATTTCCCATTTTGCGACAGTTGAAGTATATTATTACTTTATTCAAAAATTTAACTTTTATAGATACTCTCAGTTTGATAAATTTCAGCGGAGATGTGTATGCAATCCGTTATATTTCAAAGACAAAATCAAAATATTTCCTCAAGCTACAGAGTTTCTTTCTATTTTCCTATCGCCAAATAAATTAATGCATTTGTTACGATTGACTTTTTTTTGTTCTTAGTAAAAACCTCATTATTACTATGTCAGCGATATTAAAATATTTTTCTACTAAAAACAAAAATTTTTTGAATGATAACGATACTTATATACTAAAATGATATTTATTAATCCAAATATTTTATTTCAATTAATATTTTGTGCAGTTAAATAAGGTTATTGATAGAAATTGCAGTTCATTAAAGGTTTTTAGAAATCACTCTACAAATAAAATGGATCTTCCGAATTAAAGAAAACTATCTTCTAAATGCTTTTATTCGCATTAAACCATATGGAAATACAAAGGAATAAATTTTAATTAAAAGTGAAACATAAAATAAAGTATAAAAATATCAAAATAACGTAAAGCCATTCCTTTTATCTTATTTAAAGTATCTTACATTAAATACAAAAATTAAATTAAAAAAAACTCAAGTTTGAAAAGAAATAATAAATTTAATTAAATTTTGGAACTAGATAATAAATAAGATGATTTTTGTATTAAAAGATAATCATTACATATTAATTCATTTTCATTTGTTATTAAAAATTATCTTAAGTTTCAAAGTTCAAATTAAATTAATTTGTTTTAACTAAATAGTTTGTTGATTAAGTCATGTTATTTTAAATTGCACCAATCATTAAATATTGTATGGGACATAGTTAAAGCAGTTTTTAAAAAGATATTCTAATTTAATTATGTATTATTAAAAGGATTGTAATTAAGTAAACAAAGCCAAAAGCTTCTGATAATATTCAAAATGCTCAAAAAAGAGATTAAAAAGAAAACTAATTCAGAAGCAGAAATGTTTTAATTCCTTATATTCTCCTGTGTTTCATTATAAATATTTTATTCACAATAAAATATAAATTTTAAAGAGGAAATTGTAAAAATACTCAGTTTTCTTGCTCAGCTTTCTTCATTAATAATGCTCGAACTTGGACAAAATAAAGTATCTTGAAGCATATTTTCATTAATACAAATCATTGTTGTAAATATGAAAAATTTATAATTTATTGCTAAAAAACTTTGTCAACATATATATTTGAAGAAGATGTTGTTCAATACAATAACCACAATTATTTTTGGAACGATTTTTCCGATAAAAAATGTTCCAACAGTTAAGAAAGGAGCAATTTCACGAACTGTCGCAAATGTCGTCTGGTCTGAAATATTATTCAAAATTCAATTCAAAATTTTATTTTGCATGCTACATTTATCGATTTGAGTAATTTACTCAGAAACTGTATTCTGCATTTATTCTTTGTTATGAAAACACATTTCAAAAATATGTTTGCCATTTTTATCTTTTGTCATATTTTGAAATATATCACGTTGAAGTGAAATGAAATGGTGTTTCTATCTATAGACGAAAATGATAAGGACAATTTGTTCGAGTTAAAAATTCTTCAACTATTTTTCTTGAATTATTATTTTTATGAGAAATTTATTTCGAACATTTTATAATTAAATACGATGCTGTATTAAGTTTAATAAGAATTCATGTATTGGTATGAATTTATATATATTTTTTGATATTTCATGCATTGTTATTTATTTATTTACGTTTATTAATCTTTTTAACATTTTGCTTATTTATTTATTACTGGCATAAATTTGCTTTCGTATCACGTAATTTGAAAAATTTATTTCAGTGAACATTATTTTTAAAAAGTGTCAGAACATATTTTTGGTTATTTGTTATATTTTTCGATACGTTATATTCTGTCAGTGTATTTAAACCACAAAGCAAATTTATTCATAATTTTGCTTCTATTTTTTATTAAAGTACTCAGAAACCTTTTACTTGGATTTTAATGAACTAAGCAATTACTCATCAGAGAGAGAGAGAAATAATAATTTTTATTCTACTTTATTTTAAAAATTACTGTGAATTCTATTATATAAGCTAATAAAGGGTATTAAAATTAAAATTGTTTACATTATATTTTTAAAAAACAAAAATCTAGCGCTATTAATTAAAAAATACATTAAAGTTTTTTAATGTCTTTAATTTATGGTACTAGTTTATCATACTAGCTTAAAATATTAGCTGTGTTTAATTTATCGTTTAACACGTTAAAATAATTAATTATTTAAATAAATTTTTTTAAAGTTGTAAGAACCAAATAAACCAATTTATTTTACATATATATGAATCAAATTTATATAATATATTTTAGATTTGGGAAAATCTGGCATCAAATTTGATCCTACTAAAGACCACCTTGTTGAAAAGGATTATATCATTTAAATCAAATGTCACACTGATGGTTCAATGAGAAAATTTATTGAAGAATGTCCCTTCTCAAATATTAACATTGTATCTTAATATTATAACAAGCATAGCTGGGTTGGTATCTTTGTTTGTTGCAGATATTTGTAGGTGGAAATATATGCAATAAAACAAAAATAAGCTATAATATTCCTCAGTCAGTATCCTACCATCAAAATGTAATTTCAATTGAAGAAGAAAAGCTGAATAGGAATATATAATATATCTGATGATTTAAAATCAAAGTTACTTAACTAGCATAAATTTAAATAGGTTGTCAGTAAATTATAATTAATTGTATGTTTTAACTTGGTGTTTCCACCAATAAATAATACTTAAAAAAATTTTGCATATTTAAAATTTTACTAACCACTTTAATAAAAAGAGGCACATGTGCCGTATATTCCATGATTCCAAATTCTGAATTCTTTTGGCGATGAAGAAATGTTGCTGAGATTATGTTTCGTGACGTGCGCGATGACGTAAATAATAGAGTTACCGAAATAGAATTTTCTCATAATTCTTATAGGTCTCCATATGTATGAAGTATCAAAAACATGATTGCCAGATACAAAAGAAAGTCCTCCAAAAAATCGCCAATCTCAGATTTGGCGCATGGATTATACGGCACCTGTGCCTAAAACAAAGTAAATTTTCAGTTTGTTGATTGATCTTTCTAAGATCCCTATTCATATTTAAAGGATAATTCATCCAGTGTGCATCATTTAAAGATAATAAAAATTACTGCAATTATCAATTCCTTAAATATAAGTCAAACCTTCTAATATTTTAGTATTTAGATAATTTACAATATTTTTAATATCATGATTTTGTATTTATTGTTTCGACAACTTGTGTTTAAATAGTTATTATTATGTGCTTACATTATTGGGTTTGGTATATAATAGAGTTTTTAAACATTGCTTATCTAATTTGCTTACATAATATTTTTGAATACAAATGCGAAATCTGTAAATCATTTTTAATAGAAGCACCATAAATACAATAGAATTTTTTTATAAATTAATTGAATTGCCATAAATTTATTTACAAATTAATTTAATTGGCACTCAAAAAATAACACCAGTATCGAAAAAACATTCATTTTGAAATGGGTTCCGTTTCTTTTTCAATTGTACTCTTGAAAATAAACCTATAACTCTACGTAACTGTACCATATAATAATGTTGCTGAACATAAGAATTCGACAGAAGAAAAAGCTGATCTTTTTTTTTTATAAATAAGGTTTCTTTGATTAGTTTTCTACACTATTTTTCCTCCTAAGTCGTAACATTCTTTTTAAAGTTTATATTTCTTTTTTGTGAAGTATTGTGATCATTTCTGGAAAGAGATTTTACACTGTCAAAGGTCTCCTTTCACAAATCCCTTCTGAACCACTGAAAACTTTTTAAATTTATTTGTTTGATTTTTTTCTAAAAAAATAAGAAAGAAAAAGTATCAGGCGAATAGACATTGTAAAAACAGTAGTTCCTTTCTGCAGTAATCTAAAATATATCTTCCATGGCAAAAAAGAAAAAAAAACAATTGTGTGCAGAATATGGTTACATTAGAAAGATTAGTACTTGAGAAGGAGGTTCTTAAAATTTTTAAATCTAGGGAAAATACTCGTAAAAATTATCGCTTTAATAGGTCTTTATTTTCATTTAGGTAGTTAAATTTATATTCGCATTTGAAGTATAAACTTAAAAAATAGAAATGTAGCTCGAGTTTAAATTAAAAGGAAATTAAAACATTGTTAAATTAAGATTTCGATACTATAAAAACAGACAAACCAACACGCACATTAATGAATTAGAAACCCAAGATTAATATTACATTGAATCACTTTTGTTTAAATAGTAGCTTTAATCTATTTGAACATGAAGTCTGATTATTTTTGGAGTACATTTATATTCAGAACATGAATTAACTATGAATCTGTCTTGATCCCGTTCATTAGATTAAAGAGGCGATATTGTCAGGGACGTTTTTCCATCATATTCCACGCATTTTGCACCTGAAAAGAAAAAGACCTGCGATGGTCAGGAAAAAAATTGGAAATCAGATTGATGCTCAACAATCAATTTAAACACTTCTAGCACGATGTACTTTTGTATTATCTTCCATGAAATATACGATGCTATTGGAGCAAAAATGTAATATTGCAGGACACTTTTGTTTCGCCAGAGTATTTAGATATCTCATGGCTATATGCTTATCTTAGAGGCAAACCAGAGTGCTGCTTCCATATCAGCAAAACATGCCCATAACATGATACTTCTTTGAACAATACTAGTAAAGTATGATGATTTGTCTCTCGTCACATTTTTGCCAATTTCAAAATCTTTCGTCTGTGCGAAATAAAAATAAATATGATTCATCTGATCTTACCCATTTCCAGTTTGACCGTCTTCTTTCCTAACTTTGCAAGAGAATTTTCGTATTTTGGCTAAAAATAAGGGTTTTCTCAGACATGCATTCGTATTCATTACAATTCTCACTCGTGGTTCGGTTGAATTTTGTTTGAAATGAACTTGGATGGTGGTATTTATCCTTTCAAGCACAAGAAAGTTACTGGTCTTCCATAGAATCCATCAAAGACGATGATAATTACACTCTTGGCAAATTTGTTCGAACGTTACCTAGACGATGTCATCTAGAAAAAGACTGTGGATTCTGAGTCCACTTTGGAAAATTTTGATATGACAGCTTTTGAGAACTCAGTACGACTTGATGTCTTAAAAATAAAGACTTCTTCTAAATAGAATTCAACAATAAACCACTTTTTTCAAAAGGTGAAAAATCTGTGGTTTTCCCTATTTTATTTCCTTCACCGGGAAGTACATTCTTTCATCGTATTTATATTGATATTTTAACATGAAGTTATAAAAAATAATTGTATATTTCATTCCTAGTGAAAAAATTAAATGAAAATCTCAGAGATATGTTGTTGTTATGTATAATTCCCGACAATTTAGATTTCCATCTTTCAAAACTATAAGCGGCAGAAATATTTTGACCTTATCTAGTTAGTCACCCAGTGGACTTGCCCTTATGACCCCAAAAGTGAATGGATCTTTGTATTTTAGAAGCAGAGACTAAACAGAAGACCTCCAAACTTGGCTTTCCAGTCCCAAAGGTACCATTTCACATAGAGGACAATATGATCACAACATATTTTACGAGTTCCAGCTTCCATTAGCTTCCTTATATAACGGGAACAAATGTGATAACTAACCACGCCTCTTATCTCAGAGACGCCTTTGGTTATGGCATGGGTTAGCTCTTATCTCAGAGGTATGTGTGTGTGTATATATATATACAGAAAAATATTATACAAAAACAAACTAATTGAAAAACTACAAAAATATATGCAATGATATTATGTAAAAGAGTGCGAAAACATCTACATTGCTTTATTTGTAGTCTTATGGTCATTTTTTTCATTCAAAGCTCTCATAGACAACAAATTACAGTTTAAATCTATAAAAAAACCACTGTAATCTTATGTGTTCATGATGAGAATCGAATTTATGAACTACGGAACTGAAAACCAAAACAGTAATTATTCATCTGCAAGTTCGGCGGAAATCACTTAGCAGAAATATCACCAAAATATAGAGTAAAAATAATAAAACATATCAGTAGAAGTAAGAAATATCTAAACAATAAAAGAATAACATTCCCACAAATTCATCTTTGTATAATGATTTATCATATAGTGTCATTTAAAAACCTAATATACAATAAAAATATTAAAATATAAAGCGAACAAAAATTTTTATTGAAATTAAATTTGTTGAGTCCATTTCTTAGTTTTATCAATTTACTATTAAATTATAATATGGAATTTACTAAAACGTATTAAAACGTCTGAAACGTATTCACTTTGATAGATTACCCTTAAGTTTAATCAATCCATCAAGCTTTCGAGGAAATACAGTCATTAATCAACACTGTTTTCTTCACTGAAATGACAATAAAGATTGATTTTTAAGCCAGTACCAACAGATCAAATAAACGAGGGAAAAATGCTTTAGAAAGCATATTCTTCTTAAATTCAAAGTCTTGTGTAAAAATAAATAAACCCCCTGAGAATCTATGTAATCCCTTCGGCAAAATTATGTAGGTAATGATACTTCGATAAGTTTCTATACCCTCTCACAGCCGGTTTATTAACGATTCTACCGTTTCACTATCATATTTTATCATTTGCGTTGCGAATCCCAAATAATCTTAGAAAATAGCCTTTATATTCGGAAGAGAAGATCTCGCAGATCGAAACCTGGCTTTAACATAACAGATATTGAACATTAAACTATGTTTTGAAAGGTAATAAAAAAGCATCACTTGTAAATATTGATAGTGATTATCATTTATAATGGTCATACTCGGGATTGTGATTTAATGTTAATTATTCTCAGTTATGAAAAAGTAACGAAGTATTTCACAATTTATAAATTCTTATATGAAAAATGCAGCTACTTAACACTATTAACTCAAAGTGATATAACTTTATAAATACTCAGTTTTATTTGAAATACAACAAGGATGATGTATGTTTCAGCTAAATATTCCATGATATGAGGGTTGGTTGATTGGTTGGCTTTTGTGGAACAAGGTCCAAAAACGGACAAGCTGGCTCCAAAAAAAGACTGTAGTAATATTAAATATTCCAAAACCCCAGCAATATTAAAATGTTAAAAAACAAAAATATTTGTATATGATGCTTCTAAAATCCAAGTACATATAAAATAAAGAATAAAATAACTGTATATACAATCACCCAAAACTAAAACAAAATTAAATAAAATGTGTAAAAAGCCTATCACCCTTAAATATGCAATTAGGTTTCTGTGGGGTTGTTCCCCTAGAAAATCAACGTTAAAAGATCACAGTTAAAAAACATAAACGATATTGGTTAAAATAAAGATCATGGTAAGAGGAATTACACTCTTCAAAATTTCATGATGCCCCTTCACTGTTTCATTGTGTGAAGTGGGAAACAACCTAATTTTCGAAATTTTACTTTTCCGTGTTTCAGAATGGCTACGTAAGAATGATTCAGTAGAAAAATTGCAAAATGTAGATTATAAGGTCTACATTTTGCAATATATATATATATATATATATATATATATATATATATATATATATATATATATATATATATATATATATATATATATATGTCCTCGTAATAAATGACAAATGTTTTGCTATAGCAACATGGTTCCATGGTCTGTAAAAGCTATACACATCAATTTAATAATTGCGATTCTCAAAAACAATATTCTTTCGTTTTAAATGGGGTACCTATGAAAGCTGATTTTGCTGTAAAAAAGAATTAAAATTTCGTTCAATCTTGTTGTCTTTGTTGATATGGAATAAAATTTCGGGAAGAGAAGAGTGACCAATATATACATTTCTATCTAATCCATTAACCGTGGTTCAAAATCAAGAAGTATCAAACATTTCTTAGCGATTTATATCAACAGAAATAAATATATAAATGAGCAAACGTAAAATGCTTTTTACAAGAAAAATGGAAAGTGGAAAAGAAATACAGTAAATTATTAAATTCTTAAAACATCTCTTATCTTATACTAGAATGACAAATGAGAAACATTTATTGAATTAAAATGGAAATACTTCCCTATAGTAGAGTTGATTACTAAAAATAAAGGGAAAACCATTCTAAGAATGCAATTTCGAAAATTGAATCTTTATAACGAGAAGATATGGAAATTAAATGTAATTTAATTTCCATAAATACAATTTCACAATTTTTTATTTCATTGAATTTATAGTTTGATTTTAATTTAAAAATGTTTTACAGGTGACATTTGAATTTTATTACTGAAGCAATTTAAGCTTCCAACTTTGAAGTCCTTCTTATCATTTTAAAATTCAAGAATATTTTGAGACACTTTGAGGACTAATTTTTAATACGTTTTGGACAATTCTCAGGTTCAAAGTTCAAGATCTTAGTTATTTACATAGTGAAATTAAATTTTGTGTCAGCAATAAATTGAATTGAAATAATATCTTACTTAATGCATTTAATAGGTGTTAACTTTTATCCGTCTTTTGGGTCTCATTGAGAATACTCGTCAAGATATAATTAAAAAGTAACAGGTTTCAATTAAAGTGAGCTTAATATTTGTAAAGTAATAAAAAGTTTTGAATCTAGAATCATTTTTAAATCAAATAATAACAAATTAATCAACTAATTGAAGATTATTATAATTTAAAAATTTAACTCTAACTATTTTTAATTTTATTTTTAATATATAAATTGCTTTTAGTGCTTTGAATAAAAATATATTTAAGATTTATTTGCTTAGAACATGGAAGGCTTGAAATTCAATTCAATTCTACTTTCGAAATGTTTCCTAGGACTCTTAAAATTATCTCAAATATTTGTCTTTTATTTCCTTATATATATATATATATATATATATATATATATATATATATATATATATATACTTCTGAGCTATAGTACATTGCAATATTTCTCATTGGATTTTTTTACGATATTCTTTTCACGTTTACATACTTTTAAGATGGCTTGCGAAGTCTTACTTTGGATGAACATTAATAAAATTTTTAACAATGTAGACAAAATATATTTCTTGGATAAAAAAAATCTCTTCCACTGGAAACAATACTTTCTTCCATCGAGAATGACAGCATAATAAGTTTTAGGATCATTCTGACGTGAAAGATTCCTTTTGATATAACGAAGTGTTATTATCTTGATTGCCTAGTGAATATTTTTCAATAAAGAATAGTTTTTCTTTACTCATAATACTTAAATATTTTTTAGGATATTTTAGTTTTCAATTAGTCAAATTTTGTATATATATATATATATATTAAAGTTTATGTAAATAGCAAAAATTATGTATATATTAAACTTATCCTTATCAACAAATAAAATTGAAATTGTTTTCAACATCTTTGCCAACTCTGTACTCGACAATATTATATCAAATTATATATATATATATATATATATATATATATATATATATATATATATATATATATATATATATATATATATATATATATATATATATATATGTATGTATGTATGTATGGCAAAGCAGTTGAAAACAATTTCAATTTAATTTGTTGATAAGGATAAGTTTAATATATACATAATTTTTGCTATTTACATAAACTTTAATACAACTTTCAACTTAATAAACATTGCAATGTCATTGGCGGAAGCCGCCACAAGCGCACCTCCAGTGCTTTGTCTCTCTGAGAACACTCCAAACTAAAGAACAATCGAAAACAATTATATAATCGGAAGGGAGGAAGTTGGCAGAATCTAGCGCACATGCGCTACACTAATCCTCGCCTTTTTCAGCTCGTTACAATATATATATATATATATATATATATATATATATATGTATGTATATATATATATATATATATATAACAAATTAAGCAACAAACAATATATATATTAAAGCAAAATTAGATACTTTGATACTTTAAGAAACAAAATATAATGAGTTGTCAATAATTTAGAAATATAATAAAACAATTGTCCTAAAAGACAAAGGTGTGTGTATACATATTAAATTTGATTAGAAATCATGTATAATTTATAGTATTTGAATTTTATTTAAAAATTATTTTGAAATATTTTTAAAAGTTTTGTTACATATATACAGGGAATTATTTTAGATAGTGAAAATTACAGTAATAGCTAATAAAATTGAGTATTGTGAATATAGATAAACTTTAAATTAAAATATTTTTTTTCCAGATTGCAACAAAAAAAGCTGCAATAGTCCTTAAATTAAAAATATACCTATTTAGTATTTTAATGTTAAACAATCAATAGAATATTTTTGCAGGGATCAGTACTATATTTTTGTCTTAATAGAATGACATTGAAATAAATTTTTATCTTATATCATCTGATGATAAGAAAATAATTTAAATTATATTTTCAGAAATTGAGTTTTGGTTATAAGAGAAATTGGTTTCACTTTAGAAAACTAAGTTGCATCAGATTTCACTTGAATAAAAACCGACTGAGAAAGCTACTGATAGATTAAAAATATGTGAAGTCGTTTTATAAATTATTTTATATTAGTAATAAGAAAGCGTATAGTATATCGTCGTAATTTAATATTCAAATTGTAATCTAGGGTTCTGGAATCATCGTAGTTGTAATAAATAGGAAATATTGAATATCTTTAATAACTTATTATTGATGTTAAATATGCATATGAATTATTTAAAATAAGAATATCCGTTAGTTTCAATAAATCAAATTTCTTTTGGATAACGTTTTTCGCAAACAATTCATTTTATTCTTATCTGACGTTGGAAATCTTATGGAAGACAATGGCGAATACATCACTTATAAGAGAAGATTATTGTAAAAGACTATCTTACACTAATATAATATTAATATGTATTTCTTGTATCTATTATGTCAATATTTGAACAATTTCTTTTCAATTTATTTAAATATATTCTGAAAGTTTCAGGACTTTTTCTTTCAAAAATTTATGAAACTGTTTTAAGAATTCTATCTTTTCAGTCAAACAAGTTAGAATATTAAATTTTATGCATATAGAAGAATTCATAGTGAACTCGGTTTTAAATTAACCGTTCATGACTATGGAATCAAATATATTTATAGCTTAGAAAAGAATGGTTTTGTGGATTATGTAACTAAAAACAGATATATTTGAGATTTCAAACACAGTTAATTTATTAAGGTCGCTTCAAAATTTACATAGCAAAATGTTATCTAAAAAAACTGAAAATTATAGTATTAACAGGAGAAAAAATATCACATAGTATTTACCCAAATTATTTTCTTCTAGAAAAGTACATTATTCCAAAAGACGCCTTGAAAAAATTGAATTATGTTATATGTGAATATATGTAAGGAAATGAATTAATAGTTGGATTACATAATTTTAAATTTTCCTACTAATGCTTATTGTTCGTTAAATTATTATATTTATGAAAAACAGAATTCGGTCTTTCATTTTAAAATTATATATCAAATAGCATTAAAATAAAAAAGTAATTAAAATTAAAAATCAAAATAAAAAAGCAATAATATAGAAAGTATTAATTAAAATATTTTTAATCTTTCAAAAAGCATTAACACTCCGCTTCAAAAAATAATTTGAATATTAATGCAAAATATCATAATTATTAGTACTTTAATTTTTACTAAACAAATGAGAGAATAATCTTTAAGCTGTATAAAATAACTTTTATCATGTATATTTTATGCACTAAATAATATTTTAATAATGAAGTAGAGATGCTTTTTGGTCCCTATTCTATATTATTAGTATTTAACGTTGAATACACTCCTTAGAGCCCTCTATTAATGTTTCGAGAACTCTAATTATTCGATCAATGAGCTCAGTTTCAAAGCTGTATATCGCGTGCTATCAGATCCGATTGATTGTCTAAGAGGTTTCTACAATCAATAGTTTGAATAATTTATTGATATTTGTCATAACAATACTGATTTCAGCGAAATATCCGACATCTTGTACTATTACAAGCATATATACCCCCACTCATTAAAGATCTCTTCAAAGTGATATTGCAATAAAAAATGCCTTGGATCGTTTTCCTAATCCATAAACTCCATTAAAAATCCGTATCATCTGATAAGAAATATGTTTCCATGTATACATTTCAGAATTACTGGTTATCAGAATTCAATGTACTTTTAATATATATTCTGCATTAAATGATTAGTATGTTTTAAAATTATTAATATAAACTCGCAAATAAACGAAAATAAACATTGCTATTTTCTTCATGTTCAATTTTATCGTCAAACACGTTTTATTTCTGAATGATGTCCAAAAAAAAAGTGACTTTTATTATCATGCCGTATTTTTAACAGGATATCTCGTTTTCCTAACCAATTCGAGCATAAATCCAATTAGAAGAATATACGTTTTGAATGATAGTGAATTTATTCGATAGCATTTACAGAATCTCACTCTAAAATGCCACTAACCTTGTGGTGTTCATAAATCAAAAATCATTTATTCCGAAACATTTTTCATTGAAATTAAATTAATGAAATAGTTTGTGTTCAAACACAAATTTCGAATTAAAAACTCTTATTCTTTTTAATAAATATTATATAACTTCTATTTCTCTTATTTCAAATACTTAATTTGAATCGATTGAAATATTTTTACTGAATAAATATTACCGTGTTCTTATATGTTTTACGTTTGACATTATTAATAAGTTTTACATTTAAGTTAAATTTTTTTGTTTTAAAATTCAATTGAAAATTTCATTTTTTTAGTATTTATTTTTCATAAGGCATTCAAAAGAATTCTAAAGATACAGAAGATTTTTGTATTAGACTTGATATTTTAAGGTTCCTCATAAATTAATTTTTTTTTCAGTAAAATTAAAGCCATTTGCATAAATTGAAAATCTATATTCAACAAATGTTCGATAAGGAAGTAATGATGAACGTTAAGAAACCCCTTTATTAAGTTTCGATTAAGTTAATTAATAACTGGATGCTTAATGAACTATTGATTAACCTGTTAATTTAACAAAATTTGAAGTTTTTCCCTTTAAAAACTTTACCTTTATACTGACACCTGATGTTCATACCTTATGCATATACCAGATATTTTTTTAGAACATATTAGAAAAATTATTTTAATATACTTGAATTGATTTAGGTTTATTAATTCACTTACTTTAAATTCCCATCGTGTATGCAATGAAGTGAAGTGAATGGTGGTCAATATTAACTATTCCCTTCGCATTCGACAAGTTTTCCAGATGCAATTCTCCAAAGGGAAAATACTGAGTTTCTTCCTGGGAATCAGCTCTGAATAAATAGTAAGGTTATGGGAAAATATCGTTTTCAATCTGTATATGAATTTGTCAACATATTTTCAGTAACTATCACGCGTGAAGAATTTAATATAGGATAGATAATATATGTCAATAATATTTCATATAGAAATAACTTTCTTCCCTTATGGGAATAGAAAGGAAAAGTCCCAAACTATCAATCTAAAAGATAAATTTATATTAAAGAACAAAATTGCACTTTTCAAATTTTGTTGTATTATTCTTTTTCCGTTAAAAATAATCTTCTTATAATTATTAACGATTCTTGTTATTACTTTAATGCTAATCTTAATACTTTAGGACTATGTCATCACACCTATAATCAAATTGATTATTGTTGGCAATTGAAATAAATCACAATTAACTATTGTTGACAAATCACTGGCATAGTACGAGTTTCAAGAGAAGAAAGTGATCGTAATATAAACACATATTTAAGCGTTCAAAATAAAGTAAGCTAAATAAGATAAACTTTATTTTAGCTTATTAAGGTAAACTTTATTTAGCTTAAATAAAGCTAACTTTCCACACCACAATAATAGTTCAACATTTCAGCTAATGAAAATTCCATATGTGTAAAGTCTATTAAAAGAATTCTCCTAATGAATCTGATTTGTTTCTTTTCTCTTTTTTAAAGGAATTTAATCCAGAAAACTGCTTGGATTTTAGCATGGGATCAATGTTTTTTCTTTATTAGTTACGGCATTTTTATGTTGCGTTAAATATTTTGCAGCTTTTTACTAAATTATTTTCATATTTTATTGATTAATTTTTTTTTAAATAGTATGACTAAAACTTGGGTAGGCAGAATCATATTTATTTTACTTCCACTGTAAAATAATTTTAATTTATTAAATAAATTATCGTTTTACTGAGTAAATTACTTCATGGAGTTTGATTGAATTTTTGGAAGTTCTAAGCTTGATTACATTAATGTGCAATCAAACTTGCTATGTTGTATTTGTATTTATGGTTAAACTTATATTTACTTTATGGTTAAACTTTTTACTTGTATTTATAGTTAAATTGCTTGGTGTTGATGTTTTTACAAGTAAAATTAATTACTCAAAAATGCAAACAATTCGTTTGATTTTTTATTTTCTATATTTTAATTTGTGATTTGTTATCCATTATATTCTGCTTCAACATCAATAAGTAAATTGATGTCTATATTTTGTTGATTTTTTTCAATCAAAATATGAATTTTTCACTCAAAAAATTAACTTTTTATTAAGATAATTGAGATTAATACGTATTAATTTTAGCAAAAATATTAGACATTTTTAAAATATGATTTCAAGAAATTTATATAAATCTACATGTTGTAAAATTTTCTAAAGACATTCACTAAGTATATTTGACTGTGGGTGAATACATTAATTTTAAAAATAAGTATTACATTTAGAGAAATTTTGATATATTGAATGAAAATCCTATTTCCTGGTTTGTTCATTTACCTGCAATTTCATTGAGTTGTATATTAAAAAGAAATGTTTTTAAAAGACATTTTTTTTATTTTTGTAAATGCGGTTTTGAAACTTAGCGATTCTCAGCTAAAAGATCCGCACACGCGATCATTTAAATAAAGCACAAAACATTCTAAATTAGTGAGTGGACTTTTCTAATGCATTTAACAATTTCATAATTTGGAAGACAGTTTGAAACATCTGAATTTATGCTGTGTGCATATTTTTATAATCATGAGGTAGATTTTGGAATTCTAATAATGATCCGACAAAAATGTAGGATGATTTCTTATTTAAATCACAGAAAAGTAATGATGCAACACATGGACAGATATCTTCCTTTCAGCAATAATGGATAGACATAAAATCTATGAATATTTAATGTGCGCATGTCTTCTCAGAACAGCTATCTTTGGTTTGAACCAGGAAAATCAATCAATCAACTGCAGTTAAAAACCATGATATCTTAAAAAGGAAACTTGTAGTTACCTTACCAGAAATAGGTACTTGATTTCTTCATTTTGAAACAATAATAGACCAAAGGCCTGTCTGATGCAATAAATTTTGAAAACCTTTGATGAATATATTCATAAGTAGGGTATTAACAATTAAGATTCAACTCTAATGGGAAAAATATAATGGTAAAATAAATAACCAGTTATTTTCATTTTAGAAAATTACTGTGAAGAATTTTCTTGCTTGATGATTCATTAATTATTTGGTAATGTTATATTAATTGATCAAGCCACTATGACACTTATAGAACAATATAGTGTGAAAATAGAAAATAGAACAATATCTATGGATACATATTGGTCTATTTTCTGATTAATTGTTCTTAATTTTCTGAAAACATCTTCATACTTATATATACTGATAGTAAAATTCTAAAACATTAACAAAAATATCATTATTTCTTAAAGGTGTCTTCATTTAAGATTCAATTTTAATATACATTTGATAATACATAGAAAAAGCCAAAATCCATGAAAAAACTGCAATGTTTTTATGTCTGGAATTATTGGAGGTTTTTTTCCTCGAATGATAGGAGAGAGAAAAAATAATAAATACACGTGTCCATGTTATGTTATTAGTTATTTTATTAAGGGGGGGGTTGAAACATAGAATTGTGATTTACCATATGGAACCTAAAACGCTAGATTATTTCTTATTTTCGTATGGGAAAATAAAAAATGCCTACAAAAAGTTAAAAAAAAATCATAAAGACTAAATAAAATCAGCGTTTTACAATGCAACGTCCTAAACTGTAATGGAACTAGAGACAAGAACAGCCACCATAACAACGCACTTAAAATCAAAACCAGGAACTTGCCTCTAAAAGATATTTTACTCTATTTGCCTCCCTTAAAATCTCTTTCGCCTTCTAAATGTGTTTGCGTTCCTGTTACTGCACCATTTTGCTCGACTTCTACCACTTCTGAACCGGAAAAGAGGGTGAGCAAGTTAAAAAAAAATTTTTAGTCTCTAATCTTATAAACGCAGCTAATATTCTGCTTAACAATTTGTGAGATACCGAAAATGTCTTCTCCAAGTACAAGTGCCTCCCTTTTCAAAGATGGCTGACAAAAAAAGAAACGCTGTAAAAAAAGATTTCAGTTAATATCTTGTTCCGTCTCAACCAGCTCTTCGTAATTTTTTCCTGCCATTTGTAGCTTTTTTTGATGTTATATTTTCCTTCTCAATTTTTTCCTCTTCTTTTTCACTCTCTGCTAGAAAAGCTAGGTTGTTTTTATGAAGTCCAAGTGCAATAATCTATTTCTTGCATCAGCCATAAGAGCATTCCTTTGCGTCAAACTGATTATTCTCTTTAACCGCTCCTTTGGAGAACTCTTTTTGGATGAAGTATTCGCGCTGGTTTTTGTGCTTTCACAGCTTGACCAGAAAGATAAGTTTTCTTTTCCGCTTTAATTCTAAAAATAAACTGAGCTTCTTCTCTTAGTGTTTCTCTCTTATCTTTAAATAAACTATTTTTTTATTACTCATTTAGCATTTATCTCTATCGATTGCTTGTTAAGAAAATGATCTATTTAATTTCTTCTATTTAAATCGAACACCTTCATATTTTTTTTATCGATAATCGATATTTTTTCAAAATATATTGCTATGTTAGAGTTAAATTTATTTTTTTCAAAAAAAAAAAAAAAAAAAAAAAATTTACTGACAAAAAAAAAAATAAAATCTAATTTAAACTATGAATGTGTATTTTCGTAGTTATCAAATTAGTGTAAGTTTTGTTCCTTCGTTTAGTTATTCATAAATTCAGCCCCACTAAAAAATCTGAAATCATATTAATGCATGCAAATAAATAAATACAGGTTATCAACATAATTCTACATAAGCGCAAAAATTATTATGAAGTCATAATTAAAACGAATATCAAGTCTTTTCCTGTTTTCTTCTTCTATTTAAATGCACTAGCATCACGCATGCTCATTACATTTCGAGTAGAGAATCTCTCTCTCTCTCTATTTTAATAATCTAACCGAGAATGTTAAGTGCTCAGATTTTTTATTCAATTGTTTAAGGATATGACTGCTACTTCGCGAGTATTTTTATTTCTAGAGATTCGTAATTCATTTTAAACTCGTTTCCGTCAAATTAGCATTCTGAATCTTTGCAAAAAGTTATCTTAGAGTCTTATAACAAGTAATACAAATATACAATCATTTGACCACTGATCAATCATCTAATCATTAAGCTAAAATAGTTCTTTACCTTTAGATATTACTTAAGGCACTTTGTAGGTTATTCTATTTATCTCAAACAGAATTTATATAACACTATGGCACACTATGTAAGTTCAAGTTCAAGTGATTGTATTATATATATATATAACTATCCATTCTATTAAATCTTTTAATGGCGAGTTTTTGACAATTATATTATATAAAATAAAATATAAATTATATTTATAACAATAATTTATATATTAATGGTATAAGTGAAGAAATAAAATATGATAGCAACAAATGAAATTTTATAAGTGTTCGATTCACATTTTAATGTGCCTCGAACACTTATAAAATTTAGTAGCTTTATTGTTAGCTCCCTAATCCTATATTCATCATTTTATGAGTACGATCCCAACAAAGGAGCAGATGTTAATTGTTTCTACTTTAAGCAGTAGATCCTGATTATATTAATGTTGATAAAGTTTTGTACATCGGTTTCGCTCTAGAACAGCAGTTAATTTACAGATTTAAAAATATCTTTGTATTTTAATCGAAAGGGCATATTTTATATGTTTCTTTCAATTCTCTAATCCTAACTTTGGCCGTTGACAAAAATTCATGATTATTTTAATAAAGTGGTTATTTATATAGGGTGGCAACTACTTTTATCTAAATGCGAGAATATCTCAAATGGCGGGAAATTAATGATGGGAAAAAAGAGTTTTAATTAAACACGAAATACTTTAAATTTCCATTTAGAAGAGAAACTTATCATAGCAGTCCACTTATCTACATTTATTTTCTGGGAAGAAAAGAGAAAAAAATGAATGACATTCAAAGAAAAATGTTTGATTCAAAGAAAATTGACATAAGCATTTGCATGTTACTACATAAAAAAAGCGAAACTGCACTGATTAAACAAAAGCTCCTACATTTTAACATGGGCTCATGTGAATGGACTCTGTTAACAAGTTAACTTTCAGCAGATTCAAATATCAAGAACGGTGCTTTCCAGACGAGAAAGTGAAACCTTTTCCCACTAGGATGGCATGGCCCTACACGTGATGAAAATTATATGATGAAACAATCTTTAATTAGTGAAATGTCAGTATACAAGACATTGCAAAAAATAAAATTAACTAAGATGTTGTAAGGATTGTTTTCACATTCTTTGGGAGGTTTGAAAAGCAGGGAGGTATTAGTGATTGTTCTGGAATCAAATAAAAATTATTTTGTAGCATTTCATTTATTTGATTTCTTATGCATTCTGTCACTTCTTAAAAGAAAAGAAATTTCTTTCGGTAGTATGTGATTTGGTATCACATAATGGCTGTTTGTGGCTAAAAATTGTGAATTGTTTGAGCACGATTGAAGTACAGCCTTCTAACCAACTTTTTTATTGATTGTAGCTTGTTCGCACGCAAAGCCATCCAGAAATTTTCCATGTATATAATCAGACAGTCGATTATGGAGAACCTTTTAGAGTGTTCCATCAGTTATTAGATGCGAACTGAAATTTTGATTCTTAAAAAGCCTGTTGCAATCACTTGCCTATATTGAGCTCTAATCATGCATTATTTGTAAAATATATCTCACAAACTGATTAATTAAACACAATAAACTGATAAACTTGCATTTCATTAATGCTCATTTTAGTTTATTACATAAGTTATATTCTTTAGGAATATATTTTATATATGAACTGCATTATAATTAGTGCGTATGTGTTGAGTAGAAAAATGCAGCTTAAATCCAAAATTTCAAACATTGCAAATATCTGAACAATTTTTTTAAATGTCTGATTGTTAAATATGGATACAGTAATCACA
This sequence comes from Latrodectus elegans, assembly GCA_030067965.1. Classification (NCBI taxonomy): domain Eukaryota; kingdom Metazoa; phylum Arthropoda; class Arachnida; order Araneae; family Theridiidae; genus Latrodectus; species Latrodectus elegans. Next base: position 39,431,087 of record CM057822.1, on the reverse strand, counting down.
TTCACATTGATCAAATGTTAAAATTTTAATTCTATTTTTATGATCACTTTAACAATAAATACATGTATTTTACACACGGTCCTGCAATTTTAAACAAGAAATTTTAATATTGATATTAAAATTATCTTAGTATTGTGTTCATTTTTTTAAATTAAATGTGAATAGATATAATCACAGAATTCTTTTAAATCTTGAATAAATGTCTCGCCTTTTTATACAGATCATTTGGTGATTAATCAGGAAACTGATTATTTAGGAATAAACTATTTCCTTTTTTTATTATAAGCATATTTATAATTATTTTATCTCAAAATTATTCCTTAGTATTGAAATTGAAAAGTAATTTTCATGACAACCTCGATTTTCACGAATTTACCATATTAAATTTATTTTAGACTCATTTAATCCGATTATTTTTAATCAGCGCTTTCAATAATTTGAGAAAATATTTAATCCCATTTAATCCAGATGAATGAGTATTTACTGTTATAAATATTTGGATTAGGAATTCATATTTAGATATAAATTCACATTTGAAAATATGAAAGATTTGTCTTCTTTATGATAATTTGCAACTAGATTTAAATTCAGAGAATTATTTAAAAAAAAAAGTTCTTCCGATTTGTTTTCCTTTTCTTCGGATTTGCAAATATTGCTTATGTTTTCGTTTATTTATCCATCTTTTGATAGATGCTGGAAATACAAATGTCCTCAGAGGTCGCTTAGTTTCAAAAGGGTGTGTTCTGGCCAGTATACATCCACCGATATTCATATATTTGAGTTCCATTTCCCCTCTGCTTTCCGTAATTAATCTTTAGATTTATTCAATTTCTTGTAATGTAAAAAATAAACATATTTCCTTAAGAAAAATTACATTTTTTTATTCATCTAAAAATAATTGAAAGTCAACACTGTAATCAAACTGCTACATAACCAAATAACGGGAAAAGAAGACAAATTCTTTATTAAAATTACTTGTTTAAAAAAATTCCGATTAATAATTTATAAGAATACTTTTAATTAAGGTTTTTCTATTTCAAGTGCAAATTATACATTTAATAAGAATGCTAAAATGTGATAATCACACTATTATGGATGCTATTCTCTTTTATTCGTCAGAAATAAATACAAAATGGCTTTCCTTGCTTCAAATTATTTTATTTGAAAAATTTACGATAACTTGAATGAATTTGAACAATTTATTAAATAAATCATATTCCATTTCTAATATTAATGCTGAGTTTACTTAAGTTCTTTTTAGTTTTATTAAACTTATATAAGCAAAATTCTTGCCTCATTTTTTTTGAACTATGTAACTTAAAATTCTTTTTTAATAAAATTGGATTTTATTGGTATAGCATCGTTATATACGAATAAGTTCTTTTTATTTTAAAAGTATCAAATTTTAGAAATAGCATTTATTACTTTCGCCACATTTATAATATCAACAAACAATATTGAAAACCTCTTAAAAGAGATTTTAAGATGATTCATTCTTCAGATTTTAAAAACTATATATATAATATTTTTTGTAAAATTTTATTCTTATATAAATGAGTTTTTTCACAGCGTATTTTTCTCCAGATATTTGAAGCACTCATTTAATATGAAAACAAACTGATTCTTAGATACTTTTTATCGATTGTAGTATTTTTATCACGTCCATTGTTATAAAATTTTATCAATAATTTTTGAAGTAATATGTTTTCAGTGCTTTTTATTTATATTTTAAAAAAATATTTTGTGTATATATTGCATAATATAGTCACATATAATTAAAACTAGAACACAAATAATATGTGTTTATTTAAGGCTTAAAATCTGCTATTAAGAATCAAATTATTTCAAACACTTTTCAATTGATTCATAAGTAAAATTTATCTATATACTTAATTATTTCATGAAATGTCCCAAAAACAACAAATAAAATCTCCCAACATCAGTATTATGTAAACATAACAAATATCTCGTACGTTTCCCAATATATCACCAAGTGTAAAAATTGTATTAATGACTGGCACATACAGCGTTATTTCCCACTAGAACGTATTTTATAATTTTTGTATAATAATTTCTTCTGATATTCTCTTTATTTAAGGAAGATTTTATTGTGATTTTTGTATACATTTGTAATAATAAATTTTTCATGCTCCGGATTTTGCTTTGAATAATGATACATAGAAAAATAGCATAATGCATCATTGAAAATGAAACAAAGAATAAAAATAAAATTTTGAAATCAGGTTACATGTGGAATACCCATTCTTTCACGCCGATGGTGCGCTTCGGAATATTTTTGCAGTCATTCAATATTTTGAAAGCCATCTGTCATCTTCGCCTTTGGAGTAATGGCAAAAAGCATTATAAGACCATTGTTTCGGAAAGTAATATTACCATATTCACCACGCACTGGTTTCAATCCATCTTCTTCTATCAATATCTATTCTTAAAATTGATATCTATGCATATATAAGGAATTCAAATTTCCAAAAAAGAATCTTAAACTGCAAAACATGTTTGATGTTCTTTTAAAAAAAATGAATTTACGTAATGGTCGGACTTCTTTATATGATATTTACATGTTTAACTTTTTTTTCTTTTTATTTGCATTTCTTTTATTTTAGATAACAATATTCATCTATACAAAATCTTACCCCTGTATACTTTGTGAAATCAATAATTAGATATATTTTGTATGAAAAATTTATATTTTATTTTACAGAAAAACACACTCTCATAATTGTTTTGGTATATATATCCCATGATACTTTTAAAAGTAAATTAATTACGAAAAAGTTTTGTGATTTTTTAAAAATTTTGAATACTGATTAAAATAATATTTTTTTATTTTTTGTCCATGCAATTCTTTGCTCTATTTTGTTTACTTTAGCAATCGCAAAAATAATAGGAGCATGTGTAACATCAAATTTAAGTGAAATAATGAAATAAATGTTTGCGATCAAACCAAATCATTTTAGTTGAGTAATTCAAAATTTATTATACACATAAAACTATGATAATTTAGCTACTTAAATAGTTTTACAATATTATACATACATACATACACACACACACATATATATATATATATATATATATATAAAGCAAGGTTAATAAGAAATATTGCATGTAATAAAAGATTAAGAGGAAAAGTAATAAATACATAAATTAGGTAAATGTGATTAATAATTTAATAGTGCAATATGAAATAAAAAATATTTGATAATATGCCAACTCTTTTGATATTTTTTTAATTATATTTGCAGAGTGATTGTTAATCTTCATTTTTATTTTGGAAGTCTGATTTATATTTCAATTTCATTGCCTTCTTTATTGCTTAATGGGGTTTTAAAATGTAATGGTGTAATATTGACTATATATTTTGGCAGTTACAGAAAAAAATTACTTTGTAACAATGCGATCAACACCCCTTGTTGGAGCTGGCTGTATTGGTACATTATTTAATTTTTCACTTTGTTATGTTTATTACATTGAATTTCAATTTCATTGGTAATTTTAACGTTCTTTTTTGTTTCTTTAACATATATTTTAAGTGAAAAAATTTCTCTTGAAATTAAATACGTACTTATATAAATCAGGTGACTTAAGTCCAAATATAGTAATAATATTATGAAAAATATAAAATTATTAAACTTGAACTATTAATACTTTCTTACCATATAATACTCCATATCTGCACTATATCTAAAAATGGTTGCACGAATAAATCCATTGGAAATTCTAAAGAAATAAGCATCTTATGGTAGAGAAAAATACTAAGAGCGAGAGAGAATCATTTTCTATAATATGAAGCCTTTTAAAACCGAAGTATTAAATTCCGAAATATACAAAATTTGTTACCACTCAAATAAACTCAGCGACATAAGCATGACTATGAACTTCTGAAAGTGAAATAGGGTGGTTGTATATTGAATTTAAGAAATATAATAGTTGCGTAAGAAAGAAGCCTATGAAGTAATAACATGTCTGTCAGTCAAGAAGAATCTTTTATATTACTTTATTCAAAAATCATTTCAAACTGAATTGTAAAATGAATATATTGATTCATAGAAAAATATTTATATTTAAATGTTTTTTTTTTCATCATACAGATTTACATACCTCTACAATGTTTTTTTTTGTAAAACTAATTAAATCCATAAAAGTTTTATAAAAAGTAGATGACATAAATATTTTTAATGAATTCAAGAGCTGCAAAAATAAGTTATTGTACACATTTAATTATAATTTTGGACATTGCTAAAGTAGTGTATATATATATATATATATATATATATATATATATATATATATATATATATATATATATATATATATATTGGAAATTAGCTTTAAACTATTGTAGACCCCCAAATTAACCCTCATCTGAAAAAATACAGTAGTGACAATCAGACCACAAATTTAGAATGGTTTAAAAATTTAATAAATGTCATTAACTATTTATAAAACTCATAAAGAGGTTTATTTTTTCAAGTATAAACTGTGTATCATTTGACCATAATGTGAAGTGATTTTCTAAACATTTGATGGATGTGAATAACAGTATAATATTAAAATGCCAAACATTTTAAAAGCATTCATGCCTATCAGAAAAGATACTTGAGAATTTTCCGGGTTCCTTCCTTTGCAATACGTGATTATAAATTCCTTCAGAGAAAAGTCTCCCCCCCCCAAAAAAAAAAAATCTATGATGTTGATATCAAAATGGCTTACAAAAATCGTAGGCAATTAGGCTGCACATTGTGAGGTGACGAATAAAGAGAACTATTTTCGCTTTTCAATGTATCCAAATTTGAGAGAATCAGATATTTTTGTCCGGAATTATGTGTATGTAATTGTCATATTTAATATCATTCGAATGCAACTTTAAATATTTATTTAATAGTAAAGATTATTTTTGACAAAAATATAATGAATTGAAAAAATTCAAAAAAAATATTTTTTCTTTATTTTTACTTCGGTGAAATTTTTTTGAAAATACTTTATAAGCGATTTTAAAATGCAAATACCAAACGTAAAATGCTTAAAAAATTGTCATTATGTTGCTGAATAAGCTTTTTATAAATGTATCATTTAAAGCTGTGTGTAAAATCAATGATATAATTATTCCAAATAATTGAGTTTACGTAGCCGATATGCTTATAATAAGTGCTAGTGACTTATATTTACGAATTATAAAAAAATAATTTACAGTACTTAAGTAACAAAACTTACAGACGTGTTCATAGAAATGAAAAATCCGAAACCAACCTCTAGTTCAATAAATCATCCAATAAAACAAACAAAGAAATTTTCATTCCAAAAAAGATGGCCATATTTCTATACCACACAAATTTCTAAACATTTAATTACACGACACAAATTTTTAAAAAAACTTATTTATATATTTTTTGAAATACCACATTTTATTGTAGATGAAACACACCATTTAATTAAAATTCCTAGTTAATTAAAAAAATTAAATTATTGTAAATTAAAACAAAATGAAAAGGTTTCCTTTATTTTTATAGAAAATTCAATTCTGGTATAAAGAAAATACAAAAAGTTTTCGGATTCACAGGAAAATTATCAAATATGCAGAAAATATAATTAAAAGTTCCATTACCAAGGCATCAATTTTCAGTATTACCTTTTAGGAAACTTAAAAAAGGAGCCGAGAGATTTTAGCGAATATTAATTCAAAACTTTATACTTCGGAAAGTGAAAAATTTTTCTTGCTAATCAATGAAGTTAAGCAATGACTCATTAAAGAAAGCCTTGAGCTGGGAAGAAAAATGTCTGAAATTATGAAAACGATTAATCTGTCTGTTTAGGCTGGTGAAATTACCGCTGTGAACGTTACTTGTCACATTAAAATCGTTTCCTTTGGAAGAAGAAGAAACGAGGTCCCTTGAGGGAGAACCCCGTCTTTCAGTGGAGCTCGAATCCCTTAAGTGGCTTGGGTCGTTATGCGTGTCGCTACTCCACTCCCAAGCTTCATCACCTTCTTAACGACTCTGAAGACGTTGTTCACTTCTCTGAAGAAGGTTTCCAGTTTCTCGTCGGCAGAAGGGGAAAAGAAGAAAAAATCGTTTGGAACCTCCTCTATCTGGTTTCCCTCCTCCACCGATCCCGGATGCCTGTCACCCTTTAGCCTATGTTAATGTGTCACTCCACTGCTTATGCTGGCCCTCGAGACGTCCTCCTAAGTGGGTATCGATCTGAAGAGAAATGAAAAAATAAACAACCATCTTCCGCTTTCCGATCTGGTCTGTTACAGACTTTTCTTTTTTCACGGGTCGTTAGAGCTGTGTTGACAAGCATCCTCACCAATACCTTTGCTTCAAAGGGAAAAAATACAGGGTTTTTGAGGATTCAGATGGAATGAAAGTCACTCTCATTCCCTGTTTTTCTTACTCTTATTTTAAATTTCTGCAGCTTGAGAAAGAACAATTTCTCTCGTGCTAGTTACCACACTTTTATTCAGAATTTCTTTGAAGATTATTTCGATGGTTAAATCTACTCCTGAGTACTCTCACATATTCTAAGCTTACATTTAGGGCATCTAGCATCAAATTATGTCTATTACAGCAAGCACATTAAAATGTTCTGTACAGTCTAATGCTCTTCTGTTGGTGTAATAAGGTATGGAAAGAATACAAAGGTTGGTATCATCATCCTCTTTCGATTGTGGTCCAAAATTACGAGACGACTGACTATGACTAACGTCCTACTGAGTATACAAAATAAGTTTCACTCCTTGTTATGCCAAAGATTCAAATGCGTCACAAATCGTTTAATATTAGGTAACAGCAACAACATAATTTCAGTTTGTAGAATTAGGCATGTGAAACAGATCATTTAGATCTAATATAATGTTTTTTTTAATATATAAAATGTTAATTTTCCTTTTAAAAATGGTCTTATAATTGGTAATCTTTTATGAAAAAATTATACACCATACAATATCAAATCATACTTTTCTTTTAAAGTTCAAAGTAGCAGGCAAGTGGAATGGCCAGCAATATGAATTTTGCACAAATTTTTGAATTATGAACTGAAATTCTGATCTTTGATAACAGATTTTCAATGTTTGGTATAGAAATACTTTGAAACCAAGCAAAGAAGGATATTCTAAATTAGCTTCGCTTTCAGTGTGTATTATTAATAATAGTTAATATAAATAATTATAAATATTTATTCATTTTACGTTTCTGATCTTGTAGTTTGTTGTTGCATTGCCATCCTTTCAAATTATAAATACTTAATTTTATTGGTAATTTTTTAAAAATATATTTCAAATTACAAAATATAAACCTAGCGGCCGTCGTAGCCTAGTGGTTAAGGTATTGGCCTTCCCTCCGGATGGGCGGGGCTTGATTTCCAATGCCGTCAAAGACCCACCGAATACATGGAATCAAAAGTAGTGTGGTCTGTCATTGAGCAGTTACCATGAGTACAATGGTCTGGAGAAATTTTCGTCCCCCTTCAAATCAATGTCAAAATTGAGGGGTGGATCCTCTGGTTATGCCATATATCGGAGGATTTAAAAAAGAGCAAAGGGACGTACTTTCACCTTCGTGGTGTTCTGATTAAAACGAAAGACGCTCCCTGTTGTCTTAAATTCGCTTAGACAAGGTATAACAAGCTTGGCTTGTCCAAGTGTCGTAAGTAACAACAACAACATATAAACATAAGGGAAAGAGTGAATATTTAAGTCCGAAAAGTAACGACAAAAATGTTAACATAACTACTTATATATAGTTTCTTTTTTAATATAGTATATATAATCATACTCATAAAAATCATACATTTTCACATTTGATAAAAGTGCATTAAGCTCAAAGAAAATTTTAGTACAAAGAACACTTGAAACAATAATTATTTAATTTTTAATTTATCCCTTATATCGGACTCGGAACTTTAGTCCATTTAATCTTAAAAATTCCTACGAAAATCTATAAATAATACGCTATGGATTTTATAGAAAAGCATTCAATGAACTTAGCCTGTCGCACAGTATCAAAATTTCAAGTTTTTTGCATGTGCTAAGTTTGAGGTTGAGTTGTGTTTCTGAGCACTCTAAACTTTTATTAAACAATTCTCTATAATATTCTCACTTTTTTAAATCTTACCGCGTTGTTAAATTAGATTTTCTATATAAAATATGTGCCCGTACTGTAAAAAACAAAAACAAATTATAAAGTTTTGTGTTATTCAACATGTGTGTGCGCAATTTTTAAGAATTTAACTAAGTGTTAAGCAAAAAATTTATCCTTAACTTTGTTACGTAATATAATTTTTTATTTCTCTCTTCAAGTATTTAAACATATTAAGGATAGCTATGTACTAAACTTCATGTTCATGACGTAACGCTAAGTATATTATTTATTTCTATGTGTATCAGCAAGAAATCATACTATTTTAAGTAGAGTATATTTGTTTTCTAAAATGAATTAAAAAAAAAAAATTCGTTTGTAATGTAGAAGTTAAACGTAGGAACTGATTATATTAGACGTTCTGGATATATGTGGAAAGAGAAATGAAATCCACAAAATATTTTTCTTAATATCTTTTTCTTTAATTCAGTCTGTTAAATCAACAGTGCTTCAAAAGCAGCGTTTTTATAGGTTGTTGAATTGGTTTTATAGGGTTAAGTACTCAATTTCATGACCTCACAAGAATACCGAGTTTGGTCCCAGATGGCGTAGTGGGAATTTAATTTTGGCTATGGGATAAATTAAGAATTGTGATAAAATACACAGCGTAACATGATAAAGTAACAGGAGTTGGGAACTTTTTTATAATACTTTTAGAGAGATATAGATGTGAGGATATTCTTAAGCTAATTTTCTTATGAAAAAGAAGATAGTACTTTAAAATTTTCTGCACGTGAAATACGAAATCAAAAGTTACTCTCGAATTCACTGAATTAAATTTTCATGTTCTTAAAGTGTGATTAATTAGAATTCTGCAAGATATACCCATTTTTTTACTGAATTACTTTATTTCTTGATAACTATTTTACATGTTTGTTAAATTCCTGAATGTTTTTATATTTTTCTAATTGTTCTCAGATTTTCTGATTCCTATGGCTTAGGGCAGATTTAAAAATAGTTTTCAGCTAATAGTAAAAAATTATCGTATGACAAAATAAGAGATTCTCTAATGAAAAAAAAATGTGTGCATGTGTTCATTGGAAATTAAAATAATATTATTTATTATAACTAAATTAATTTAGATATTCAATTAACACTTTGTGGAAATGGTTGTAAGTTATTGAAAGGTATTTGAAAATTCTCTGGAAATTGCTTTTCGGAAAAGTGTTATTGCCTTGGTTATTTGTTACAAGACATGAACATTTCATATATATATATATATATATATATATATATATATATATATATATATATATATATATATATATATATATATATATATATATATATATATATATATAAAATCCTTTAAAAAGGAGTGTCTTCTTAAAATATTGTAAAAAATATCATTACTCATTCCTGAATATAATGTAATGGATTCGATGCTTGCTGATTTGATAATAATTCGATTCAATTATGATATAGAAAAATACTCGCCTATTAAACGAGCCAATACATTTGAAACTTTTGGAAAGGTTTGATACTTTTCTATTAATAGATAAATTCTGAAAGAATGCTAGCTTGAGCATAGACCTTTTCATTTACCGTAATTTTATTTGACAAAGAAATTATCTGTGTTGAGTCATTTCGCTTAGTTGAAATAGGTAGCTGGAAATGTTTTATAGTAATTTAAATGTGTCTACCCCTCTGTAAAATGAATTTACTCTTGCTATTATAAAGAAAAAAATACATTAAGGAAGATGTCTACTTTTCTCTTTGAATTCTGCTTTCTTTCATTATTTTCTTTAAACGTCATTCTCAAAAATCGAAGGAGGTTTCGATGACAGGTACGTCGAGAAAAAAAAACGGTACCTAGTTGACTATTATAAAAATCTAATGAAAGTTTGATCGTTACAATGAAAACATAAAAATATATTTCAGAAGTTCGAGAGTTTTTATTCCCGTTGAGCTTTTTGTATTTTCTTTACAACTGACAAACTATTCTGGTCTTCTCTAGCTCATAAATTCAATTTTTGTCTCAAGTGTAGGTATTTGTAGTAATTTGCAATTAATCCTAATAATTAATTTTTTAAGAGGATGTTTCAATTGAATCAAAGTTTTCTTGATATACTGCAAATAAACTTAATGAAATGTCTTTCGAAATTATTGAAAATATTTTTTTTTATCATGCCTGTACCAAAACAAATATTTACCTGGATCAATTAAAGGACCGCGATACAATAATAGTTTTATAAAGGGTAATTTATTTTTAAAAATTTTGTATTAATTTCTGCAGTTAAAAGTGTAGTTCCCTAAATAATTTTAATTTAAGTTTGTATATTTTTTTAAAAATTATAGATTAGTATGGTTAAATAATTTAGAGACATTAAGAAACTAAAAAATGGTTGTTGATGCAGTATTACAATGTATATTCCTAGTTAAATTATAATAATAAACTTTATTGGATTACTTTGATTCTATAAGATTAGCATTATAGTAAGATTTTATTTTACAAAAATTGATTAATTTAACAAGTCATTCTAAACAGCATAAAACTTGAATACAGTTGTAAAGCTTCTTGACACCCATTTTATATTCTCAGATTATATTTTTATAAATAGTAGGTCATATTCACGTGTCATAAAGAGAGGAAGCCAAAGTTCTTAACACTCTACTCAATTCATATGTACTGTGAATGTATAAACACAATATCCAGTAAATTTTCTGACTCCAGTAAATTCTTTCCAAAGAAATTTGCTTTATCTTAACACGTAAGCTTTTAAAGAAAATGAACTGTTACGTCATGAGTACGTATGTTAAGAACAAAAATAATCAGTTAACATTTATTCAAAAATAGTTATTTGAACATTCAGAAGATTCTAAATTTGATATTTGATTCAGATGATTACTCTAGGTGGAGAATCTGTCTATGATCTAACTTTTATTCGCCCTGGTTTCATATTATGAGAAAGTTCGGAGAAGAGTAAGCCAGCACATGTGATTTCATCAAAATATTTCATAGACAAAAGAAACAGAACAGGATCGAACGTAATAAAATAAACTTGGTATTCATTTTAATATTTTTAATGAAAAAAATACAATAAAAAAGTTATGAACTTAAATGTGTTCTCTTTAGAAATTTAAGAAATTTAGTAAAAATACTAGAGATAGTAAAAAAATTTTCTTAAATATTTTTACTAGTTGTAACATAAAATGCAATATATATATACAATCAAACACTATAAGAACTTTATTAATAGTCCTTAATATAAAAGTTTATTTCGTCTGAAAGTTAAATGAACCTCATCAAATGTTGCGTCCTTGTACATTATTTTAATTAATATTAAAAGCAATTTTTGGTATTATTAACTTCGAAAATATTTTGCCATTTATGGAAATACGGTACCTAATTTGGTTTATTTTATTCTTTCATACTTTTTAGAAATGCATTTCGATTTTAATATTTACTCTTGCACATAACGCTTAATGGCAATCGTAAACGAAATGGAATTTTTAAAAGGACTGCTCTTAACTATTTTATTAAATTCAATCCTACAAATTATATTTTACTGAAACTTAAAAATGATATTACTGTAAATAGTATTGTTGATATTATTGTAGATATTACTGTAAATGATATTACTGTAATAGTATGTGTATAGTATTAAAATCCACACACACAAATGAACGATGTAATTTAAAGTGAAAATATCTGTATTTATTAAATCAAAATCTATTTGATCACGGTACAAATTCTTGTATTTGTACCACAACCGTACAAATTCTTGATAGAATTTCCATTGACATTACGTGCATTTTTTCTGCCACTAAGTCCGATCGCTCAGCAAATGCAAACTTTTTTTTAGAATGATGACGAGATATTCATTTTCCGATAAAATTGTTTCATTTTTAAGAAGTCTTATCTTTTCCGAGATAAATAAAATATTTGTTGGATATTTTCTCTTTTATTGAGAAATAAAACTAAGAAGGAATGATTAATAAAAAATATATTTCCGATGAGATAATTTATAAGTGTTTACCATTATCTTGATATTATATAACTTCAATCCTTCTTTATGATATTTCGATAGTTCAATAACTCATGCTCGATAATTCAATAGTTATTTCTAAGAGAAAACTAATTAATGATTATCGATATATCTGTATCGCAGAAGCATTTTTGCTTCAATATTGTACCCTTATCAATTTAATTTGAAATGAATGAAATAATATCCTGTGCCATGGGATTATCTACTTGTAATATATTTGAGTTTCGAGCATATACTTAATGATATAAAAGAATCTAACATTATTCCTACTAATTTGTAGATTAAACTTCGCCTACAACAAGTCTATTGTAATGAAGTCATCATCTGATAAAATATCCTTCATTCTAGGATAACAGGAGAAAAGTACAATAGGTCCAATGACTGTTTCATATGCATCATACTCTTTAACAAGGTGATCCATTGGTTGTTTTAAAGCATATCAAATAAAAACCAATTCCTCCACCAATCAGATTTCATGAGTAATATAATAAATGTTAATCCATCCAAATAATGTTTTTAACCAGTAATGCTTACCTCAAATAATTTGAAAGCTTTTGTCATCAGTTCACTATCACATTCATTATTGATTAAATAACGACCAAAATTGTTCTGGAAATAAGTTCCTACAACGGGGAAACAACGGGCTTATAATCTGATGCAAATGGAAATTTTCATGTTGAGAAGAATTATGCTTAATAAATGTTATTTATCTTTCAATGTTCTTCCTCTGGTATGACTTTGAGTGCAACGAATGGAGACAGTTCAGGTATTGACCGCGTCCCTTGATCACAGTTCAAAATTATGTGGTAATTAATTTGGATGAATGGCTCAATGTCGGAAAAAATAAGAACATGAAAATATTTTTGAATAATCTACCTTTACTTAAACTATTTTTTTTAATTATTATTTTTAATAGGTTATTTAGTTGGATCCTAGCAGAGCCCACACTTTTGGTGTCAATAATTTTGGTTGGCAATAATTATGGCTTGCGCCAATCTTAATAACCCTAGTTTGATACACTAGATATAGTAAACCTAAATATTTCTTGAATTTCGTTATTGGCTTGGCTCTTTTCTTCAGTTTGTCGCCAAGGATGTGGGCTCTCCTAGGATTTTACCGGTTATTAAACTGCTTTACTTTCGTATTTTATAAGAGTTCCCCAAACCACAAACTTAAATATCCAGAATATTTTACTTTAATTATTATCACTATTTTAAAAATTATTGTAAGCAATTTTAATTTTTATCAACTATTTTAAGCGAAATAAAGAGTTAATTAAGTGATTCGATGAATGATTTCAGTATAATTTCTTTAGAAATACGAATTACTTAGTTACACAGGTAGATCCTTTTAGCCGTTCATAAGAACAAAATTCTACTTTCAATTCCCAAAGAAAAGTATAAGAATAATAGTAAATAATTTTCAAATTTTTTTCCAAATAATGTATTTGTGAAGAATTATTATATTTTAATAAATTTTACGAAGCAATCTGAAGTGTAATAGTGATTATTGCTTGAATAATTTTTCGTATTTATAACTCTTTCTGAAACACATTCACTTAAAAAAATATTATAATCAGGAATACGGTATGATATAACTTTGATAAATCCAAAAGTTTTGTTTCAACGGTATGCTAAATTAATTTCATTTCAAATATTTTATCGGTTATACTTTTGAAAGAAAAACTTTGAAAACAAACTGTATAGTAAGGCATTTAATGCAATTTTGAAAGAAGAAAAAAATCTTGTCAGTTTAGAAAAGAATGGACAGTTTTCTTGGACTGAGTAAACAAGTTATATGTGCTCCGCTTGAGAACTCTGGTCCAGACACGTGAGTAAAAGTCTCCCCAATCTAAGGCAAGTCAATAAATTGCCCTGTCATTTCTAACAAAATGTTCTTTCAGAAAGAATCCCTGAAAAGAGTTTATCAAATTATAACTTTATGTTGCTGAAAATCAAAAAACCAATTCTGTTCAAGACAATTTTTACCGATTCTTATTTTTTTTTCTATTTTGGGAGCTACAATATATTTCTTGTTGCCTTTAAAAATAAATATGAAATTATTAACTTGTTCTAGTTTCTTGATATCCATTAAAAATATTGCACATCTAAATAGTTTGGAGAATCTGAAAATTTTCTATTTATTACCATTCAAATATTTGAATCGACCGATTCCATGCTTTTAATGTTGCAAGATATAATTAATTATTTCTAACATATAACTCTATACATTTAAAATGCTGGAGATGGTGTAAATAATTTTGTATTAATTGAATATGATAATTCGTAACTTTTAAAAGAAGTATGTAAGTTTCTGATGTTTATTGGATCACAAAAAGGTAAACATTTTAAATTCTGCAGTCATGAAACAATGCACTGAGTAAAAATAAAAAAACTGATAAGATTTAAGTACAGAAACATATATTTAAAATATTAATTATATATGTTTCAAAATTTATCTACCATGTTAATTTAATAATGTTGATAGTAATACATGATTACACATGGTGTATTGGTAAAGAAGTAAAAAAAATCGGTTTTTATTTTATAAATTTCATTCAGTTCAGACTTCTTTAATTTTCATTTTATTTATGTAAATAATTTGTCAAACAGTTAGCTTGGATATTTGAATCAATATAATTGTTATGCATCAAAAATAAACTATTTTTAATGCATGGAATTAAAAATATTTTGGAAAAATGTTTTCATTACATTGAAATGAAATGATTATGTCAATGACATAAGCAATCTGTAACTATATTTGCTCATTTCTAAGTAACTTTTGTCAATTAATTCAACATATACATTTAATATTTCCTTAAGACTTTGTCTGCTAATTATTAAAAGTTCTATTCTCATATCATATAGCATTAAAAGTAATCTTAATTCTTTACAATTCAATTTTATCCACAATGTTCTTGGTTTTTCAAATACTTGCTAGCCTTACCAAAATGTATAAATAAGAATTCTATTTCGCTTACGTTTATTTATCACGATTAAAAAACTCGTAACGATTAAATCTGAGTCAGCGAAAAAAAAAAGCCAAGTAGACGTCAATGAATGATTACCTTATCAAATATTTACTTTATACTATCTTCCGCTACGGTATGAAGGTCAAAAATTTTCAAACTTCTCAAAATTACTCTTAATTTAATCAAAGATTTATGTGTTTATGTTTGATGTAAGAATGCTTAAAACGTGGCCAACGAATCAGTTTCCAGTCTCTTTCCGGAAATCATTGCTAGATCTGGTAAGTGACCGATGAAACAGCACGAGTCCAGATAAGATCTGGTCCCAATAATTACGGGAAAACTCTTGGCGGTGCTTTTCATCTTCTCGCTCGTTATTGAACTCCAAAAGATTTCCTGTCGCTTCAACTTCTAACATTCTTTCTTTGGCTAAGGTGAAGATAATAGAACAAATTTAACATATATTCAGCATAGGTGCCGTATAATCCATGATTACAAATTCTGAATTTTTTTGGCGATGAAGAATTGTTGCCAAGATGATGTATCGTGACGTGCGCGATGACGTATAAATACTAGGGTCACCAAAATCGAATTTTCTGCATAATTCTTATAAGTCTCCCTATGTATGACGTAACAAAAACAAGGTTGTCAGATACATAAGAAAATCCGCCAAAAAAGTCATATCTCAGAATATGGCGCATGGATTATACCGCACCTGTGCCATATATTCTTAATTTTTATCTATTGTAGATTATTTTTGTTTTCATCACATATATCTTACTCTCTTTCGTGTTAAAGATTGATACATTGCTCCAAATCATATGTAAGAAATCATTAAAATGTATTCAAATGCTGCGAGGTTATTGATTTAAAGTCATTAAATCATGTTAAAAGCATGAAAAACAAATATCATTCCTTTAAAATATATTAATATTTCATCATATATTAGTATATATGAATATTTACGAATATTAAGTGTCAAATATTTAAGTGTTACATGAACATTAAATGATATCCAAATAAATCAAAATGTTGCCAGATTTCAATAAAAGCGGCATATATATATATATCAAGATATCCATAAAAGTTAATACAACTAACTCATTTAAAACAAATGTCGCCAAATGTTAATACGATAAAATTTTAATACTTTATCATCAGTGTTTAATTGAATTAATAAATTAAAATGCTATTTAATTTTAATAAATTAAATTAAATATTTGTGAATAGCGTAAAAGTACATTGAATTTTTTAAAAATTATAATATCAAATTGGCAAATGCTCTGATGTGTTTTTGAAGCTTAATTTCGGAATATATCGTGAGCTTGTTTATTACAGAAGAAGCTTCATTAAAATATTATGAAATTAAAAAATGCTCAGATATATTAAAATGCAACTAAATTGAGAAAATTTGACAAAATTTATAGTGAAATCATATGCTGCCGTTAGTCTATATTCTTTTTTTTATACTTATTTCATTAAAGAATAAATATGTTTGGTTGAAATATGATATTTTTAATAGGTATTTATCGGTCTAGGCAATAGATAAATAAATATTCAAAATAATTTTATCATTGCAATTATTTCCAAATTTCAGGTTATTTTTAAATTTATTTCTTTTTTTCTTCTGGCAATTCGTAAAATATACTATATTATTAAATGAAGTTCTAAATGATTTTTAGTATATTCTCAACGTTTACATTAATATTGTTTTCGATTTATTATTCAACCTCAAAAATCATTGTATTAAACAAATTTTTCACAAATTTATTTTTCTGGATATTTAATAAATTATGTTTGTTTATTTTTTGCGCATTCACTTTATTGGAATTTATTGCATCTAATTAAATTTAATTTTTAATACACTTTACCAATATGTTGACATTTATCATAATGTTGTTATATATGTTGTTATAATATTATAATATGTTAACATTACATCACTAATAGAAACAAAACTGGCCTTCTGAAAAAATTCCTTTTACTTTTTTAAGAATTCTACAAAATACTAAGGCATCCTTTTTGATGAGACATTTTTCATACAAAATCATTGAAACCTAAAGCAATTATTTTCATACTTATGAAAAATAACCATATCTAATAGAATGAGTAGAATCTCCATAAATAATTGAAATGAATGAATTTTTAGGAAAAAGCTGAATTTTTCTGCACATATTTGGAGATATATCTGTGTATGTATTATTTGTATATTTCACAAAGTTTATTAAAGAGAATAAGCGTTGTTAAAAATCTTATAAAAATATTCAAAAACAATAAATACTCGAAAAAAAAAAAAAAAAACAATCGATTTTTAAATCAAAAGTAAGCTCGGAAGAAAAGGAATCTAAATTTTAACCTTTTTTTGAAGCCACTTCAACTTTCATTTCCTCACCTGATAATTCATGGTGAAAAATAGAATAACGTGTGAGTATTCTTGAAAAGGAAAAAAAAAAATTTCATTCGTTACCTATTTCCGACAGCGAGCAGAATCGAAAATTGAAATCTGGAAACATTTTCCTTCCCTTGAAAAAGGTGTGTGGACTCTAAAGTAAATATAATGAGACAGACGGTGGTTGCTATAGAAAAGTGTTTACTTAGTCACAGGCATGACATTTTTCGAATATATTCCCCGAAACGAATAAGGTTTTGTTATCATAACGAAATTATATGCAAAATCTTTATCCACTCATAAAAAAAATTTAAATTCCTTGAAATATGAGATTGAGTCTAAAAATAAGAATGTAAATTTATGTTCAAATAAGTAAATCTAGTCATGGATGTGTTTAAATTATTCGAAAAAACTTTGGAAGAACTTCAATGATTATTCTTGGTCCTGTATTTAGAATTGGTATTCTTTTTGTTTTAAAATTTCGGAGTTTTATTTAACACATTTCAATTTTAAACTTGCAATAACTGCATTGTATATTAGTATATATTCAAAGCTATATTGATGGGGCTATATAGATAAATATTTTGTGAATGGGTTGGTTACGTATATGTATAGCATTGTTTTCCTATTTGAGGAAGATTCAGTATTATATATAGCAAGATATTATGTAGTTTTAAATTCTATGTCGATAATAAATAAACCAATTTAATGATATAAGCACATTTTTAATGAAGAGATTTATTAATGTTTTTAGAATATAAATTATTAAATAAAAATGTTAATTCACAAAAATCCATTGTTAAGAGAGAACTAATTTATTTTACATCATTCACACACATTTTGCTATTTCAAAACATTAAAATCCATAAGGGTTATGGGACTTTAAAATGTATTTCACAAATATAAACTAATTAAAGATCACATAAGATTTGGTTTGTTCTTAAAGAATTTCCTTTACGTAAATTAATATATATTCGCTATATTAAATAAATCTTTCATTTTACATATATTCCTTTGGGACTTATGTAAAATTAATGCGAATATGTTTATGCTAAAAAATGTACAAAATAAACATAGCGAAAACAACGTTCTATTTCCAATTTTCCTTGCGTCAATTTTCTTTGAAATAAAAACGTATAATTCAGTGCTTGATACAATAAAAAAAAAGAGAACTCTGCACAACTTGAAACTATCAAATCTTATACTTTCTCGGATATATTAGAATATATATATATATATATATATATATATATATATATATATATATATATATATATATATATATATATATATATATATATATATATATATATATATATATATATATTAAATTACGCCCACTAACGTCCTCTCAGACATAAGGCGTCTTGCATACCAGTACAACACTGAAGCAGCTTTACAACGCGAAAGGGCCCGATAGTCATCACTAGAATGAACAGCCAGAAGAAAGGAGATTCTAAAGAGATGTTCCCCAGTCATAGGTGAAGTGTCACAGAGCACACAAATAGGTGAACTTGTCAGGTTAATCTTACACAAATGTGCCTGCAAATAGTCATGACCAGTAATAGTTCTAAAACAAGCAACTCCCTCCACCCTGGAAAGGAGCGAAAGACGAGAGCACCACTGGTTGTCAAGAAGGCAAGCCCAAGATTTTCCATCAGCTGAGTCAAATAGCAGAAATGGTTCGATGATTGATTTTGCTCTCAAGAAGTCTCCTTACATGTTTGAGAGTGACTAGATGGGAAGGTGGATGAAAAGCAGATTCCTCTTTAGCCAAGATGTCAGCCCGTTCATTTCCGCATAATCCACAATGACCAGGGATCCACTGGGGAACAACCTCTCTAACAGAGCAGAGAAGTGAGTCAATGCGTTTTTTACACTCAAATTCAAGCTCTAAGGAGAATAAATCATACCCAGAGATGGCTTGAATTGCAGTTAGAGAATCAGCAAAGATAACATTTTTTTTTGTTCCGTTGAATCGGCAAAAGCTCTGATAGCCATAACAATACCAAAACCTTCACCATCAAAATTGTCAGCCCAAGTGTCAAGAGGTTCCCGAATGCTGAAATACTTGGAGCAAGCCCCGGCACCCACTCGACCAGTTGAAAGATTGGCCGAACCGTCATTAAAAACCTGTAACCACTCTTGACCAGAGTATCTGTCTTGTATAGTGGCCAAAGAAATGGAATACAGTTCAGGCTGCTGGAGATCCGACTTCCTGATAGGCCGTATCAAGTCAAATCTAGCAGCTGCATATCTCAAGAGGCTGCAAAAAACAGGCGGCCTATAGATGTGAGATCTAGAGTCGGGGACCTCAAAGGTATCAACGATTCACAGACATTCAAAAAGAAAAGAATGTTTAGATTTAAGTCTGGTATGAGGAAGAACGTAGTCAGGTCAGAAATGCTCCTTTCTCAACAATCTCTCACCTAGAGAAAGGGTAGCACCAATTCGCCTGTCAGTTAAATTAAACATTTCTGTCTGTAGCTGCATAGAAGGAATAGGGGTCGAAACCGCAGCACCCGCGATAAGTCTCAGTACCCTACTTTGAACCAAGTCGAGTATTGACAATGCGCTGTCAGAGGCAGTAATGACGACTTCCGAACTATACTCCGAAATTGGTTTAATGTAAGAAGTATATGTGGAAGTAAGAACACTTTGAGTAGAACCCCACTTTATACACGCAACGCGTTTCAATAGTCTAAGGTGATCTGTCACTTGGTTGATGTACTTTTTCCAGGTTAGTCTGGTATCAAGAGATATGCCAAGGTATTTAGCACAATCAATCCGACTCAAAACACTATTTTCATACACCAAGTCGACATTAAACTTCTTAGTACTAAGGGTGAAAAGTTCGAAATTTGTTTCTTCCGGGTTAACACTAAATTCATTGTTCAGAGTCCAGGTCTCCAGAGCCTCCAAAGCCAAATTCAACCTTTTTTCCAGCATAAGGATATCAGAGCCCGTAGTCCAAATAACAAGATTGTCAGCATATATCAAAGACTCAGTCTCTGGAACAGCATTTTTAACAAAGTTCAAAAGGTCATTTATCATAACATTAAAAAGAACAGGACTCAAAACTGAGCCCTGTGGAAGGCCTTGTCTGGTTGTCCATAACCCGATTGAGATTTTCTATATTTAATATTCAAGATTTTCTGGGAAAGAAAATAATCCATTTAAAAAGGTTGCCATGTACTTTCATACGAAGCAACTTCCGAAGTAGCATCTTCCTCCAAACTCGGTCAAACGCCGATTTAAAATCGACGAAGACAACAAGTGTATTTTTCCTCCTCTGAAAACTGTCCTTAATATACTATGAAAGACGGACAATATGTTCAGTTGTATTGTAGCCGTGTCTAAAACCAGCATGTCTGTCTGAGATATGGCCGCCATGATCCAAAAAGAACTGAAGTCGATCAACAACCATTCTTTCAGTTAACTTACTCAGGATGCAGGTCAAAGAAGTTGGTCTAAAATTCTGGATGTCTGTCGGATCTTTTCTAAGTTTCAAGATAGGCACAACATCAGCCTTTCTCCAGAGACTCGGGAAAATGCCTCCCCAAGTGTTGATAATAAAAATTTAAAACTGTTTATTTAGCCTTTAAGCCAATTTCCAGAATAAAATCAGGAAGGATGCCATCAGGTCCAGCACACTTTCCCCTCGACAAGAAACGGAGTCCTCTTTGAAATTCCCCATGAGTGAAAGGGAAAGAAAAAAGGCAATTCCAATCCTGATTATCATCAGAGGGGGTAATATCTTCCTTCCTGATTCTAGTCAAAGGGTTAAAATTACTAAGCTTGCGGTAAAACTTCAAAATAGCCTTAGCAATATCTTGGTCAGATGTCTAAATCAGATTGTCTAAATTTCTTGCGCCAACCATCAAGAGTTGTAAGCATACAAGGCTGGGTGCGTTTTCCATTTAATAAAGATAAAAATCAATATGCCTTTGGTCCATCTTTATGGTAGATCATATTCTCAAGGAACCTAGTAAAAGAAGAGCGCATTTCATTTAGAATCTCTTTCTTTAGAGTAGCCTGGCATTTTCTTAAGGAGATACAATCCTCCAGAGGCCAGTGAATTCAGCTCTATCCCTTGCACGGTCTCTTTCCTCCTTATAATCCTAAAGTTTGTCATTCCAGAAAGGTTTTGTATTTTTAAGGTAGCCCCTAGGAACACAATTCCAATCACAATCTGATCGAGGGCTCTGTCATTATTAATTATTATCATGTAAAGAAAGGTTTTCTAAGATAGAATCTGTTAATTTTTCAAATTTCTCGCAGTTTGGATTCTTTAAGTTCCATCTAGTAATTCTGGGATCGCCAATAATATTTGGCTTCGTGATAATCACAGAGAGAATCCTATGGCCAGCACCGCCAGGGGCGGAGACAAGATCGTGATTTATCAAAGGTGTTAAGCTTGGGTGAGCCAACAGGAAGTCTGGATGATAGGAACTACCCCCATACGAAAGGAAGGTAGGTGAGGCCTTTGAGTTTTCAACAAAATCGATCAAGTTAGTATCAATAAAATCTTCTAACAAATTGCCAATATGACAGTTTTGGTCATACCCCATCTGGTAGAGTGGGCGTTAAAGTCCCCCAAAATAATGGAGTGTTTGTTCCAATCAACTATAAGAGAATTTAAATATGGTTTATTACGAGGGGGTTATAAACGAAGGTAACACGAAAACCAGTGTTATTTTTAAACTTTCTCTCAATTCAATCGCTTCCAAAGATTTAGAAGATGCCATAGTATGTTTAATCAAAGGCTCCGCAATGAGAAAATCCTCAACGAATATAACAATTCCAGGTGATATTTGACGTGATCGCTTAAGAGAATATGATTTATAGTTCTTCATTGGGAAAAGCTCCAGCTTGTCAGCAGACACACCACTCTCCACAATACCAATTGCATCGGAATTTTCAATAGAGATAATATATTTAAGTTCAGTAAACTTGTCAACTGTAAGTCCACCGGCATTCCAAAAAAGAACCTTAAGGCCGGGGTTGTCCTTGCCCTTAACAGGACAGTTTTTTAAAACATTTTTAAAAACCTTTATAAAATCCTCAAAAAAGTAGTGCGGAACAGCAAGAAAATGGCGAAAACTGTAGCAGATTTAGCGTTACCCAGGGTGCAGGACGAGGAGGCCTGCCACACTACACACCTATATATTATATATATATACACACATAATATTCGGATATCAAGAGTTTATTACTCATGAAGTAAGTATATGAATAATATGTAAGGTATCAAAACATTCTATCTGAAAATTGATGGAGTAATTGGAGAGACTCTTCCATAAGCACAAAATTTTACTTTAATCCAACTGAAATCAATTTAACGAATAATATCATCATGACACATTTAACACATATAAAAAAATTGCAACCTTATTTAAGTAATTTTTATTTTATTTCTGTTGTAAAATATATATGTATATTTAATATTTAATCAGTTGGTTATAAGTATTCATAAATCATACAAGGCAGATAAGATAAAGAACAAATTAAATCTTTAAATTATGCTTACTAAAATAATATTATTTTAACTTTTTGGGAATTTTTGCTAAACATTTTAATTTACATGTATTTAATACATTAACAAAAATGCAATATACAACTAAATATTTTTATTCAGTAATTTTATTTGAATAAGCACGTAAAGTTTAATGTGGTGGGGGTAGTGACATATATATATGTCATATGCCTTAATTTTACCATACCATTAATATTCATTTTTTATAGTTTTTTCAATTTGTATTGGTTATTTCACTTTGATATTTTCCTTTTTTCCACGTAATATTATGTATATATATATATATATATATATATATATATATATATATATATATATATATATATATATATATATATATATATATATATATATATATATATATATACATGTATGTATGTATATGTATATATATATATATATGTATATATATTATATATATATATTATGTGTATGTATGCGTATATATATATATATGTATATATATATATATATATATATATATAATGAGTATTTTTAAAAGAAAATATTGAAATCTTTTATTCAAGAGAAAACTTCAAAAAATCCATGTAAGAAGGGGATTTGTTTGAAGAATATAAAAAAATACTCCAATTAAAATGCAGCCAAAAATGACATTACTTGTTTCTGAAAAGGAAAAAATATTGTAATTGCTTCACTCAGTTTCATTTGGAATAAAAAAAATTATTCTTTGTGTTCTGCTCCGCTAATACTTTGCTCCATATATCATTCATAGTTAAGGACGACCGGACTTATCATAATCCTCTAATAACTGCATATCATACAAAGAAAAAATTGGTTGAGACGCGTCAGATTAAACATGTTATTACGAGAATTTTTCTGGCTCTTGCTTGAATTATTCCGCGCAGACTTATGGATAAAATAATCCATTCAAAATTTGAGACCCATAATTTGCTCTAGTTAGAATACTGTCTGACTCATAAAATGAATATTTATTTAATTGGTTCATTTTACGTGCATGAAAAAAGTGTGGCCTTATATATGTGTGTAATTAAATTGTAGATTAGTGTTACCCTTTTTTACATTTAGTTTTTTATATGCATATATGTTTAGTTCTTTATCTTCCAAATTCTGTATTTGTCTACTTATAATATATAAAACAGGTGAAAATTACAAAATTTATCTTTACGCGAGTTAGGTATATCATACTGTTTGTTCTAAAAATACTTGAGCATATTAGATTCTCCTTCTGCGCTACGAAAAATATGTTTTGATGTTTTAAAATAAATATTTTTTCTTATTCTTCGAAAATTATTTTAAATATTTTTATATAATATTTTCTGGAAGATTAAGAAACAAAATAATTATTTGACCTTTTTATTTAAAAAAATCCATAGTTTAATAAAAAAAAAGCTTTTGTGAATGTGTTATTATTTATACTGTTGTATAATTTATTGCTTAAAAATATTTCTTAATACTCACATAAGTGTTCAAGGATCTAAAGAAAAAAATTTGCTAATTTTGTTATTTGCATTATTTTAGATTTTAATCGGAGCTTACAGTCCTCACATTTTCATTTAAAATTCTATTCCACTTTTCAAGTATCTAAATTTAAAACTTATGTTAGGTAACAGGAGAGATTTTAAAAATTCATAAAAAAAATTACAAAAACGTTATCATTGAATTTGATTAGCTATATACCAGGAATATTTATCTTTTCAAATGTATTATGCGTGAATTTGAAAAAATACTTGATGGTTGGTGAGGCTTAGAGGATTTTTAAACGATTAAGGAAACTCGACATTTGAATAATGTAAATCATGTTCTTGTGGGATACATTAACTTTTTTTTAAAATATACTAAATTTCGATATCTATGCTTTTATCTGTCGGAAAATTTGGACGCCACAGATTTCACATTTACAGGTTTGCACCTACGAAGCTCCAGAAATGCAAGAGGGATACTGTTGTAACCTTAACAATCACGGCCATCAGGAAATGATGCTTCATTTTGCTGATCCAAATAGAAAGCGGCGTGAAGCTACTTGGAGCTCTCCATAAAATTTATAAATATCAAAAGGCAATATTTAGTTGTATTACATTGAATGATTTTGAGAACCAACGTATGTTTCTAATCAGTCTCGCACAATGTAAAATGTTTATCGTCGCACAATGCAAACGATAAACAATTCAAAATGTAAAAATATACAAATCAGAAAAGGAAAATGTCTACAATTAATAACAAATACAGATTGTATTTACCAAAGAAAAGATATTCAACTGGGAAAAAGGAATCACTAATAGAAATTTTCATATTGTGAAAAAAATATATTAAGCTATTCTATGAAGTAATGCCATAAGCTTGTTTATATTACAGTTTTTTATCTGTTGAATAATAATAGAATTTCTATGGTGGCAAGAATCAATATTAAACCCTTAACTCATACCCTGTATGTAAGGGAAATTAGGATAATATATAAAGACTGAAGAGATTTTTTATTGTATCGTGAATAAAATTTTAAGTTCTGTGCTTGGAATATTTAGATATTCAAAATTATAAGCTAAAGCTTTTATGGAACAAATTAAGATGTTCTGTAAGCTTTGCCTTGGAATACGTATTTTTCTAATAAACATAGTTACATTTAATCTAGTGGTTTTCATGGTTTACACATTTTCTATCTATTCTAAATAAAGTTATTATTATATATCATGAAAAAATTTTTTTGGTATATTTTCTTTTATTAAATTATTAACTAATTGTTGAAAATCGATTTTGCGTAAAAAAAAAGGTACCATTTTTCAAAATTATAAACGAATGATTGATGTAAAATAATAATTTCAATTTTTTTAGGAATGTAGTGAAATTCTATGAAATACGTGAGGAATTTAAACTGACAGTTTTCAATTATTTTGACTGTATATATTCTTCTAATTTGAAACCATACATTATCGGTAAATTAATTTGGTTAAAATTACTTGTTGTACAACAAAGTTTTTAACAATGTTTTTTTTTCTTTAAAATTTAAAATCTAAATCTTACTAAGTACTATTAAAATACCGTCATTTTTTATGATAAAGCTTTTTAGGTTAATTATTCAAAACTTTGAGCTTAATATTTTAATTTAAAAATAATTAAATATTTAACACTTAGATATTCTTTTTACAGTTTATCGGTGACAGCGGAATAAAAATACTTATTGGGAAAATTATCGAAAAATAAAAATTATTTATGTTGAGAAAACAAAAAAATATAAAAGCATTTTTCTGAAATATTTGAATATTTGAACGCAGATGGCTTTAACTTTATAAAATTTATTTTTATTTATATAAACTTCAAAATACATTTTTGTAAACATACTAAATCATTATTAATAAATAAAGCTGATTTGTGTTGATGATTAATTTTTATGATTTTAATACGATATATTTTAAGCATAAAGATATCTACGATAACAAAATTATAGATTTTCATAAATAAAAAGTATTTGACCAAATATTAAAAAAAAGGGAGCTTCATAATATTTTCATCATTAATTACATACATATAATATAGTTACGAATTAACGAACATATTATGGTAAATATTTCAATAATTTTTACGCACTTTGGATTATCAATTTCAAATTATATACAGACGTGTTATTTGAAAATTTTGGTTATTTTAAGCAGTCTATGAAACGAGGTTGCTCTGAAAATTACACATATTTCAAAGTAACCGTAATCATGCGTTTGGAATATTTTGAATATTTATAATTAAAGTGCTCCTTTGAAATCTCCATTAAGAAGCACTTAATGGAGATTTCAAAGGAGTAATAATATAATGAATGTTATGTGATTTGATATTCTGCAAAATAATTGGAGATTGAGAGCTATCAAAAAATATGGAATAAGGTTTCATGCTAAAAATTGTAAGTTAGAGAATTATATTTTCAAAAACTTAAAGATACTATGCTTTTTTATTTTGTAATTTTCTATTCATTTAGAAAAAAATATCTTAATTTCTTGAACTTACCAAAATTAAAATGATTCATTACCATATATTTTTACATTTTAATAAAACATATTCCAAATACTTCATAAAATATAAGGAAATTTCAATAAGTTATTGTTAATTTCTGTGCAGTTTAATTTAAATACATTTACTAGAATAGTAATACTACCACGCCACGTTTTTGGCTCATCATAATGTTCAACATATTGAAACTCAAATATTTGCGACATTTTAAAATCCATGTATAATATTACCTTTAGAAAATTTTTCATAAATAGTAAGCCGTATTCGCAATAAAAAAAAGTGGAAATCTTGAAAATTCCCAATAATTTACCTTTGCTAATCAGCACAGATTGAAACTGAAACTATCCACTTCGATTACAGTAATATTCATACTAAACTATAAATAATCATCTTCTCCTTTCATTTAAAAATATCATTTCAAATAATAATTAATAATGGATAAAATCATAATATATATATATATATATATATATATATATATATATATATATATATATATATATATATATATATATATATATATATATATATGTATATATATATATTGTAAGAAGGGACATCTGATGGTGATATTTTGTCCTAAAATTTCTGTTTTCAATTATTAACGGAAAGTTTAAGACGCTCTGTAATTATTTGAAAAATAATGGCGTAAAGTTAATTATAATCGTTCTAGAAAGTAAAGTTTTATAAAGTATTTTAAATGAAAAGCATTCTCATTGTTTTCTAAATACTTGTAAGGGACTTATTATTATTCACGATAATATATTCTTCGTAAAATCTGAAGTGTTTCAATCAATATATTCTATTTTCAAAGGTTTAATGTTAAAAGCATGATTTTATAAATATACTGCAATTTAGGTTTTATTTCTAACACTGATGTAAAATACTTAATAATTTTTTTTATCATTTTGCTTTATATTTCTATTGTCAACACACATTTAATACCAAAAATTTATAGATAATTAATGTACAATTAAAATAAACTGCAAAGTATTGTTATACCTTATAGATTTTTTGTTCAAAATCATTATCATTTCCTTGTAATATATTCAAACCAAAGTTTTTAAACTGAAACATATTTAATTGAATACTATTTCAGAAAGCAAATAAAGTTTGCAATTTAAAATATTAATATCAGATACAATATATAACAGCACATTATATCTTCAGCAAACGAATTTTACAGCATATTATTTTGTAGTTGAAGGCTAACAAAATTTTAAAGAAGATTAAAAAAATTTCCTTAAAGTATTTTTTTTCCATTGAGGGTTATTGCTTAATTTTTAAAGATAATTTTTGGAGGAATTTGAACTTCATTTATATACAAAAATGTAATAATCATACTTAAATTAAAGCATAAAAGTTATTTTCCAAATCAAGTTCGTTTACTAATTTGATTTATCAAGATTAAATGAAAGAAACATTAGTGTTTTTGTGTCATTTGGAAAGGATATAAAATACATTGCTAAAGTATTATTCACTAACATCTACTCGTCTAAAAAAAGAAATTGATTCATATTTTATGAACTTTCGCGGTGGAAAAAGAAATTTAAGTCAGTAAAAACAAGATCAAACTCCGAGATAATCCAATTTCGGTTGGTTATAGGACTACATGATGTTTCTCATTCAAACTCCTTCCCATCATCCTGTGTTTGGGGAAAACAACGAGAGATTTATCCCCACGTATCACGAGTTTTCCCTCTTTTGCTATTAAGAAGTAGTAAGGTAAAACGTGATGCTATTACCTAATTCTTGTCCCAAGCTCTGAAGCAGAATAATTTCTCTTTCCTATTTTATTCTTAAATGAAATAACGGATAAATGAATCAAGGCGTTTCTATACTGAGCTGGTCGTTACATGTTATAAAAAATATGACTTAAGATACAATTTTGAAATTATTAATTATCAAGGCATTGGATTTTAATGAATTAATGACCTTAAGCCATTCGAGTTTTTATAAAGTGATTCATAAATATCAGTATAAAAGATTGCAAAATTCTTTATAGTATTTTAGATTTA
Organism: Latrodectus elegans; assembly: GCA_030067965.1. NCBI lineage: Eukaryota > Metazoa > Arthropoda > Arachnida > Araneae > Theridiidae > Latrodectus > Latrodectus elegans. The sequence continues at coordinate 39,402,056 of CM057822.1, read as the reverse complement.
TCGTTATGATGATGTAGTAATCAGGTTAATTATACTTCAGTGTAATAAAAACAATTAAAAATTTATATTTTTTGATAATATTTTCAGAAAGTTATGGACTTTAAAAACTAAGAGACATTAAAAATGTATCTTTCTTAATTAAAGTCATTTATGCGTTAAAATTTTATTTTAAATATTAAGTAGTTATGTATATACTTAACAGTCAAACTGTAATTTTTTACTGGAAGATTATCATTTCATAGTTTTGACCTATAGTAAAATTACATGTCTCGGTACATATGTATGTAAGTAGGTACATGTTAAATACATGTGTACTTTTCACTTTCACACCACTCTAACGGATGAAAATTTGGTCCTATTAAAATGTAGTCTATATGTTGTAGTTGCTACTAATGACACTTGGACAAGCCAAGCTCGCTATGCATCAGCGATGCGAATTTAAGTCAATTAGGGGCATCTTTCGTTTAATCAGAGCACCATGAATGTGAAAGTAAGACTTTTGCTCTTCAAATCCTCCGATAGATGGCAGCACCAGAGCAACTACTCCCTTAATTTTTGCATTGATCTGAAGGGGGAGTAAATTTCTCCAGACCACTGCACCCATGGTAACTGCTCAAAGACCGACCACAGGACTTTCGATTCCACAGATTTAACGAGCACGTATATCGCATGTACTAGGTGGGTCTTTGGCGGTATTGGGAATCGAGCCCCACCCTTTTGAATGAAAGGCTGATACCCTAATCACTAGACTACCACGGCCCATATGTATGCAGCATCTAAATATGCTGAACTTTTGTGGTGTCAATTCTCGAAGGTAAGAGAAAAATGTATTTATTCACCAATTTGTTGGCACTCGTATCAATCAACAAATTTAATGGAAAGATTCACCATGCGCTCTATATTGTAAAGGATACCAGGTTCAATTCCAGCAAATGTTGAACAATAGAATAGAGACATTACACTTCTTCTTTTATATATTTGTCAGACTTTGGATTTAAGATTTTCCGAAATTCCTTCCCTTGCAAAACTTGAATTCACTATCTGTAGCATGACAGTACGTGGCAGAAGATCAAGCACATTACATTCTATGCTATTAGGTAACCTGTGTCAAATTTGGTGGAAATTTTTATATTATGAGAATAAAATAAATAGCAATATTTCATAACTAATCAACAAGTATTTATTATTTTTTAATTGAGTTTTTTTATACATATTAGTTGAAAATTAATAATAGGATATTTAACCACATATTTTGTGATACACTTTAATACCTTATCAATTTCTTTAAACTCATTATTTTTGGCACATATTTCGCAAATTATTAGTGCAGAACTATTGCATCCGAATGTTAGGGTCCAACTACTCTCCTAAATCTCTCTTTTTTAAAAAACCATAATAATATTGCTCTTGCTTTTGAATTCTATTGTGATTTTTTTCTCACTCATTGTTTTTTGGTTCCCTTTCTTTGGAAATATATTAGCGTGCATTAAATATGTGCGTTATATGCTCATTTTAAAATGTGGGAACACGACTTTTACTGGTGATATTAGGATGCTACTTGAACGGACTCTGCATCATGAACAAGACGTCAGTAAAATCACTCATATATTAAAAATGCCTAGCTTTATTTTTCATGTAGCAAAAGACAGTTTAAAAAGTTTTACTTGTTATGCCAATTACTCTTGTTTGAAAATGCATATTAAGACAGGAATTTCTGCACACTAATCTGTTTATCTGCTGTTAGGATAATTTCTAAAAATGCAGTCTTTTAAATGGGTTTCATTGATCTGGATTAGAATTATAGGTTAATTTCATGAGTGTTGATCTATATTACATTAATTCGAATCATTATTTATATAATAGTTTTTTTCTTATAATTTTACATTATTTCCGAATTATAAAGTAATAAGTAAACTGATATAACAATATGAATCAAATCATAAAATTACAATTTATCAAACTATTTTTTTCTTTAGATATCTTGTGATATTCTCAAAATTAACGTTCCGGATAATTCATAAGAAAAAGTCCTTGAAGAAAAATAAATTATTTCCTTCTTTGTAAGGTTGGATGTTTGATACCTAATCCAGGGGGAAATCGTCATGCAAAGTCAAATGCACATTAAAATTTTGTAAGTTCTGATATCGGTGTGACTAAAAGCTTTTGAAGAGAAAGTTACTACTTGTTGACGTTGTCACATGTTCGTATTTATAAATTTCGTAAAAATTGACAGGATTTATTAACTTTAGCTGATGGAGAGTGGAGAATTAAACACTATCTCTCGTAAGCGAAACTTAACAACTCAAGGTCTTTAGAGTATTAATGCTTTTTACATGAGTGACAGAAAAAATCTATAATTCCAAACTTATAGCAATTTTTTAATGAGCTGTAGCTCATTTAAAAAAATTTGCTTTTCTTTGATTTGAATACGATCACTCCTCAGTCTGCAACGTTAATATTTTTTGAAAATTCTTCAAACCAAATCCTTGATCTTCATGTATCATGATTTAATATAAATATAAAAATAATTTAGTCATAAATATAAATTATTCATAAATATTTTCCCTTTCATTTTCGTTATATTATCCATTAAAAAATATTTTTATTGATTTTTAATTTTAAAAAATATAATTTTTGAAAATTGCTTTCTAATTTTTTGTAACTTATATTTTATTATTTTGACTTGACTTTAATTAATATTAAAAAAATTTTATTACTTGTTTATTACTTTTCTACCTTTTTATTTTTTATTACTTTTCTACCTTTTTATTTTTTATTATCTGAAAATATTTATAATTTTAAATTATGTTTGCTTCAGGAAATTTTGATACTCAGTGGTGTTGGGAGAATTTTGTTTTGCTTTCAATTTATTTTATATTTAAAAATTATTTTTCTTATTATATTAAATTTTTAAATTTCATTCTCAATTATTTCAATATCGAGAGCTTTCTTTTCTTTCAAATTGAAGAAAAGTATTATTGCAAAATATAATTTTATATTTTTTACTGTTACTGTTATGTTTTTACTGTACTGTTATAAAAAGCTTACTTTAATGTTTAATTTCACTATTAAGAGAACTAATTTAATTTCAAAATTTTCATTTGAATTAGTGAAGTATTCTTATTAGATACTTAATTTTAAAATTATGTTAATTAATTTTTATTGAATTTGTGTAGTTTTGTTTCGCTTATTTTGCTTGAAATATATGTACTGATTTTGAAACTTCAGATTTATAATCTCCTTTAACGAATTTTTCAGATTGTATTGCGAGTGAAATTGTTGATATTATAAACAACAATTTATTTTATTATTAAGTGCATAAGAATTTTTTATCTTATGTAAATTTTCTTTTCGTTTTGAATAAATTCATTATTTTTTTAAAACTATCCATTTTTTTCTTTGATACTGTTTCAAATATTTTCACTAAGAACTTTTGACACTTAGAAATATTTTACTTTCAATTTACTTATTTTTCATTTCTATTTATTTATTACTTTTGAAAAGCCCATTATAATTTTTTACATTACATATAATCATATTTTCTAGTTTTTATTTTTAGCTTACATACTAATTTTATAAACAGTATTTCCATATTTTTCGTCTTAGAAAGTTTCTTACTTACACTTTAATTAAGAACATATGATGTTAAAGAAAATTTTTTTAAGATTCAATGTAAGGATTCGGAAGAATTCTCCCGCCCCTTCTGCATTAACATGATTAATGAAATAGAAAATTTGTAACAGCATTCTTCCTTCAATCATATTTAATGGCAAGTTTAAAAAGCGACCACCTTGCAAATGTATCGCGATTGATCTTTCGGTAAGCCTTTATTTCCCATTTTTATCTTCCCTAAATGTACCTACTTATTATTTTCCATCAAGGTATAGCTCTTCGTCGCTCTTACAAGCGCTTAGAGTGGAGGGAAATATTCTGTGTCAGAGTAGGGACATTCCCTCTGAGGGGGAATTCTTTTTTTTTTTTCTTCTTTTGCTTCTACTATTTATGTCCGATATTCGGATCCTGACAGAGATGGATGGACCACTTCCAACAGTTTGAGTTTTATGACGTAAAATTTCGGAAACTGTAAAATATCGTAGAATCCTGCAGAGATAGACGAGGGAGAGGGAGAGGGAAACGTTGAGGGAAAACTTTGATAAATGTGGCAACTGGAGAACTGCAGATGAAACTTGGAGATCGACACCGATTTATCACAGTGTTACACAAGAGTTTTTAAAAGAGCAGGAAAAGAAACTGCCTGGTTTTTCACCTTGTCGAAATATGATGTTCCATACTTCAATCTTCTTTCGCTATGATTACTTGTGTAATTAGATCTCTTACGGTTTGGGTCCTCGGAATATGATGTCGAATGTAGCGAAACTTTCGAATTCTCTAAAGCGTAAAACTACATTTAATTTCAAATATATTTTCAAAGAAGTGAATAGAAAAACGTTTATAAGTGAAAATGATAAAATGATTTTTCCTCAATATTGTAATTAAAGAGGAGATGGTTCATATTCACAAAATTTCTTGAAGGGAGTAAAATTTTTGAAATCTCAAAAAAGAATAATAAGAAAGTATGACAGCATATTTATTGAATTACATTTAAAAATATTGTCAAACATAAAGCAATCAATAATGGAAATTGAGTTCTTTGCATAATTCAAGATGGTATAATTCGGATTTTAAGTGCTTCTGAAATATTGTGAAATTCTTTTAATTATGTACGAAAAGTATCGATAAAGAAGTAAGAAAAAAACGTAACAAATCTAATAAATAAATTTAAGCTGATATTTCTAAGTTTAAAAATATATTGTGTAGTATAAGTTAAAAAATATTAAATAAAAATAACTATAGGCCTAGAAATGTAACAAGATATAATACATTTCAAGTTCTAAATTTTTCTCAAACTTGGTGAAATTTTAAAATATTTTACAAAAAATAAGTTACAAAATAGGATTTAACATTTATAAATTTTTTATAAAAATATCTTTAGTTAAATAAATTTAAAAATTTATGAAAATGAAACAATTTCATTTCAACAAAATATGATACAACTTTTTATTTTATTGAAAAGAAATATGGTTATAAATCAGAATTAATGTACTGAAATGTTAACTTAATTACTTTGTCGAATTAAAAGGCAGCTTAAAGTATTGCATGAATTTTTTTATTTATAAATTGCCGATTAACAAAGAAAGTTTAAAAGTTCGATTTCTTTAAATTGAGAATATGTATACTTCTCTATATTTTTAATAAATTTTAAGACATTTATATGCAAAATGTTCGTTAAAGAATAAAAGCTATAAATCAACTTAATTATATTGGATTAAAATATATGAAGTTTCTAAATAATAAAATACAATATTAGTAATATCATTGCTCATGTATGACTCAATCACTCATTGAAGAACAACTTAAAATGATACAAAAATAGAAATTGCTTTGAAAGAAATACTGGTCCACGCACACATTTCATTTCTGTATTTTACCATATGATAAACAGATATTTGTTTCTGTTTATCACAATATAGATAAATTGTTCTTGAAATTGTTGATAAAATGCTCTAGAAACATTTTATCAATGATTAAAATCAATTAAAAAAATAAACTGATATCAAATTTTGTATAAAAAAAAATCATTTTCAGTTGAAATGTTTGCTGAAATATTTTACACGTATGAAATTAAATTAAAACGCAATTATTCTATTCCTCTTCACTGTGGAATATGTGTAAATGGAATTCTTAAATTTTTCGATTTGTGAGAAAATTGAAAAAAATAATTTCTTTCTGAGAAATTTCGCTACTAATGTGTGGTATCGTGAAACGCGTCTATAGGAACATATTGTAAGTTCGATTAACGTTAATGTAAATTTCGTCAGATATTTATTTTCATTATATTATTGAAATCCATGTTAATAACACCTCTTCATTACATCAGTAAGAAGCCTTGTCTGTCCTTAATATAACTAATCAAATCCTAATTTTGAATCATGTTCAAATGAATTTAGAAAAAGCATAATAGCACAGATATTGATCTGTACTATTATGCTTTTTCTAAATCTCAGTAAATCAGTCTTTAAAATCATAAAGAGATACACTTGAGCCAACACAGAGAACACTTTACCATATAAAGATCTTCTTTACATAATGGTGTTTATAGCATACATCAAACACCCTTCCTAAACTTTTGTTGAAAGCATTAAGCACTTCGAAATGTGCAGTAGGTGCTCTTCTGCACAAGCCTCCCCGGGTCACATTTTATCTTGTCTAGGACTTACCAGGCCAGACCTGGTTGAAGATCCCCTTTTAGTTTTCGATTTCTTCAGTGTGAATGAACTCACGGATTTGATTTAGCTATTCACGGAGATGAGAAAGAACAGCAATGCATATTAGCTATTTTGTATTCAAGTACGGGTACTTTATATCCTGTGACGAATTCACTTAGCATAAGCAATTGTTTTATTGGCATTCTAAACACTGAAATGAACTTCAGCTGTTACCTTCCTTCTTCAAATTTCTACACCATACCAATGAGAGGCATTGGATGTTCCTACGTTTTAAGCATCATATGCTCTATGAAAACGAAAATCTAAAAGTTAGAACCTATAACTTGAAACTGTTAGAAATTAGAATCCTACCCCACCTATGGGGTGTGAAGAATACCACATTTTTGATCAGCATTGAATGTGGTGTGTTTTAATTCATTTCTTGAACATTAAAATTCTACTGTATATGCTTAAAATGTGTTGCTCTAAATACGATAAAGAGATATACTATTCAAATTACCATTGCTTCGATATTATTTGAAAAAGTTAAATCATTCAATACTTTGAGTATTTTGGAAATATTATTCCTAGAAGTATTTCGTTGTTTGAATAATTTGTAGGATAATGGAATATAAAGATGATCTTCTCGTTTTCTGAAGATTGCAGTTTCGATACATCACACAATCCAGCTAAAGCACGTTTTAATTTCCTTTGGTTCTTCTGTAACATGAAGTCGAGGTTCAGGTGATATCATAGTCATTTAGTTTTAAGATTTAATGTAGTCGTGTTTAACTTTTCAGATAGCAGAAATATTTTACAAAATAAATCATAGTCTTACCTATAAATCTGCTTTCTCAATGTAAAAGCATTTTATTAACAATAAATGTTTGAAGGGACAAAAACTGCAGATGGTTTAAGAACTGATTATGTATTTTGAATCATATTAAACACACGAATTACTACTGTCAGGTAAATGTGTGTTTTCAGTTTTTAATATCTCCAAACTCATCTCGCAAACTAGCTTAATTTAATATTTTTAAAATCGATACGAAATCTCTCCTCCAGAGCCTCTTTTAATCAAAGAGAATTGTGGGGTATTTATGTGCAATCTCTCACGGGCAAGAGGGATTATATAATTCAAACATTTCCAATAACTGTACTATTGAAAAGCAGACGTGCAGCTTATAATCTCATTTGGCGAGGTAGCTGTGCTCGGAAAATCAGCTAATTTGTAATACTCGCGCATAGCTATCTTACTCTTCCGTTTAGTAACGAAACAAGGTATTTCGCGAACGAGCTTTCACGCCTCCTCTGCATATTTCAACAGCCCTAATTAAAAGTTGAGCCTTAAGCACTACGCGGGGGTGGTTATGCAAACACATTACATCAGATTAAAATATTCGCTTGGGAGAGAAACTTTTCATATCGTTTGTAACCGCGAGAAAAATGCTGAATCTCAAGCACCCCATGATGTATGGACTACAGCTGTTCTCGACTTTGGATATTAGTTTCATTAACTTCCGTCTGAATGTTTCATTTAAAAATGCTAAATGACCTATTGCAAAGATTTCGGATTTAAGATAGAATTTCTGAGAGTAATGTGGCTCTTTTCATTAATTTACCTATTTTCTAGTTTACACGAAAGTTTAATTTTATAATAACCCATCTCTCTTGAAATGCAGACACATAAAATGGTTTTAAAAGGGAAATTTAAAAAATTATATTTTAAGCAAAATTCATTCTGTAATATAATAAAAAAATTAATGCAAATTTTATGACATAAATCAAAATAAATATTTTATTTTCTGTTAGGTTTTGTTGATATTTATCTAAACAAATAATATCTAAACAAATGTAACAAAATTCAGTTAATTTTTTTTTAAAATCGAAATAATTGAAATTAATGACTTTGTTTTTTATTATTGTGGTTTAGCTTCCCAAATGTCTTATATCAAAGGTATTTTTAAAATAATTTATGAATGTTTTATTCTTAAAATTTATTTCAATGATGAAATTGGTAAAAATAAAACGAAACTTGTTAAAAAAAATCATTTATAACTAAAATTTTTTATTGATTAATTGAATTATTTTATCATATCAGCTTATTTAATTTTTTATTATAAATCTAAAGCATGAAAAGAGAGAGACCATACTCAAACATACAAGTTAGAAAAAAATGGGAACTTTTTCACCATTTCAAAATTTTAATTGAAGTAAAATTTCAATTATGCATCATAAACATCGTACATTCAGAGGTGTAATTTTAAAAAGTTTCTACATTTATTTATCTAAAAGATATGAAGAAAAGTCAATATGCTCGTTCCTTACCCATTCTGTGATAAAAGTGTGTGCGTTTTAAATGCATGTTATATTTTAAGAAATCTATACACAATAATCAATTACAAATACAAAGAAAATAATTTCAAGCGTTTTCAGTTCAGCTATAATTTTTACAATGATATCCCTATTTCATATTCACTTAATATGAATAATTGTAATAGATTTGATTTAAGAATATAAGGGAATAAGATAATTTTATTCAGAGTAATTTTATAACTTAATCATTCCTTTTTGATATGATAATTTTATTTAGTAATTGGTCAAATGTCACCAATAGAATACCATATACATTTACCTAAGTTATGGGGCATTTATTAAAGAAGAATAGTATAAACTCAGAATTTATATAAATCTATAGAAAATGTTACATAATTTTTTTTGATAAAGTTTGGTAACCATTATAAGGTCATTTTTGTCTTAAGGGCCAAAATAAAAACTTTGAGTTAGCAATTTTATGATTTCCTTAAACCTGATCCCTGTACTACATCGCATCTGCTTTTTCTAATTATGCAAATTTGTTGAATTCATTAAGAAATCACTCGTTTCTGTTTTTAATGGAATAGACTACAATCTTGAAGTATAAGTATAATCCATTGAAAAAATTCAATAAATAGTTGCTCAAAATAACACCGAGAATCAAAAAAAGCGATATCGAAGGATGGACTGGCAAATAATCTAGAATAATCTCTGACCACTTTATCCGCAAGTACATGTCATACGTTTAGATCCTCTTCACAATTAAAAAGAAGATACATGCATCAAACGCTTAACATGTCGCACAAAACGAAAGACGAGGTAAATGGTTTTGAGGGTGAAGCTGAAAGATCACATCGCGTAAATCATTACTTTAGAAAAGTGACATCAAAATACTGCTTTTATATAGATACCTTTAGCATGAACTTTTCTGGTAATCAATAATGAAAGAACAATATACGCTGACGGAGATTCGATGTAACATTTTCTAGCAAGCCTAGCAATACCTTTTTCATTGACTACATACATTTGTCACATCAAGGGATTCTTGAATATGTCCTGTTACCTGAATTCCTTTGAGTTTACCCAAACACCGAGAAGAAAATCCTCGCTGGAATTCATGGATAGAAGCATTAGAATTTTTCAGATATCCACACCCATTAGGGTTATTCACCATTTTGTTCAAAAGCACATTCGTTGCTGAAAATAACTGTTGTCAAAAAATCAGGGACTGCTTCATTTTGTTTCAGAAGCAAGCGAGAAATCTGTACAGCAAAAGTAGTTTCATCCGATTAGTCTTCTTTTCATTGAAAAAATAAATAAATAAATAAAAACACGTCTGCATCTATATTTGATGATCTTAATTTTAGTTTTTGGTTCCAATATGCTATTGAATCTTTAAAATATCTTCGGAATCGTTGTGAAAATGATCACCATGCAATGGTACTTCTTCTGCTTTCTTCATCCTTTTGAAACTCCGTAACTGATATTTCTGTTTATTTTTCCGTCTTCTCTAATGTCCACCGTATTGCTTTTTTGTTATAATAATTAGAAATTATAACATTATTATTAGATTAATTTTTCGAAATCTGGGATCACGGTTTTATTTACTATTATTCCGATTATCTTACGAATTCCTTTGCTACAAGTTTTCTGATTTTAACCGAGTGGTTTCACTTTCATGCATATAATATTGTTTTAATGCGACAGTGTATTCTCATATTTTTTAAACAACCTTTATCTATATAATTTGTATGTTTAATGTCACTATTTATAGCTTTTAAACGTTTTGTTTAATTTTTAAGTGCTATTTTCAAAACAACGAATTGTATTTGAAATAACTTTTAATGTGGATTTGTTTACTTAATAATACTTTAAATTTCAATCTTCTATCTAAATCTGTGCTCTGAGGATTATTTGAATTTGCATTCTTTGCGATAAAATAACAAAAGCTTTAGAAACTACCATATCCCCTGAGTCAAATACGCGCACTAGGATAAACTATAATAGTCTTTGTCTTGTTGATTTCAAGACAATATTTCATTAAGGTGAAAAGCGTCTAAATTAATCCTTCATTCTCTTTCAAATCTCAATTATGGAACATTACTTGTTAAGAAAAAGTCAATAAACAGAGAAACGAATTAAAATGTATTTATGCAACTTTTGTTGTCTAGTGCAGTTTTTGAAATTTGAATAGTATGATGTTTATTTTATTTCTGAAGTTGAAAAACGATATCAAATATCAAAGAATTAAGCTCTTAATTCGTAGTCTCAAAACTATGGACGATTTAATCCTCATTTAAATAAAATTCTTTTAAAACTTGTTTTAACAACAAATGTTTGCTTTTATGAGTGCTTACTTTTTATTTTCCCAAAAATAATATACTGATTGGGACCAAGAATTGGTGAAAGAGTTTAATGGATACCCAATATAAAATACAAAATAAAGTGTTACTTTTATGATTTATATGCTTTTATCAACAGATTACTTATTTCATTTCGTTATTTCATTTATCATACATTTTTACCACATTATTTATTTATTTTCAGTTTATTGTTACTAAATTTCAGCAGAATAAAAGGAAATGTCTAGAATAGAATAAGGTTTAATATTTCATTTATTCATTGAAAGTTTTTTCTATTAATCAATTTATAATTTAACATATTAAATATATTGCTTATAACTAAACATTACTTATAAAATAATTTATTTTAAAATATCGAATATTTATTTATAAATAAATACATTTTTCATAATGTAACTATAATGTATATATTGATTTAAAATATATTATTAGTAGTAAATATCTTTGTATTTTAAAACAAAATAAATATTACTAAATTTGAATATTAATATTTACATTTTGTTTTTATAAATGACTCTAATTTTCTATATAAAAGTCATATTTTCTTTATAAAAGTAAAATATGACTCTTAAAATAAAGCCTTTATATTTTTAAAAAATAATTATATTTTATCACTTAATGTAACTTTATTTAACTATAATTATGTCAAAAATAATTTTAACAAAACTAAATATTTTGACTTATAGAAGAATATAAACTGTTTTATTTAAATTAAATGTTTAATAAAATAAAATTTTAAACAAATTTTTATTTTAAGCAGTACTCTTGTTAGCATAGTTTGTCACTTGAAATCATACAAAATTAAAAAATATTGTTATTAATCTCGTTTGATGTTGTTTATAATTTAAGGTACTATTTATTTATTAATATTTAAATATTTTATTTTGTAAAGTATAATTCTCAGTGCAGTTTATAATATGAAATAAATTAATTTTAATAAATAATTAGTTTTATATTGTAAGTAAAACTTCAAACTCCTTTGTTATCAAATTTTGCTTTGTACAAGGCATGCTTTTTTTCATTTTAAATATTAATGCATTTATTTCTTATTTATTTAATGTGGTTCAAAAATTATAATTACACTTTAATTATTAATTGCGAAAGAACAAAAAAGAATTTTTTAATATGATATAACACCTAATTTTATTTATTTATTAAAATTAGTAATATTTCTTATTCATATTATTAAATTGAATCCTAATTAAATCCAATTTTTATAAAATAGTTCAAAATTAGTATTTTTTATTTTAAGAATTTGAAAATTTAATTAGATATTATAAATTTTAATATGTACATTTTTTATCATTAAAAGTTCTAAATCAATAAATAAAATTTCTTAAAATGATATGGATTGATCACCATTAGATATATCCATCAAAAATTTCAAAAATCATAAATATCATTTTAATTTCTTCAATGACAGTCACAATCAGAAATACAAAAAATGTTTTCAAATTCTAAAATGATATCAATAGTTGCTGAATTGCCGTTTTAATAAATTTTTAGTTTGAGAATTATTCTGGTATTCACTTGATGATATTCATCAATTTTGAAAGCTAATACTTCCTTTTATAACTCTAAACCAATGACAGGATAAATATGCCTGGCATTTGAAGAACATCAATTCTATGTAGAATAATCACAGTATAAGGGAAAAACATGGGCTTTATCATTGTTTTGTTATAAGCGATTCTTCACGTACATTGGCAGAATAAATTATCTACATATGTTTATTTTTAATCGTACAAAAAGTGAAAATTAAAAAGATTTTTCAATGATGCATAATGCATTTGCGCACTATTATTCCATAAGCAATTTCTGTGATGGTATCTAATAAAACCTTGTTAGTAGTATTAACCCTGATTTACCTAAGTTATTGTTATATCCAGAGAAGAAACACGATTGATTATTAAGCAAAGAGTTTTACAAGATTTATGTTGATATCATCAAAATTAGTTTCAGTATTGTGATATGGGATCAAATGAATACTGGTTGCTAAACACAAGGATTGTTGCCCAAAGCCTTGAAAATTATTTATAATATTTTATGCAGACATTTCTGCAGCATCAGAATTTGATATACACTATCAAATGTTTTTAGTTTTCTCGTAGATTCAATATGTGACATTCTTGTAATCTGACCTGACAAATGTTTACAATCACTGTTTTCTAAAATTACTGTTTTTCTTGACGATTACAACATCTATAAGCAATTCATAAAAAAATACTTACCTGAAGAAATTTTAAAGTAATATATTCAAAGGGATTGCATCGAAGAAAACAACTGTCAAATTGACAGACATGAACCGTCACAAAATCAAGATATTAGATATGAATTAATTTTTAAATTGAAATAACAGTAGTCTCAAGAGAAGGGAAAGTCCCTTTTGTGTTGAAAAGGAAAATGGGTTTGATACATAACCCAACCAAACACCGTCATTCTGAATTGGCTTACGTATGTTAATATTTTGTAAGAACTACTAATATTTCTACGCTGGTGTGGTGTAGAAAGAAGAATAAAAATTCAAATGATAGTAACTTAATTCGTCATTTAAGAGTGATTTAAAATTCAGTGGGACTGACTGCGTTTAATTGCTTTCTTGACAAAATTAAATAGATAGATGTAAATTTCAATAAGCTGATTTAAATTTAAATTCTTTGGAGTAAGACATAAAATTTGGGTTCGTTAATTTTTGTGTCACTCGAGGATTTCTTGAAATCTCATGTGTTGTCATAGAAGTTTGGCACTTGTACATTAAATCTTTTACATGTATTTCATTGATTTTTAAAAATATCATTGGATGTTTATGACATTTCCTTTTCAGTATATTAGTTTCAGTTTGATGTAGCCAGTTTAAAATTAACATTGTAATTTTAAATGTATAACATTTTAATATGATTCATAAATTTAAAAAAATTTCTATGTTGAAGAGCTTAATCAAAGTTAATTGAAATTAAATTTTCCTTTGTGTTCTTTTTTCGTTTCAAATGAAAATATTTATTTCATTCTAAGTTAATAAGTAGCAAGTACTAGATTGATTGAATGAGTGCTTTTGGTTCTTATCTAAATAATGCAAGCGAAAAATAAGAAACATTTTAATAAATAAAAATGTAAAAAATATGGCGATAGTATTAAATATGCAAAGAGAAACACTCTTTCTATAAATAAAAATTTCCAACAATAAATAAGGATTTATTAGTTGTAGAATTTAAAATTTTTCAATTTATTGTAAAAAATTAAACTTTTTCAGTTTTCTTGAATAAAAATGCATATTAAAAACAGTTTTTTACTTTGTATTTGTTGAATCAAATTTTTTTTCGTAATTATATTATATGTAGTCGGATTACATTATACTTGTATACACTTGCATATATAAAAGTATATTTACTTCCTAATTCATAGATTCCATTCTTATATAGTGTTATAGCTGATTATATTTTGTGTAATGAAATAGAAAACTCAACTTTGTCAAGCATAAAACTTTCTATTTTAAGCTAATAAATAGTTACGCAAATTACAAACATACTCATAGAAATGTTTCTCTTATTTAATAATTGAAAAGCTTCCATATATGAATTAATAACTGCATAATATGCAAGATTTTATGCATTGAAAATATCTTTTTCAGAAAGACTTGTAAACTTATTCTTTATTGACCAATAACCAATTATATAGATTTGTTAGTGTTGGTATGTCGATAACTAGTGGAAGGAATAAAGAGGAAGTCATGCGTCTTTCCGTTGCTATAGCAACGAACGCTTTGAGCCAATTACATTCCTCAAATGCCCAGTTGCTGAGAAGCACTCGCCTGCGAGGAAGTCCATCATATAAAACTTCGTTCATCTAGTTTAAATCACTTCATCCAGAATTCTGAAAACATTTAAAAAAAAAACTTTTACTACTTTAACGTTATTTTAACTTTCATAAGGTTGACTCTTAAATATTTAATAAAACGTACAGAAAGAATAAGAGTGCATTTTTTAGCTCTCCATTTTGTTGCGGAGGATTGTTTAAAACAAGTTTGTTAGTCACGCAGAAAATTTGTTCTGTTGGCGTTGATGGTTTATTCCATAATCTGAATTTTTCTTATTTTCAGTACAATATTAAATAAATATGAAAACTGATAAAAAAAACTTATTTATCACAATATAATATAATCTTTTCAAAGTGAAAAGTTTTGAAAAGATAATCATATCAATTAAAATTTTATATTGTAAATTTTAAGAAATTTTATCAATAAAGGAAATTTTCTGAAGTCGAAATGTTATTATATATGAAAAAATTGAAGTAAAAAAATGAAATAATAAAATTGGTCAGTCTGTGTGAGTGTAATATCTTACAATAAAATAGCTAGCTTAAAATATTTAGTGCCGTGTGTTGATTTTATTCCTGTTATTTTATTGTGTAACTGAAAAAGTTCTTGTTTAAAATTTCAAAACAAGATCAAAGTATCGTTTGCGCATATTTAGGTTGCCGCTCAACGGTTTGTTTTTTCTTTGGGAAAATAAATGTTTGTAGATATTTGGGAAAATCAATGTTTGTAGATAAATGTAGGTTTGGAATTCGCTTTAAGCGAATTCCAAACCTCTACAAACATTTATTTTGGTGTATAATTTAAAAATATTTCAATAAAAAAGACAGGTTACTGAAAACATTAATATATAAGATATTGGGAGGATAATATAAGTGGAGGTTGTTAATTAAAACACAAAAAAATCATACTTTTTATTTATTTATTTTAAATGCCCACTGTATTGGCTGTCACGCCATCAGTCTTGTATTTTGTCTCAGCAGGAAAGGAATTCATAATACCTTATATAGTAGGACTCCCAATGTGAGCGTCATCGTGACCTTGAAAATCGAAGAATCCTCACAATTTAAAAACAACCAAGCGAAAGAGTACAAGATGTAGCCTGCCGTAACAGAAGTATTTTTAAAAAATATCGTAACTATTACTTATTTTATGTGCCCAAGTCTCTATTAAGAAAAATGGCAGATGTTCAGATGGACTGGTTTAAAATTCGTAATTTAATTTTCCGATTGACAAAAATTACCAATTTAATATAAGAACAAATATCATATGTATGAAATAATCATATCTAAATCAAATAATAAATAATCATATGTAGGAAATCAGATATGACAAAACTGTAAATAAATAAAATTTGAAAAAAAAAATTTTTTTTCCCAACAAGAAAACAAAAATAAAACCCTTTTATAAGTGTGAAAAATATTCAATGAATAAAATATACAAATGAATCGTTTCTTACAAAAATTGATTTTTTTCAAGTTTGTGACAATTTAGAGATAAAAGTGCCTTATAAATTATAAAATGTCTCTTTTTTTTAATATTCTTGCGATTGAATAATGGGAGATACATCAATACTACAACCTTACAATTAAAGATGGTAGATCTCATTTACATTTAGGGAGTATTCTTTTTAGATGATGGATCTTATTCATATATATCAGGAAAGACAACTCGAATCATTCTCAAGTACTTTTTGCGACAAATGCTCATCTAAAAAACCAGAAACATAACTCTAATCTCCTACGATTCATTAACGAATCAAGTCAAATATCTGGCACTTTCCATCCTGAAGAGTGTAATCTTAATATCACTATAAACCTCTACTGGGAAAGAAATTGTACTTCTACTTCTAAAAAAGCATTTGTTGATGTGGGTGCTTGAGAATTTTCCGGGTGTTCTTCCTACGTTCATTAGCTGGGAGGAATCCTTCAGATGCAAAATATTATAGTCGTTAAAAATAGTTGAAAACAGCTGTAATCATTACTCATCTTTGCCTCTATATTATGACAAATATATGTAAATTTTAAATAACTTTAAACTATAAATTATATTACAAAGTACACTAGATAATTGTTAACTTTAAACCATTAATTATATAAATAATTATATAACGAACTGATAATTGTCATAAAGTTTGAAAATTATATATATATATATATATATATATATATATATATATATATATATATATATATATATATATATATATATATATATATGTTTATATATATATATATATATATATATATATATATATATATATATATATATATATATATATATATATATATATATATATATAAATATATATTAGCACAAAGAAATAATTTTTCAATTGAAATTTTAAATTTTATGGAAGAATGATCTTGCGATTTTTTTTTCAATTATAGATTGCTTTTTAAAGACAAAGTTCAAATGTTTTTAAAATACATTTTTATTATTTCTTTTTTGTTGATTTTAGCCCATTCACGATGGGATGACGATTATTTTTTTCTTTCTATATCGCAACTTTGCATCCAACTTTTGTATAACTTACAAATCTATCTATCAAGATAAATTTACTGTGTACTGTAATTCATCTCGAAAACTTCCAGCATATTCATTTAAAATTGCAAGGACATTATACATTTTCTTTTAGATAATAATAATGTTTATCATTAAAAATGCAAATAAAAGCTGCATACATTATACAAATAGTCATCTTTTATCAAATCATATCTTTTTCAAGAAAAGATAAGATTTAACAAGGAATGCTTTCGTCTAAGTTAAATAAGACCGTTATTCGTAATCTAACTTCAACTCACGTACATTCAAGTACTGGGCAAACAGCGTTTAAAATTTCAAGCTTACGTTTCCCCCTGACTTACACACAAATAAACACATGACAATCTCACAAATAGCTTATTTCATAATTAAAAATAAAAATTAACACACTCCGTTACAATTAGCTTGCACAGTTTTCAATGGCGAAACGAGCATTAATATTCCATGGAGCCTTTCTCCTCTAAGTTAAATGGAGCACTCGAAATTCCTTCCCCAGTTTCCATTTGATAACTTAATCTTGAATTTAAATTTTTATCATTGCCCTTTCTCTCCTGTTTAAAATGTTCCTCACAGAAGCGAAAAGTCGTTCCCTTGTTTCAGTTACGACATGAATATTTGAGTGCGGATTCTCTACTTCGAAAATCTTTGTCCTCAGCAAAAGAAGGGAAAAAAGAGGGAAAAAGATTAAATCTCTTATCTCTCTGAGGGAATCAACTGCTTCGTTTGCATAAAAGGGCAATTAAGCACATATTTAATTCCTTTTTTTTTTTTGGAAAGATATGCATTTTTATGGGGGAGGGGGATATTTCCGTGCAAATTCTTTAGGAATTAAGCTTCCTCATCGACTTGAAAGAAAGTCGGATATTATTCGACACGCAAGAACTATTCGTTTGAGTTAGAATACTTTAAAATTTTGAATTTTAGTCAGCGTCTCTCATTATACGTCTGATTTTTGTTACTGATAAGAAATGCTATGTAATTGGTATTTATTTTTCAGAAGTTAGATGCATCATATTTTCAACAAAAAAAAAATTCAAATCGAGTACATTTTTCATGATTATCTTTAAAGGCATGCAAATAATGTCTTATTGAAATAGGAGATTTTTAAAACTGTTTCCTTGTGAAAATATTTTATTTTAAAGTTGTACATTTGAATTTACCGTGTTTTCTTTATCATTAATTCATCCATTTGAATAAATAACTAATGGTACTAAAAAACCCCAATATGGTTATTGATCCTTTAACTGCTTTTAAAATGTCAATCGCCACTTCATCGAAGATGTGAAATTTATAAATTCTTGAAATCTTGTTTGATCACATATTCAGTAGTGATATTGTTCGTAGAAATCAGTTGAATATGATTACCACTTACTAAGAGCTTAAAACATTGCTCTTTTCAGAATTAGTAACTTTAGATTCTGTAAATAAGACTTTTAAAACAGTAAAGTGAAATATCATCTTTGCTTTATCTCCTGATACATAAAATGAAGTGAAAGTTTAAGGGTATATCAATATTTTATACTTATGTATTCTATGCTGATATTAAATTCTGAAAAATGTGGAGTATCAATTTTCCTTTATATGCCACTTCATCTATTGGAGTCAAAACGTCAGAATTTTCCCAATTTTCTTCCTTAGACATGTAAATATGACCCATTAATTATACGAGTTCTTCCATGAGGGATGCATTTTAAAGGGTTAAAAACTTTTTTCTTTAAAACATTTACTTTTAAATATCCGTTGAATCATAGAAGATATAATATATATTAACGGAAAAGAGATAATTAGATACTTAGCTTGGACTTGCTCTCGTCTTATCAGGTGACAAATTGTCGAGACCGTTTCTCAGCGAAGAAAGAAAATAATTAAAGTCTATGCACTTTGTGCACAGAATTCAATGCATGGAATATAATGAATGTGTAGTGTAATGATTTTGGGGCTGTATGGGCCGCAGCTTAAAAGTAGCATTTCTTAAAATGTATATCTCTAAGTATTAAAAAAATGTATATCTCTAAATGTGAAATAATAAAGCTTTGAAAACACATAGACAGACTTCGAAAACTTTTAAGGTGTTCTAATCTGCAATTTTAAGATAATAATCACTTCCCTCCATTAATTAAGTTTAACTAAAATAATTCATCAATTCTAACTTATATCCGTTCAAAAACAAATTATCAAATAGTATGACTTAAAGGTTTATGCATACGGAAAATAAATTTGATTCTTTAGCCCTCTTTATTTTAAGGCAGAATGTGCATCTTGTAAACTAAATCAAAAATGCTTGGGAATTTATATCTATTCTATTGTTATATAATTTTAACAATGATATAAATAATGTCTTTGATGTTATATACAGAACTAATATGAGTATTTTCGACTTTTATTTTTGATAATTAAACTCAATCATTTTTTAAATTTTATATATGTTACAAATATTATTATAGAGTTTACTATATGTGACAACACTTCGACTTTGTTTTTACAGTTCAAAAATTAGTGAGATTTTTTATTGTTCAATTTATTTTATAAAATTAATCATTGTTTATTCTTCTATTTTATTAATAATAAAAAATGCTTAAAACATTTTCACCTAATTTTGTGTTAATATTAACAAAAAAAATGCTCTCCATAATAAAAATAAATTTTTCTTACAGGTATGTATTTCGTTTTTTGATCTGAAAAATCATGCTTTAAAACAAGGTAATTAATTCGAAAAGAAACGCATTATCTTCCCTTTTCAGTAAGTATGAATCCATATCATTGTTTTGGCATCACATTTTCTAGCCAATAGTATTCAACAAGTAAACTATTTTTGAAGGAAGTTTTGGATGATCAATTCGTTTTAACTTCGCTATTTGAAATTAATAAAGTGTGCTAAAAATATGTACTATTCAACTCTGTGTGTATGAAGGAAGGAGCATTAATGATTTAGCCTAGATTAGATTATTTCAATAAATTATCAGACGTTTCTTTCTTTTGAATATCATTGTGATTTCGAACTACAAACAAATCAGGAGGTGTACATTTGGGCCTACACCATCCTCTCTAAACGTCAGCATAATGCATGTGAAGAATTATACGAGAAATACACCTTTCCCCCACAAGCGTTCGGAAATTGATAGACGGAATTTAAGACAGTTTTTGCGACGTCATGCTGAAGAGTCTACTAATATTTGATAATTGTAAAACCTAATGTTCTTTTGACGCCATTGTGTAGCATGACGAAAGAATGCAAACCAAAGGTCAACTAATACTTGACCTTGCGTAAAATGCATGAATCATTTAATAAATAATGCACTTAATTTTAGAAGCAATTGATGCGTGGTCTTAGTCTTCTCTTAAATATGAATGCATGTGAAAAACATTGGTTTTATTTGTTAACCAAACTGAATGAGTTTTCCACAAATTAAACTATATCAATATATAATAACCATCTTTAAGTTGTTAAATTCATTTAAAATCAAATAATTTATTTAAATAAAAAACGGATAATACCAAATCAAGTTATCTGGCGAGATAATTAATTTTTAAAGTCTGTTACAATTTACTAAAGAAACATGGCTTTCCATTGCATTAATCGTTATCTATTAGTAATGATTCAGTAAGATTGAGTAAAAATTTAAAAAATCTATTTAAAAGGATTATCATATTTAAAATATAAAGTATTTCTTAGATAATATTTGAGAGAATTTCATATCCTCACTTAAATATTATCTAAACTTGTTTATTTTTATGGACTTTAATGAAAAATATATTTTTAAAACATTTTACAATTTTATATGTAAGTCATTTTGACTATAAATTAGGACAATAAATATTTTATTGAGTTTATGGTAATAAATTGCAATAATAATTAATTTAGTGAATGGCAACAATAAGTAACTAATTTGTATAACAAATATTTGCATTTTCTTTTTATGCTATTGCGTAATTTACCGATACTGCACGGAATTTTATTATTCTCTTGTGCAATAGTGACACATTTTAAATAACATTCAAGCATCACACCTATAATATACGGAATTTTACATCAACATATTTTAACAAGAATTTATAATCATAATTGACAATGAATATTTTTACTTGATGTTCGAGTATCTCTTGAAATGCATGGAATGTTTTTATCTAAATACATGGAATAGCTTGTAATAATAGAAAATTATATTATTATACGTTTCATGCGAAACTGTTATTGCATTATATCACTGCGTTATTGCACAGTAAAATAAATATTTTTAATTAGTTGTCACTTTTTCAAGATACAAATCGTATTCAACTATTCAATAACACATTGATTTTATTATTTTAAATACAATAAATTGCTCTATCATTTATTACTAGCATTTAAACACCTTATGTAACACGTAATTTAATTTTCTAATGATACAATTAAATAATCATGTACTTTATCATTTTGTATTCAACTATCCTATACTGCATAGAGTTTTGTATTATTTTATCTTAGAAACAGGGCTCATTTCAAATTTTCAAAAGACGAAAATTTCATCAATCACCACAATGGTTATTCCGCTTCTTTGATTCCTAATCTTGCAAAATCAAAACATTTGTTTAAACTAATTGCGCCAAAACTGCTTTGACAGAAGCTCTTTAGAACCCCACTTGAATCAATACAAAGCTTTTCGGAAATTCTCACACCGACATGCAAATCAAAATCTTCCTGTGTCATTACACCACAAAAGTTTCTAAAGTTAATATTTACTCTGCTCAAATATTTGAAAACAGCGCGAAAGGCCCAATCGATAAATTATAATTATCAATTGCAGTTGCGGTAACAAATCCGAATCGCTTGCTGATTTAATATTTCAAATCCTCCTAACGTTCTGTAGAACGTTCGAGGGGATTAAGTCTCTCTTCGAACCCTTAGTGTTCGATACCTGGTATTAAGCTCTGTTATAGGGCATAAAAGATTGATTAGTTGGAGAATTAAATCGGTCTTGTTTCACATTTCAGCTGGGAATTACAATGGAATAGTTTGTTCGCGTATGAGATGTAAATTGCAACCAATATTTAGCTTTCAGAGTTTTGTTTATGTACTAATAATTGTTTATGTACTCTGTGCTTTATGTAAATTACTATCGTTATAGAAATTTTGATATTCCAGAGAGATTCTTTCGGAATGATTAATTATGCAATTCTTGATTACCAGAAAGTAATTTGTGATTAAAATGCTATTATAACAATTATAATTTTTTGTGCATTACATATAATAGTTTTTACTATAATATTGATAATTATAATTGGGGGGGGGCATGGTAGCCTAGTGGTTAGGGTATCGGCATTCCATCCGGAAGGGTGGGAGCTCGATTCCCAATGCCGCCAAATACCCGCCGAGTACATGCGATATACGTGCTCGCTAAATCTGTGGAATCGAAAGTCCTGTGGTCGGTCGTTGAGCAGTTACCTTGGGTGCACTGGTCTGGAGAAATTTACTCCACCTTCAGATCAATGCCAAAATTGAGGGAGTAAATCCTCTGGTGCTGCTATCTATCGGAGGTTCTGAAGAGCAAAAGTCGTACTTTCACCTTCGTGGTGCTCTGATCAGACGAAAGACGCCCCCAATTCACTTAAATTCGCATAGCCGAGGCATAGCGAGCTTGGCTTGTCCAAGTGGCATTAGTAACAACAACAATTATAATTTTTAAAATGGTGGATATATGTATAGAAACTATAATAGTTTATGTTATATATTACCATATTTCAATTCATTCTGAGTTCTGTGGAAATCATTTATTAGACGCTGAAAAAATATTTTATTCATAAAATTGATGATAACATAAATAAATTAAGTAATCATCAACGTATATTTACCATTTTTGGGAGATGAAAACAACAGCCTCATAAACGCAATAAAGAAAACCCGACAGCTATTTTTCGATCAAATCCTATTTCGACTCATTTCCTAGCGACTGCGGGTCAAAATTGCCACCAAACGTGTTATTTGTAAATATCAAATATGTGAATTAAAGAAAATAAAAATATGCGCGATAACGATTAAATATGTATCCAATGGGTAATTTGGAAGTAAAGCATTTCTTTTATTTAAATAATAGCGTAGGAAATATTTTTCTTTTAAAATGTTAATAACAGCCGAAAACGTAATAAATAAAACAAACAGTTTTTATTTACAGTTAAATATTCCTATTTAGGTATTTGGATCGATCCATTATATTTGAATTAGAAATTGTGTTGGAATAAATAAAATTTCACTTAAAATTAAACGAGTAACAGTGTAGAAATCAGTCACTTTTTATATGATTTTTAAAAAAGTGAATAAAATTGAAGAAAGTTAATCAAAGAAAATAAACTAATATTTGAATACTTTTTTCCCCCCTTTGAAATTCTGCCAAAATCTTATTTTTCGTTCTCCAATTATTCTTCTACTGCAAGTCGTTTCTAACTGCATTAAAAAATCAACATAAAAATGTGATCTTCAAATAATGTAAGCAAACAACAGGCTTCACCTTTAAAAGAGGATTGCTTTTTGGAGGCTTTTAGCAAGGAAAGGAAACGAGGGGGGAGGAAGGGAGTGTTCGAATAGGAAGGGGAAGGAATTGAACGCAATGTCGGGTCTGATTGAACAAGGACTTAGATTGGAATAGAGCAAAATCAATGCCTGTGTCTGGATGGTACTCCACCTTCTGACTAGTATTCTCTTTGTAAGCTGAAAAGTCTTTTCTTTACCTGTAAAAAAATAATTGAAAACTTCAAATAATCTTTTTTTTTCCCCATTCGAGTAAAAACGCCTTTCAAAAGCATAAAATTTCCATTCACTGGAAATGTTTCCTAACGGCGTTTTAGGAATTCGTTTGCAAGAGAATTGTAGAGGCAATGTTTGTTGTTGTAGGGAGCTTATTCGCCAGACGATATTTATTGGAGACTTAGAGAGCTATTTATTGTTTGATTCTTTCGAACTAAATCCATGCATAAAAAGAACTTTCCTGTTCTTTTCTTGACTTCATTAAATATCAATAATGAGCCACAATAATAATACATATTATTCTTGTTGATTACAGAACTTTTATTATATATAAAAAAAATACATTATTTTTTTTATAATTCCAAGTTATATCATTTAAAACATAATTAAAATACAAATACTTTTGCTTTAAAATAAAAAAATATCTTGAGTCAAACCTTACTGTGATAGGATTTAATTAAAGTATAAATTAATTCCACACTCTTTAACCAATTCAAAATCTTTAAATTCTAGGATTATTGCTATCTATTTTTTTAATTATATAAAAAAATTTAGCCTTTATTAATAAACATGGAGATGTAATAAAGTAAATTTGTGTTTTATTCATCATACATTTTTAGTTTAAATCTAAAAACTAAAGATTTATTTATATTAAGTCTTGAATTTTTTAGATATTACACAAAATAGTTTTTTTCTTTTGTTTTGTTTTTTTTAGTTTAAATTAAAAGTAAATGAGTTAATAATTTCGTTTAGTTAATTAAACATAAGGAGTTGATATTTTAACTTAATGAATATAATTCTGTATGTTCTTTTTCTAAAGCAAATATGTCTACATCGAAATAACTCTCATCAAATTATTTATTAAACTAATTTTTAAATATTCAATGAATAATACGTGGTAAAGTATTTTTTAATGTTTGAAAATAGTTGAAAAATTAATTTTCAAACACATAAAATTTTTTACGCCTTTTCAATTTTTAAATTACAAATTTATTTTCCATTGCTTGCTTCGATCAGCTGGAATATCAAATAATTATAATTTGTAAAAATATTGAAGCTTAAATACATCTGAATAATGTGAAAAAATGCATGACGATTTCAAATCGAAAAAAAATTATCATTATCCAAAAAAATAAATAATTTATTCTTAGCGTTTTTCTAGAGGCTCAAATTCGATAAATGGAATCTTTCAATTCAGAAGCGTAGAAAAATGTCGATATCTTAATCAATAGGAAACTAAAATAAATAAAATGCATTGTCATGTATATTAAAAAAGCTTCATTAAGTTTCCATGCATGGAAAAGAACCATATGGAATTTATAGAATGCTTTTAATTGTAAAAGTTCTACACATGTATGCTCCGTGGTATATTTTGGTAAGTAGTTAAAAGTATACTCTGCAAAATATATTACTTTCCTTGTTGATGATAAATATATAAATCTGAAGATCAAACACGTGTTCGAATATATTTTATTCCAATGGATAATGAAGAATAACAAAAATCAGAATAGGTTGTAAGAACAAAATTACAGTAATGAATTAAAAAATTCAATAGATAAATTTCTCAAAACGTTTTCACCATTTCTAATATCTAGAAACATAAGTATCTTAATGAAATCATCAGTATCTTAATTTCTTACTAAATGTTTGCTGCTGTCACTTGCAAAACAATTAAATTTCGTAAAATTACCGATATTTATAAATAATCAACAAGACAATCATACCGGTTAAGTAAATGAGAATCAACCACTGCATCCATTCTATTTTCATGAAGCATACATAAAAACTATTTAGCCATATTTAGTTCCCATTTTATTTAGGAGTTCATCTTAGTAAATCTACTACATAAATTGTCTTACAAATAGTTTTTAAGTGTGGAGAATGTTTTTATATTTTTTACACTGTATATAAGCCGAATTTTTTGGCAAGGAAATCTGCAAGATCGTTACCATATAAATTACAATGATCAGATGACTAGTGAACGTCATGTTTTTGCAGAAGACACTAGAAAACTAACAACTCTTGGCACTGGGATGTCCCATTTGTTACTGGAGATTGAATGGTGTATTCATTGGCAGCCTGAGAATTAAACAGTAATATATTTAAATACATTCAGGCAGCAATTTAAAGGCACCATTCTGATGCAGATCTAATCCTTTTTATTATCAAAATCTATATCATGATTCTCAGATGATGTTCTTAAGATAAAAATATTCATTAAAATCATCGTTTCCAATGTTCTTATTGCTAAAAATCTATGATTCATCAGTATAAATAAGAATTTGATTTTGTTGAATTTTCTTTTAATGCTTCTGTTTCACCTCAACTGTTTAAATGTGTGCTATCTCCATTTAATAGATATATCACTTGTAAAAGCAAAATCAAATATTGTTTGTTGAAAACAATCAGTTCTCAAAATTTGTAACAATTATGAAATATATTGATGCATAATTTTCATACATTCGAACTTGTGTTTTATAAAAAAAATGAGGTATGTCTTTTTTTATAGTTTGATGTTATTTTATAAAAAATTAATTTTGAGTAATTTCAAAAGTTATTTATTTCTTAAAGTTAAACATTTTTCAACATTCTAAAGATAAGCAAGTTAGTTTTTTTACTCATTTGTATAATTGAATTTTATGATTTTCCTATTGTCGTAATTTTCAATAGTAATATTTGTTTTCATAGGTTTGAATAAATGTTGCTTAGAAAATTGAAATAGGTTTTCTGTTTTAATAAAACATCGAATTTTCAAAATTCAAACTAAGAAAAGAGACATCCAGGAATCAGAAGAGCAACTACTTTTGAGCCTTCTATGTAGGATACAAATTTATATAAGTCTTAAAACTAAAACTCTGTGCAGAAAACTCATTTGTCAATGGATGAATTGCAATGTAACTTTATAAAGCCTTCATAGTAAATTAATATGAATCATTATAAACTAAAGGATTTAATTTTTAAATAGAAATTTTTTGAAAATTTCATATCATTTGAGAATAGAAAATGAAAGTATTTTGATTTTCATGCCATTTCATAAATTTTTCAGTTGCATTAAGTGATTGAAATAGTGAAAATAATTTAGTTGTGTAAATGAATATATATGGATTATAATTTCCTTCTAAGTGTATGTAAACTCTAAGTGAAGCAAGATAGTTACTTAAGAATATTTTTCCACCATTTTAAAATATATAACTATGCTTTTCATACAAAAAAACTTCAAGAAATTAAGCACTTGCCTACTTAGTTTCATCGCAATGACATAATTAAAAGTTTAAAATTGTTGCTTAGTGTATTTAATATGCATCGGAGTTACAGCCACGAAGCAAACCAACGATGATTCTATGCATCATAATTAGAAGTCACATATCAGGAATAGTTTACTTGAAGACATTATTAATGATATCATTAGAGCTCTGATAACTCATTTCCCTCCAAATGATGCTTACTGATAGATTTATCTTCAACAAAAATATAAATAAAACGCAAATCATAATTATCAAAATAAAATAATCAATATGGGAAAGAGATTTCACATCAAACACAAAATATCGGAAAATGATACAGAGAAATGTTCAGAAGTTAAAATTATCGAAAGAAATCATCGCGCATTTTTATAATAAGTAATAAATATTATAAAAAACATTCAAGAATATTAAAAAAATTTGTATCATCCAATTATATTTATTTTAATGGTATGTTTTTATGGTACATATTAATAACTATTCTTATTAATTCAATTCTTATAAAAGAATAATATTCTTTTTATTATTTATGTCATGTTATTATTTTTGTCATTTGTTTATACAATGCATATTTACATATACATTAAGATAAAATAAAATTTAACAGATAACTACGTTAACGCGTAATAACATTAGAAGTTTAATGTTATTTATGGCGAGAAAATCAAGACAACATTAATAAATAATAGTTAAAAAATTTAACTAACACAACTTTCATCAGACAGAAATTAACTAAATATTAGTTCATATTATAATGCAGTAAATTATACTATGTTAAGAGTAGAGAATAAGTAGAATATCAACAGTGAAAAAAAATCGATATTCAAAGAAATGTATTTACCTAACTATAATTTCAATAGATAACATAATTAAATTACAGCATTAATCGAAGATAAAATTAATTGAAAACACATATACTTATTTCATCTGTTCTTAAAAACTCCGATTGAGAAATAATGGATGAGCTGCTGAAAATTATACGTTTTTAAGAACTAAAAAATGGATACTTATTTTTAATGCAGACATTTAATTCCCAAGACTGAACTAGCACTGGTTAAAACACTAAAGAATCGAAGTGTTTTTGGAAACACGTGTTATCGCTTTTATTATGTTTATGAGTTAATTATTTTAGAAATTAATCATTAATTTCATTCAATTAATGATTAATTTCTTAACAAATTTGTAAACAAATTTGATTAATTGGAGAAAAATTAATGTAATTATAATTTGCTTAATTAAAATAGCTTCCAGCATATCCGTTAGCAATTTAAATTTGAATGTTGCAATTAATTATAACTTAACCGAAGATTAGAGAAAAACCATAAATTTACATTGCAAACAGACTGAAATATAACTATCATGCAGGTAAATATTTAAATATGTTGAAAAAATCTTCATAAAGTATCTCTTTATTAAAGAATGAAGGCATAATATTAAAATAAATAACTCGCAATACATTACTTGTATAATTTAACGCCAATAACATGTTTATATAGTTAAGTTTATTATATATATATATATATATATATATATATATATATTTTCCAATTTAAATATTTATTATACAGTTATAATATGATTAACTCTCTCTCTCTCTTCTTTCTTCAACAAAGCTTCTAAATTAATTTAATTGTTCAAAAAGAAAGTGATCTAAGTCTTGTAACAAAATTTTTAAAAGAGAGATAAAATCATCTTTTTTTAAAAAAAAAAAAATTCTATGCAAACATTGTTAATACACAAAAACTGAATTAACTGTTTACTAAACCTATTTGAAATTTTAATATAGATAACATTGTCAATAAGTTAATTATTTTTTCTAAGTGCTCCAAAATTGTGCAAAAGATTTTTTTTTAGAAAAGACACTAAAAATTAATTAAAATTCATTGAATCAAACCCAGTCATTTTTTATTGTTTTTTTTCTCTAATTACCATTTTTTTGTGGATAATAAAAAGTACAAGAATGAGACCAAATTATTTTTTTATTGAAGTTATTTATGTTGAAAAGTTCTTTTAATTTCTCATCAAACTTATGTTAAAAATTTGCCATTTTACCAAATGCTTAGCTCTTTCTTACCAAATGAATAGTATGCTTTAGTTTTCTAAACGATTAAAGAATTTGCTTTAGAATATAAATTTGAATATTAAACTGTGTAATTTAATGTGTGTTCCATATTTAAAATCTTAATTCTATCAAAAAATTTAATGTTTGATCGAATTAAGAAAAAAATATCAGAAAAATACCTTTATTTGCAAAACTGTCAATAAGAACATAAAATTTCTTAAAAATGTTGCTTGTTCGTTGAATATCCAGTAATTTGGAATTATTTTTGCAATCGCAATCTTATTTAAAGCTTTAGTATTGTTTTAAATTTATAATCCTCCCACAAAATAAAATAAATATTTTAGAGGTATATACTGTAACTAATAAAATTAACGCCACCCACTCTCTCTAGTGGTCTGAGTACCTGACGGCAGATAGGGTGGCACTGGATTTGAATCCCGGTTCGAGCATGGATGTACTTTCTCTCTCTATCTATCTTGTCTCTGTAATTTCCTTCTATGAATTGTTTGTGAATGGTTGCCTACCCTATAAACGGGTTCCTATGGCTTGTGTGTACTGAAGACGTCGGACTCCACACCTAAGTATGGTTCAGTTGGAAAAGTGGAGCAGTGCACCCCTTAATGCCAATTAGATGGCACAAGACGACAACATCAATAAAATTAATGAGGCTAAAGGGAATATTACAGTCACAACTCAAAAAGCACAAAATTGGCGAAAATTATGGAGTGATAGTTAAATTCCAATACCTACATCTCTCCTTGGCAAAAAAAATCTTTCCAACTGGCGAGGCTGTGACTGTAATGTTCCTTTTTTCCATTAAAGACTATAGAATAATTTTACTATTTCATTAGCCAACTGCAAAGTCTGTGGATTTTTGTTTTATTACCGGTAAAAATTAATACAAGAGCCTAACTTAATTATATGTTTATGTGTGTGTAAGTCATGATTTTCTTCAGATTTCAAATTTAATTAAATTTGTCTGGGATTTCAAATTTAATTTTGCTGTATGGATGTCTTTTGGCAATTCATAGGTTCTTCTTCTTTTGTGACATACTAATATTATACACTACCTATGAAAACTTCGCCCGAAAAGCATTTCTCAGGTACGTCTGAATGTCTTATAATAGATTCAAGCTAATATAGTACCCTCTTTCTCGTGCTAAATGGACTTACATTTGAACTTGAATAGTTTCTTTAAAACTGTTTTTCGGGAGTAATTATTTTACCTCTATGGGAAGTAACATATTTTGTATAGAAAGTGCTAATCGCTGTATAAAAAGTATGCTGTTGCTGCATTTGTAATACTAACAAGAAATTCAACATCACTCGGTTAAGAATCAAGAATAAGGCTATAGATACATATATTTCTAAATTTTGTTCAGCACAAATAAAAAAGTGACCAATACAGTCTATTTAGTGATCGACAGCACGACATCTAGACAAAATAGCCATTGTTATATATATATATATATATATATATATATATATATATATATTTATATATATATATATATACATATATATATATATATATATATATATATACATATATATATATATATATATATGTATTATATATATATATATATATACATATATATATATATATACATATATATATATATATATATATATATATATATATAAATCTTATGAGACTATTAATTACTTTAGGCTACTGATTATCTATTGTTTCTCATTAGAAATATCTAATCTCCTTTAATCTTCAATTTGATCTGTCAATTGATTGTCAATTTGTTTGATTCAATTTCATCTGTGACTTATGGTATTTCTCAGCATCTTGAACAGTTAAGATTTTCTAAAGAAGTCTCATTTATTCTGCTTCATCAATCACTCAATATACCAGTATATTTATTTTCCTTTTATAAGTTAATGTGTATCATATGTGTTGAATAAAATAAGAGGCCTTTCATGCTTGAATTTCTGGATCACTGGACTTAAACATCACGAACTTTACTTCTCAGGCACATGAAATCTTTAGCATGTGAAATACTTATGGACTCGGATGAATATTTAGTAGATAAAAAATACTTTTGGTATATTTCAAAATTATAGCTAGCATGATTATATTCTAATTTAATAAATAACATAAATAAAGTAACATATAATGAATATAACACCTTCAACAGGATGCATCTGTCGTTACCTTTGCAGTAAAACAATACGTATAGCCACCATCAAGATTAATATCTCCTGAATTTTATTTATCATAAAATTTTATTATTTTTGGAGAAAAATAAAACAAAATCTAGTTGAGAATTAAATAAGTATAAAATTATTTATAGAATTATTTAAGAATTCATTTCGTTTCCCCCACAGAAACATCATCTGAAGCTTTGATTAACAGAAAAGAAGATATATATATATCAGATAAATAAATTAAAAGTCTTTAATCTCGTAAACTTTTTTCTGTTTCAGAATTCGTTAGTTTTTTCATAAGTTTATAAATTTTCTTATACCTGACAATACAGATTACTGTCGTATTTCAGTTTATTCATATTCAAATGAGGAGATTTCAGTTATCAGGTGTTGATGCAGCAGAAATTTCTCGGGATCCTATAATTCATGGATTCATATTATCCATTTCTAATCATTTGCATTGATAATTCTTGGCGCTGACGCTATAATCTGTCTTTTAGAAAGGAAGTCCCTTCTTCAGCATTTAATTTCAGTTCCCTTTAGCACCCCTTATCTCATGAGTATAATCAGCCCCTTCAACTCTGAAGTTCATAATTATAAAGGGATCTTATTCGTTGAGACTTTCAATTAAACGCCTGAAGGAATTCGGAGATTCCAATGGTTCTTCAGTTGAGAATCTGAGTCGCTAGATTTGGAAATTATCTTTCTTCTGATTACCTCTTTAAAAAGTATAATTTTTTTTTAACTTTTATTCATATATCTATATTTTTTGCGGAAAAATTAAAGAGATTAATACTTCTTGTTTTCTTTTTCGATTACCATTTTAACATTGAGCATCGCAATTTTGGATTAAGCATGGAAATTTTGCTATTGGTTAAAACCTTTTTCGGAACTTGCAGTTAAATAAATATTTACGACTTGAAACATACCTTCTCTATTGCTTTTTCATCAAAACTTAATAAAAGTATATTAAAAAATATTAATAGTCTTTTGATTCTTTTGGCTCTTTAAAAGTTGCTTGTTTGTATTTTCTGTTGCATTTCCAAAATTAGAGATATTTGGTTTTTGGCTAATACATGAAATCTTGCATGCACTTTTACTTTCAAATTTTTAAATTTCATTTTTTATTTAGTATTTTCGTATTTGAAAAGTTGCATACCCATATTTTCCGTTAAATTGTCATTGCATTTTAATTTTGACATTTTTCATTATTCGTTCTAAATTTGTTGAAGTGTTTAGTTTGACTTTTTTAAAGCCAAACTCAATATAACAGAAGAAGTTGAAAGTTTTTTAACTGTAGCTCGTTGAAAAAAATATTTATAGTTAAAAGTTTCATAATAATGTGAGATCAATACAAAGGCTCAATACCAATGTTTTTATGTGCCTTTTCTTAGAATTAATAATATAACTAATAAGAGCTAAATTTAGATGACTAAACATTTCAACTCAAGAAATATTTTATTCATTCTTTTGCTAACTTTATGTTGAAACTAATGTATGAAATGGGAAATGTCATCAACATAATACAACGAAAGAGCTTCAATAGTTTGCGAAAATTGTTATATTTAAGTTTGAATGTATGCATTTAAATGAAATGGTTACTTAATATTCTTTTTCTTATAAACAAGAAAAAAAATTTATCTTACTCTGGAGTCAGACTGAATGTGATTATAATTTAAAAATAAGTTGTTTTCTTAGGGTTATTTATTATGTTAATAGTTTTGTAAAGATTTTAATTATATAATATTGAAAGTTATAAACATTATAATACAAAGGATAGCACAAAACGTGCTTTAACAAAAGAATCTTACTGTATCGCCATTTAAATAACAGTTGGCCAAATAAGTTATCACCATTTTAGATTCACGCGTGACCATTCATATCATAGGTACAAACCGCGACCGTGCCTTGAGTTAATATTGATCTAGTGTTGGAATTGAGTTGTGTAAAGCTGATATAGGATGTTGCAGTGAAATTCACGGGGTGTTTCTCGTTAGTTCAATTATGAATTATTATGCAGCACAGAACTTGTAAATGAAGGATATATGTGTGCATGCCGATTTAAATGTTGCTTCTAAGTAATTGATGAAGTATTGTGAGAACTTCAAACCCACAGGTATGAAACGAAAAAAAAAAGTTCAAATTATACTATTCGTATATCATAAGAGGAAAAATTGATTGTTAAATTAGAATTAGGATAATTCAATCGACTGATTTCATTTCAAGCATTGTTATTGTAGCCAGACAAGTCTTCATGACTAAAAATACGATTGTAAATAGCGAAAATTTGCAACAAAAGAGAAGATAAGTGGTGGAGTTTTGATTGAAAGATGCCAGTTAATTATGACCCTCATCACTTGGTCATAATTAAAAATCATTGACAATGTTCATTGACAATGACTGACAATGTTCAACGCATTTTTCGGTTTAAATGAACAGTCGGAAATGAATGTATTGAAGCAAGTAAACAAAATAGCTATGTATTCACATTTTTTGATAAAAGAAAACTTAAATTCATTTAATATTTATTAAAACAAGTAAACAATATTTATAGGAAATTCATATCTTTCTTTAGAGCACACAACTCTTGTTTTTTCATTTAAAGTTCTTGAATTATAACTACCAAATAAAACAAAGAAGCTGAAGTTCGTTTTGAGTTTGTGGATAAAAATAAAGAAAAACTGCCTGTGCAAAGTTAGTTTTGGAAGGAAATTTTATGGGGTACCATTTATCACTCATAAAAGTATCTTCCCACCTTTTGGCGCGAAAGATTACCTGCCTATGAAATTGCGTTTTCCATAATGAAGATTTATATGTTTTTAAGGAAGTATAATATATATTTTAAAACAGAGTGCATGAAGCATGCTTCGTTTATTATTTTTGGAAAGAACAAATACAGTTGTTAAAATGTAAATCATAATTCTCTTAACAAAGTTATGTTTAAGGAAGAAAACATTGCTTTTTGTTTTTATTAGATTTTGTGAAAATTTAATAATTTATAAATAAAACTAACTTTCTAAAATGAAATATTTGCCTTTTGTATTAAATGTAGTTTTAAACATGTTTAAGCTGCAATCATATTTTTTAACATAAAGCCAAGAAAGTAAATATACATTAAATTTTATTACCATGATAAAAATAAGATTTTAACTTAATTGTTTCACCATTCTTTAATTCAATAAATCATAGGTTCTAAGAATAATATTTCATATGCTGAAACTAAATAACACCATTGTGTTCTAATTTAATTTAAAATATATTGCACAAAGACAAAAAAACACGAATTCCAAACTAAAGAAAGCTATTTTAAAAGCATATATTTGCAGAAACGAAGATTTGAAATAGTTTAGATTCAATGATATGCATGGTAAGAAAATTAATGTACAACAGTAAATTTAACTTGTTTCATATAAACTCCCAAGGAATACAACACGATATGAGAATGAAGCTTCCTTGAATATTTGCTTTATTTAAAATTGTGGATAATAATGATATTATTGTCCAAATTATATGTAGGAAAGAATTTGAGGATCTAGCTACACTAAACTTGCCATCGCTTAATGGTGAAACACACTTTATATGGTAGGTCTCGGCTTCAATCCCTGTCGTTTTTGAGCAACAGCAGGTGTATATTGCTTTTTTGCCGTCTAAATGTATTTATTTCTTACGTAAATTGCTTAAGTTTATTTAAATTTATAAACATGTGAAAAATACACTGTAACTATTTGACAATTTATCTATATTATTTCAAAAGACATATTTTATTATTTTATAATGTCATCTGCTATTACATTAAAGGAGTTAGTGTTAACAAACTCACATTTTTTATAATGTTTTTAGTTTATCGAAAATGTTTTGTTCCTTATTTCAGCCAACCAAAACTTTAAAACAAAACTGTCGGTTCAGCGATAAGGCCATATCTGAAAAAGAACTCTCGTTTCCAAACTGCCCCACAAGATAAATAGGGAAAGATTAAACTCTACGAAGGTTACATATGTTTTCTTATGACAACTATATTTGAGCGAATCAAGTATTCAGCCCTTCTCTTATTCTTGATGCCTAAGGGCAGTACAATCCCTTTCGACTTTATTAAATTCTGGAAGTCTATTTGCTATATCTATTTCATTTTATGTAAATCAGAAAATAAAGCATTTAAGGTAACTTATATCCTAAAAACTATGCAGATTAAATAACCATTTTTCTGACATCTTTGTGGTATCATTTACAAATTACCCTTTTTAAGAAGATTTGAAGGGACGATAGTCTGAGAGAAATCTTTTAACACAATGATTCATGATTAATTTTTTTTTTCAATCATGATTGATTTTTTAATTATCATTGAACTAAGAAAATGCTTGTTAAATATTTCCAAGATCTGATATCTCTTCATTAATGCAATAACGTGGAATAGTTCGACTGAGAATTTGAATTTGTCCTTTGATCTTGCTTAAAAATGAGGAAGTAGCTGGGTAAATTGGACAAATTTACCCAGCTACTTCCTCATTTTTAAACAAGATCAAAGTGGTTGACTTCAATCAGTAGAATCAGAAACAAAAATATAACTCAGTAAAACATAAGTATATTTCCTTAAAGATAACCTGGTGAGAAAAAGCAAAGATAGATTGCTTTTTTTCACCAGGGGTGCATTTGTTGCTTAAAGATAACACATGCAACCCCTGGTGAGAAAAAGCATCATTCTCAATGATGGTGCATAGAGGATTCGATACCAAACTTAACCAAAGAACGTCTTATTGATAAAGCCAATGTTAACCACGTGTTCTGTTGAACTTGAGGTGATGTAGAAGAACTTTGCCAACACAGTGATGACGTTGCATAATTCTGCAACTCAAAATGGCATCGTAGTTGACTGTGATGACCTCAATTAATAAAGATATTCAGAAATGGATTGCAATAATTACATCAATAAAATATGAACAACGTATGCTTTTAATTATGAAAATACAGAAAATAATAAAAAAATAAAAATAAATTGTATCATACAAAAGAATGTCTTGCATTCTGTAAAATTACTGGGAGTGGATTTTATTTAGTAATTTTTCGAGCTTAGGTATATATTTTTAAGAACATCTTCCAAACATTATAATAATACAAAAATATCATATCAATGTGTGAGCTATGTATAGTAATAATATATATATCAAATAATTAAATGTGTGTCGTTTCCGCATTCTATATTTTATTCGATTTTTGGTTTTTGCCGTCTTAAATAATACTAATTGGTATATATCTACATTAAAAAAATTAAATTGTGATTTTATTCTTTGTGCTGTCTATATTATTTTAATATTTTGTTATCTGGAACGGATCTCTAGCTTCACGCCATTTTCCGTAAAGTTCAGCAAATTGAATCATCATTTGCAATGGGCAGTGATTGGGAGGGTGATAACATTCACCCTCACCAAGTTGATGGCGCTCCGTGGGTCGGGGACGTTAATATGATTGGATCATGAATGGCACCATATTAATATACATATAATATGTGATGTTCAAAGTCCTTCCGCTGGTGTGGCTGGATGTGTAGGGGAGAGTACCAGTTTAGGTGTGACGTTGTCACATGAAAGTTGCTCAAAATTACGAAGCATTTGGTGATATCTGAGTATTCCAAGCCCGTTAATCTAAAGACACTGTCCGGTGCTCGCATGCACCGCTATTTGTGTATTGGGTCATCTGTTACTCAGAAATGTTTTCCTAAAAGTAACATATTAATATTTAATGGTTAAGAAATACTGCGTTTTTTCTATCAGAATAATCTTTGCTTACAAAAAGAATTTTTTTTTTTTAATCAGATGGTGGTATTTTCAGCACACAAGATTTGATTAGATTAAGATATGCAACTCATTGTGGACGGACATTCTTATCCCGGATGTGAGTATTTATGAGGTTGAAACTCATGAAATGTTGAAACCCAAGTTAGAAGGGGGGCCTAAGAGTTGATAACAAAATATCTGACGATTCTGTTTTATTTACTTGATTGGAACCTTTATGAATCCAGAAACATTAGAAATCCATAATAATTTTTACACGTGTAAAAACGGTCAGTATATTCATGTGAATTTATGTGATGATTTGGACAGTCATGCGATGACATTTCGCTAATATTCTTTTGGATCGAACATTTTAAAAGGAATTAAAAAGAAATTCAAATAGTTATATAGATAGATAAACAATGCTAGGTTGTAGAATTTTGAACTATACCAAACTATTGATATATGATTTTATGATAAATGTTTCCTTATTTTTAATCAGTCTCAAGTGACGAAGTTTATATCTGAAATTTCCTCGTCCTCAAAACTTCCTCGAAATTTTATGTTAAAATTTCCTTTGAAATTTCTCATCAAAGAAGAAAAAAATATTTTAAGTTCATGTAATCTTCAAAATGGTTGTTCATGTTATGCCGGGATTTATCAAAGATAAAATTTAGCTATTTGTCATACTGTCGTTATCTTTTACATACGATATCTAATTAAACAAGAATGCGTTGTTTTAAGAGAATTCGGAACCATTAAAAGTATCATCGATTGAGTTGGAGTTGAACTCACATTTTTGTATATTATAGCATTTAGTTACGAGCTCGGCGCTAAAATTCTGGAAATCGCGAAATATTTTTAAAAAATTATACTTAATTAAATTTTGTATCGTATAAGTAGAATTTTTTAAATCGCCCAATAAAGAACTGATTATAAGGCAGTTTTTCTACCTTGAAATCTTATATCAATGTGGAAAATAAGGATGGTTATAAGAATGACAATATTCTCTTTGCAAAATGAGTAGATTTTTGTAGTTTCCCCAAAACGAGTGTTTTGATGTAAATATGATCTGTTTTTATCTGATTTTTAAATAAAAAATAATATGATAATTGATTAATCAGAATGTTTGCATATAAGGGCATATTTTCTGGCATTTGGTACAAGTTTCGATTCTTGTATCGGATGTGATAGTAAGTGAATCGGAATTTATTTTAAATAATAAATTCAATTCAAGTTATTTCGTGAGAAGGTGACTATGGAAAAAGTGAATATAGAACATAAACCAATTAATATTTTGTTTCGAAAAAGATCATGTAAATGAAATGGAAAAATATTTCGATTATAAATCATTATAAAAATTAAATAAAGAAAATACTCCCAATCTTGTATTATTACATTTATCATGATTAATAGGCTTGGAGTAATCATTAGCATTAAGTAGATATTTTACATTTTATTCAGTATTAGTTACAATACACCCATAAATAGGAAATCTAAATTTTCACATATTTCTAAAATATAGAATAAATACACTGAAAAATTCACAGTTTTGTTAATTCCTTAACTCACAGTTTAAACAAATTTCTCTAAAAAGCAAGTATGTAGATTTTTTTACGATTATTTCGAACTGCACCTGACAATCCTTTCGCTTTTATTTTTTTCTAAGATTGCCATTCGATACACTGATGTCCAATTTCTCTTGTGTAATGCATAATATCTTGAGTAATGTTAAATTTTAAAGAAAGTCTTTTCAACTGGTATTTCGTAACACTGTTTATCTTCAACTTTTTTTAAAACATTAATATTTTCCTGAAATATTAACGTCAAGGAATCCAAAGGAATGTAAAATATCTACATTTTTCAAAAATTTTAAATATTAGTGCATACTGGTTTGTGTTCTCATTATTTAGCTTAATGCATTCTCGTCTGAATATTTATAATTCGAATAAACTATAATATAAATTTATTTAAAGCACTTAAATGATTTTCTAAGTTGCTATGTGCCTTCTTTAATTTTTAATGAAGGATTCTACTTAAATGCCTTTGAACTAAAACATCGATTGAAAAATTTGTAACATTTATTTAAATTATTATAATGTCCATCTGCCTGGACCCATATACCACATTTTCATCCCCATAAAGAAAACAATGACATATTATCCAGTGGGCACACAATGGATATCTTGAAACTGAGTGGGTCTTCGTAATTTATAAACACAGAAACCAAATATAAGACTTCTGAACTTGGCCTGACATCCCAGAGGTATCATTTCACATAGAAGAAATTGCCACCACGATATATTTAACTTGCCCCAGCCACCATTAGTGAATATAATGGGTATTTGATTGGGTCGGGATTCGAACTCAGTGCTTTCTGATAATGAGAACAAACGCCCTAAAACAAACAGGCCACCACGAATTTTGTTTTAAATTATTAAATAAGTTTTTAATCTTTTTTATTATTCATTATAAAAAATATGCTTATCAACAAATTATCGAAATGAAGCAATAATGCTATAAAAAGGCGGCACTGTACTTTGCAGCAGGTAATTTGCTGAAACAACACATAAATGTGTGTGAAAGATATATAAATGTAAAAAATGTTATGCATGAAGAATGTGTAAACTGTATAATAGGAAAGGACTGTACACTAGAGGCATGCAAAGCCATTACCAGTACTAAACTGTAATAAAAACAATTGCCATGTAAAGTCATTGTGTTAATATTGCTGTATTTTGTTTTGATTTAGTAAAATAAATACCTTATTTTGATTTTTTTATAATATCAAAATAAAACTGTTATTCTTTAATATTATTTTTTTTATTAAAACCGAAAAACTGCATTATTATTTATCATTTGTTGTGTTTTGAGTCATAAATGGGCCTTATGTCATCTGAAAATGTTGATTTGTATGCAGAACATCTCTTTATTTTTCTGTAATTTATTTCTTTAATCCTTTATTTCTTACAAATATAAAAATAAATATGATTCGAACGTATATTAAAAAATAAAAATAAGTACTTCACATTTTAAGAAAAATGTGATTATTTTTCTTAACAATTTGATGTCTAACCAAACTTATGAAACAAATTTCTTCTTCTTATTCGAGTGTTGAATTATTTTTCCTTCATTAGTTAAAAAAAAAATACAAAACAGATTTCAAAAACATTTCTTTCTAGAAATTACTTCTGATTGGTTTTCCAGTTTTCATTTCCTCCTCATGGTTTCGTTCCTTTATTATTATTTATTTCGTTTATTCATTCAAAATATTTTCTTTTCATTTTCAATCATGTTTTTTCTTTTGTTTGAAATTTTTCATAATTCTTAGCTTTAAATTGCTTTTGATTTGCCATAACAAGTCCATGTCTTTCCTTAAAGTAATTCAGGTTTGGAACAATGCATTTGAATGCGACACAACCTGGCGTAAAAAGACAAGCCTCAAAGTACTGCTTTTTAATTTAATTTAAGATTATCAAATATACGCGCTTTTGAAAAATACTTTTATTAAACTAACCGACTGGATGCAAATATTATCAGAATTCTTTATTATTACATATGAATGTAGAAAAAAACTGATGGAATGCTTATGCATATTATTTTAATTATAATATGTATTCGGTAAAAATTTAACAATTTCAAGAAAATTAATATAAATTTAAAAAAAGTGAATGTGATATTATTAATAATGAAATTGACTACTGTTGAAAATAATTTCATTGGATATATAATAAAGTATGATATATTACTTTACACATAAATGCGCGTTTTTTATGTTTGATTATAAAGAACTCCAATTGTTTTTGGAATTGTGTGTGTGTTATGGCTATTAATTTTCTTCAAGAAGTCCTAAATTTTTAAATACTGGGTAAAAAAGAATCAAAAAAAATTTTTATTCAAGTTTTACTAATAAATACTATTATTTGTGATTATGCTAACTACTTAACGAAATTTTAAACTGGTATTTTTCACAATTATCAACTTCTAAATCTTAGGAATCATGAAACCCTAAATTTTCTCATCCTGATTTTCAAAAACATCGTTTATTTACTATTAACAGGTTTTTAAACACAATTTTTTTTTAAGTATTCTTCAGTGCGCTGAAAAGTTCGGAACGACAAGGCTTAAGAAGCCTCAAATTTGTGAATTTTAGATTGAAAACTTCATTAAATAAAAAAAAACTATCATTAAATCATTTTTGGCAGTTAATATTGTTCAAATAATTGTTAGATTTGGAAATCTTAAATAACTTATTGAATGCAGCTTCAAAAAGAGCACTATCATGGGTAAAAAGTTGCCGTCTTGGTACTTATAATTAGATTATTACTTATATTAGCAATAAAAAAATCTCCTGATAACATTAGTTTCAGAATACAAATATCAAGGAAGCAATAAACTTTTTTTCGTAATGGGAAATATTGTACACAAAAAATGATAATTTGTTATAACTAAAAACATGACAGATGATAAATAAAATCTTCTTCAAATACAGAATATTACTTCTGTTTGTAAATTTTTAAGCTCAACATGGAAGGAAAGGAATGAATAATATTATAGACCTGTTTATAAGGAAAAAAAACTGTCACTAGTTCACTAGAGCATGTATGTGTATTTGGTATTTATTATATATATATATATATATATATATATGCACGCTAACAAATACTTTTCAGTACATTCGAGTGGAAATGCCATTTTAATTATAAATGGTGATAGACAAAACTCGTAGTAAATTACAATTTATCTGAATTTAACATCAAGGATTTACAAAAAGAACTAATTTTAAGCATTTTATTGGAATGAGGTATTCTGGAACAAGACATTATATGCATACCTTGAAAATATAAGTACACTGAACTATAAATTTTTTTAGATATTCAAATCTTAAAATATTCTCTAATTATTTAATAGTTTTTAAACTTTTATGTCAAAGAATATAATGATAATATAACATTCTATCTATGTTACACAAAATTATTAAGTAAACATTTATCTCTAACCTTATGTGCATGCATTTAGTATAAGGAAGTACAAATATTTATTAAAGTCAATTTTTCAAAGGAACAATTTCTAAATAATTCATTAATTACTCTACGGACTATTGAATAATAATTCGAAATATATACTTTAAATACATTAATTCAAAATGGCAGAACCATCAAATTCTGTTTCGAAATTTTGATAAAATCTGTGCTAAATAAATTTTTAATTAACATTCTCTAAGATATAAGCATAAATTAGAAGTTGGCTACGAGTGGCATTAAAATTTCATGTTGCAGTTCATTAAATCTTCAAAGTCAAGTGTGTTTGCCTGTAGGACAGTACTTTGAAAGATAACTCCTTATTCCCTTGATCGCCTCCACGCAGTTATAGACTAAATCTGAAGCCTGTTGCAAGCCTTTTTAACATTCATAGCATATTATTGCCTTACGGATATAATTTTCATCGAAATTGAGGTATATTTACATGCTGCAATGTAAGACAAACCAAGCCAGGAAACATCCCCGTAGTACCAATTCAGCCTAGTAGTGTGTAGAAAAAGGATATGGTTAAAACCACACTCTTTAAGGAAAAAAGTTCTGAATTTAATCTTTATCATTTCTGAACAATGATATATATATGTGTGTTGCTCTTTCTCTTTCTACATTCATATCTTTCACTGAATTAGGTATTTTAGAAATTTTCCAGATTTCCATTAGTGACAGTAAATACGCAATTTACTATCTTTTAAAAATCTTCACGAAAAGTAGTATAATGTAAATATCCAAATGCCATAAATCAAATTTCAACTGGTCGGTTAATTCTTATGTTTTCTCAAACATTTTGCTGTTCAATTGTGGTTAAGATAGAACTTGTGATCTTCTCGATAAGCTGCAATCCACTCTGCTTCAAAATCCCAGACTGCGCGACTTGTGTTTAAAAAATTTCTTCTAATAGGTTGAGTAAATGAACTGATTTAATTTACATTTATGTCCATAAATTAAGGATAATTCAGAATCACACAGAAATTGAACTCTAAAATAAGTATTTATGCATAATTATTTCACACATCTTGAAGAATAATAATATGAAAATTACAAGAAACCAGGAGATGCCGCTGATAGTGTGTCATAATGACGAGAGTGTAAGAGAAAAGTATATGAAGATTGGTTTGTTGACGCTCAACGGTCATTTTTTTTTTTGCACACGAGGGCTAATTAGACCGGGACTCACGATTTAAAGTGGATTCCGAACTGCTATAAACATCAATGCCCAAGGTGGGATTCGAACCCACAAACTATTGAACCGAAGGCAAGAGCGCTAACCATTCGGCTGCCAGTTCGGCAGAAGTATATACGGAATGGTTTCAAAGAAGTAAAATTATTTACAAGTACTTTAAAAACCTTTCAGTGCAATAACCGCATAGTTATGGCACAAAGGAAGCATTTGGTTGATGTTTTACGTGGTAGAATTATCGGCCGTCTGGAATGTGAACGTTCCCGGATGAAAGTATCCGAGGAACTTGAAATCGCCCAGAGTGTCATGTCCAGGCTTTGGCAACGGTTCCAAGATGATGGTAAAGTGAATAGACGTTACAGCACAGGTCGTCCCCGAATTACAACGCCGGATGAGGACCGGTATTTAGTAGTTACTGCCAAATGAAACAGACGGAATACAGCATCAGAATTATCAGTTCTCTTCAGCTACTGGTACAACAGTTTCAAGGCAGACCGTGTACAGACGCTTAGGGCAGATTGGTCTATATGCTCATAGGCCTTTCAGATGTGTTGTATTTACCACAGCTCACTGTCACCTGTGGTTAGCCTGGAGTAGAGAGTATGCATTGAGGGCACCGCATCAGTGGTCATGTTTGATGTTTTTTGACGAGTCCAGGTTTAACTTTCAAGCTGATTCTCACCGCACTTTCATATGGAGAATGCCAGGTACACGTTACCACCAAGAGAACGACACTGTTACGGTGGTGCATGATTGCTCGTTTGGGAAGGAATTATTCTGGGTTCCAGAACTAACCTGCCTGTTCAGAATGTAACCATGACAGGCCACATCTATCGGGATGTCATTCTGAACAACATGTACGTTTGTGTCGGAGCACCACGGATGCAGAATTTCTGTTTATGAAGGACAACGCCCGTCCTTACCTAGCAAACATTGTAGACAAATGCCTTCAATCGGAAGATATCACCCGTATGGACTGGCCAGCATACTAACCAAACTTGAATCCAATAGAGCATGTGTAGGACATGCTTGGATGATGTGATCAACGACGAACATGGACGTAAGAAAGCTATGATTTAGCGCTTCCAGTTGAATTCTGGTTCTGCTTGCAGTATCATGACGGCCACATTCATGTTTTGAAACATTGTGGAAAACAAATATTTCCAGTGTGGACCATCTACGATTCGAAGATTTTTTTTTAATATTTAATTGTTCATTTTATATAATTTTATATCCAGCCAACTTGTCTTGTGGTCAGCGTGCTGGACTGCGGATAGGGAAGTCCTGGGTTCGAATCCCGGTTCAGGCATGGATGTACTTTCTCTCTTTCTATCCTGTCTTTGTCCATTCATTGTGTGTGAATGAGGTGTGAAGGATTGCCTACCCTATAAACGGGTCCCCATGGCATATGTGTGT
Source organism: Latrodectus elegans (assembly GCA_030067965.1). Lineage (NCBI taxonomy): Eukaryota > Metazoa > Arthropoda > Arachnida > Araneae > Theridiidae > Latrodectus > Latrodectus elegans. Next base: position 39,357,177 of record CM057822.1, on the reverse strand, counting down.
GTACTGAAGAAGTCGGACGCCACATCAAATACGGTTCAGTTGGAAAAGTGGAGCAGCGCACCCCAATTTTCCAGCTTAGCTAGCACACGAGAACAACACACAATTTTATAATTGGATTAGTTGTATTTAGCAATTTTGATTTGAATTTATTTATATACTATTTTTTAAGTACTGAATTTTTAAAGTTTGGAAAAACATTTAATAAATTTTTTTCGTATGGTTCTGTCACTCAAGAGAGTTTTACTGAGTATATAGATGACAGCTAAACAGAGCTTAAAATAAATTTTTGAAAATTTAATGAAAATTTTCTTACAAATGTAATATCTTTTTTTTTTTTTTTTAGTGTAATAGACTTAGTTGATGCATATTTTTTTATTATTTGCACATTTTCGGGGTGTCATAGTTTTAACATCAAGTAACGTAATATTTTAACAACATTAATTAATTTTATGAGTATAAGATTTTAAAAACAAATAAATGAAAATGTGAATTTTAATTTTTTTCTTCTATTGAAAAATTAATTGCAATTAGAAGCCAAATAGTTCTCCTGTATAACACCAATTATAAAAGCAACTAGAAATATGAATATTAATTTTCAACATCAAAGATTTAGTTTAATTAGCTTTTATCAATCAAATTTATGTTTGCATATTGGAGTCTTCACGCTTATAATTGAAAGGGCATTCATCTTCTGTATATATACATAACTCTTAATATATATATATAAATGTCTGTATAGAGAGGTTTAATTTTCAACATTAAAATGTGTTCAGCTTAATTAACCTTCATCAATCAAATTGGCAGCAATGAAGCTTTAATTTAATATACTGCAATTTAGATTAAAGTTCATTAGGTAAGATTAGATTCGCTGATAATCAAACCATGTTCGAAATTCGTCCAATAGATTATTATGACACCATACGCACCATATTCGATGGAAAGCACGACTAAAATGCCCAATTAAATCTTATTTGACTCATTTCTAACATAATTTAAATGTTCTAAGCAAATATATTTCCAGAGTTGATTCGTCTCCCTAAGTCAGTGTAATAGCTAATGTTTCTCTTAAATGTTTGGCGAGAAAAATCTAGAAGTTTGACATCTGTGGATTTAGTTGGAAATTCTTCCTCTGGTGTCTAAAAACTGTCTCTATTGTTTTCAATTGATTTTTTCCGAATCCATAGTATAATTACAGCATTATACAACTGTAATCTGCCAATCGATGGTGGAGTGGTTAAGAACTCAAACTTCGAAATAATGGATCCCGGGTTCAAATCCTGGTTCGGGAATGGATGTTCCTCTCTCTCTATCTGTGTGTGTATGTGTTTCTATACCATTTCATTTTCGGGGCAAAGATGGTGCACCCACTGGTTGCCCTAATGTATAAGTTGCCGAGCTCCAGTGGCTTAGCAGCTTTACGCTTTTTTTTCCTGTTAAGATCAGTAAAGTGAAGCATCATTTACCACGGGCAGTGATAAGGAGGGTGACAACGCATTTCCTCACTGGGTTGCTGGAGCTCCGTAGATTGGAGACGCGTCCATGTTTATATGTGGCATCCAAAGTCCTTCCTTATTTTATAGCGCGGTGTGACTTGTATTAAAAGTTGTATAAAATTACGAGGCACTTGGTGATAAGCGAGTATTCCAATCCCATTAACCTAAAGACACAGTCCAGGGCTCACCTACACAGCAGTGTATGTATGCATCCACCTTTACCCCTTGTAGCGCTGAATGTATTAATCCTAAGATCAACCAGTAATTGGAAAAAAAACAAAACTGTAATCTGAAGCTCTATCTAATCTTATAAATATATATATATATATATATATATATATATATATATATATATAAGGATATAAGATTAGATAGAGAGTCAGATTAGAGTTTATATATATATATATATATATATATATATATATATATATATATATAATATATATATATATATATATATATATATATAATATATAATATATAATATATATATATATATAATATATATATATATATATATATATATAATATATATATATATATATATATATAACTTTTCAAGTTCTATCCTTCTCAAGCTCATTTTGGAGTCTCATGAAGTTTTATTCTCAATGAATTCCCTTTCATGTGTAGACATATATGGCAATGAGCACGCAGATAGATTGGCCAAGGAGGGGTGGTACCAGATAATCCTTCCTCTTCAACACTTACCTTTTTAGAGCATCGGTATATAGTTAATTCTGAAATTTTGAAAGAGTGAAGGATTCCTTCCTGGCTTCTCATTTGCCCTCAATTGTGACAGAGTCTCTAGAACCGCAATTTTTAGACTAATAAGTGCATGGCCACACTCGGGGTCTTACGTATTTCGAAAGCAAGAAAATCTTTGGGGTCTGCTCTAAATGTAAAACTGAGCAGGCTTTTCTTAATCATATTCTGGACTGTTTTGGACTTTCCAGAGAGAGAGAAAGAGAGAGGATATATACTCATCCCACCTTATGGTCCTCGATTTCCTAAGGGTCAAGATCTGATGAAACTTGTCTGACTTCGTCAGACATTTGGAGAATAAGCCACAACAACAACATTTCAAGTGATTGCTTAGGCTATATTACGTTTTGGAGATACGTTTCTGCTTATCTTTACTTTGTCATACAAAGTCATTAACTACAGTCAAAACAACAGTAATTTGGAAAAGTGATCAATTAATGAGGTTGAAGACTAAGGCCGATCTTTCCTTTCACTGCCACGACAGTGAAGATCATTGGATCTTATAGAATTTTTAATATTCATGGGCTTAAGAAATTTTTTATATAAATTCTCTAATCAATCAATCACGTAAATTATGCTCTTTCCAAATAGGCCCACACATTTAAAACAAAAGACAATGCAGATAGTTCATTTGTTTCATTGCCTGTTTCTTATTTTTACATATAGAAGGCTCTTAATGTCACAAGCCACGGAATGATTTAAATAGCGGCCAGGCCACAGGATCTTCATCAGTGCTGTATCTTTTTTTTTTCTGCGTTTACCCAAAAGAGAAATATTGGGTTCCACTAAAATTTAATATGTATAGATATCTCAACATCATGAAGATATTCAGTAACATCAAGTAGCAGATTCGTTACATTAAAATAATCACATTCTTATTGGTTAAAAATGATAGTAAACATAACTACAAACGATATCCCCCCCAATTCTATATATAGCTATTTTATTATTTCTTTTCACTTAAACTGATAATAATTAACCTAACTCCTAAAGCACAGAAGTAAGCAAATTCATATTTCACTGTGAATAATTCAGATCACGTAAAATTGAAATTTCATCAGCAAATGAAAGATTAGTGTTAGTTATCACCAAATTAAAAATTTTAAAACGAAAAGCCTTCATTTTTTACAAAAGAAATGTAGTAATTAAATAGCTCTATTGTATGTATATAAAATACTAAACAAAGTAAAGACAATCGTAATCTGTCATGTGAAATCACTAAAGTAAATTGTAATTGAAAAACAAATGTTACTACAGACTTACACTCTAAGCACTCAGATCAAAACATGTTTTAGTTTTTCTTATAATGTTAATTCAAGTAAAAATTCTTGCCTTAATATTTTATAGTTTTGATAAAAAAAAAAGTGATTATTTTTAGTTTTATTCTAGTTAAAGATTTTCTCTTTGCCTTAAATTTTCGGTATTTAAAAAAAACTCAAAATAAATATTAAAAAGTAAATAGTAAATATATAAATCTGTCTCTCCTCCCTTTTTAAGTCAATATACTAAAAAGTGAAACTTATTGATATGAAAATAATAAAATATTCAATTTCTTTCTTTGAAAAATTGCTCTTTTCGTGGAATATAATTGTAAAAAAATACTTAATTTTTTTTTCTCTTTGATAGAGAAAAGTTTAGATTACAAAACAAAAGAAATGCCAATACTTCTTAACTCATATAATTGATTTTCAAATAAATGCAGTTTTCATAGTCTTCTTTTTTAAGTTAAGTAATCTATTTTTCAAGAGTTGGATCATTTTTCTCACTTGAAGTCTTCAACTAAACCTAGAATAATTTGTGGATAAAGAAACGCAAAATAACTATTGAAGTTTTGAAGGATTGGGGCACTCATAATATTGAATTTTTATATAAACTTTCTATGAAGCTTAAAAAAAGTTCTCTAAATTTCATGATTGGAACATTTATGATTGAATTTTTATATAAACATTCCATGAAACTTATAATAAAATAATCTTCAAATTTTATGATTAATCGATGCAATTTTAGATATTTTTCGCCGTCTATGAAATATAATTAAATTATCTAAGTTATCTGACCAAACGTTTTCTATAAATATTTACTTTATTTATAAATATAATTTTAATAATTAGTAAAGAATATTTTTAAAATCAAATTAAAATAATATTTTCAAATTAATATTAAAAATGTTTAAAAATGAAAATGAAAAACACTTGATTTCTAACTTCTAATTATCATGTTTTGAAGTTGTTTTCAAACAAAAATAATACAAAAAGTCCTGGTTATTCACCATAAATCGGTGGATAATGAGGATTGTATTTATAAAGAAATAAAAATGCTAAAATAAACTTACGAATCAATTTTTAATGTTTAATACCACTAATTTATATCTGTTCATGAACATGTGAACAGAAATGTTAAACGGAAATAACTTGTATAATCTGTATCAAAAAGAATTCGTGTAATCTTCATCTGCCTTTATGATGCGACTTCTTTGCTACCAAGTTTCAAGTTTTGCCATCCAAAAGGTTTAGGTAGTTGATTATGCTTAGAGATTCCATCACTAGGAAAAAAGGCTGCTGGAATTGTATACATTATACTAGTCTTATTTATTATAGTGTCACTAGAGAAAGTAGCGAATGTTTTGTATAATTTCCAATTTATATTATACCATAAATACATCAGGTATTCTCTAAAATTTCCACCGTAAATCTTAATATTTAAAAAATTATTAATTCGATTAGGAAAATAGGTATTAGTTACAAGAATGTAACTAGTACCTATTTTCAATGTTGGATGAGACAAACTAAAGGGTTCCTATTGTCTACTCCATGAGCTGGCATGTCTGTCTGTAAGTCTGAACGTAGTATATGAAAAAAGTCAATCACAAAATAATGAAACAATAAATTTATCACAAAAGAATGTTTTCGATTGGACTAATTTTGTTTATTAATATACATAACACATAATACAGGATAAATATTTAGGGATAAAATTGTAGCTGAGGTGGATTTTTTTAATTAAAACTTAAATTTACAATAAAATTTGCGATTTTAAATATAGCGATTTCAACAGGCAGGGAGTGGCACTCAAAATAATCCAATAAAATTTTTAAAAAATCTCATATTCCATAACAACATTGATTTCTCAGTTTATTATTATCTACTTATTATAATTATCTACTAGCAATTATAGTCTTACAACCATAAACAGTTAATTTCATATCGAAATAGTTTTTTTTTAAGTACAAAATCAATGGTTTGCGATAATGAATTTGATGTGAATTTAGAATTTAAAGTGACATTTCGCTTTGCCACTGTCCATGGCTAAGGGCAGAATAGAACTCTCAAATAGTTGAACTCATGACAAAGTCCATATTTTTCCATGTCAAGCTAAATCTGTACTCAAAATTTTTAATAGCACCTTTTTGAAGGAAAAACTTTGGCTGAAAATTGGATAATATTGTTAAACACGCCTTAAATTTGGTGTGTTTAACAATATTATCCAAATTTGACGGTTTAGTTGTTAATTTTTTGTCCATTAGCTTAAGAATTCGTAAGTTCGATTCTTACATTGGATTCTTGAAGTGATTTGGAGTATACTTTATTCCTAATTTCCATTCTAATTATCCCGTGTGGGAAAATCACTGCCGTAGGGTTGCAAGTAAAGTAATAAAAATTTGAAGACATTTAGTAAGGAAAACGGTGCTAAATTATTTTTAAGAACAATTATATAATCTTATTCCTCTCTATAAGAAACGTATATTGCTTTATTTTATTGTCAAACTGAAATTTTCATTGAAGTCATTTTTCAAAATCACTTTTCAAATCAATTATATTTAGAATAAATTAATCCAAATAAAAAAGTATAAAAAAATCGAAATAAGATGGGTTTTTTTTAATTTTTAGGAACTAAGAAAAGGCGTGTCTTATACCTCTTGTGGGTTTTTTTATTCCCACTCAACTTGAGTGAAGTAATTTTAATTAATTTCTGTGATATATTAAAACTGTTTCTGTCATTTTACTTTTTTTAATTTTCTGTTAAGTGCACTTCGTTTCGAAATCAGATTTAATTTGTTTTGTTGGAAACCCGATATTAAGTTGTTCTTTAGCTTTCAGGTTCTTTTTATTAAGAAATATTTTCTATTATCGGTGCAATATTGTATTGATAATTTGGTTTTTTTGTTGGATTATGTCATCAGAATTTGGTATGAAACTAATTAAAAATATTATTTAATTCAGATTTTTTTCTAAAATCATTTCGAATCAGATTTATAAAAAAATTCACGAATTTAAAATCTTATATCTGTAAGAGTGACATAATAAATAACGAATGTTTGGAAGAGCTATACTCATCTGCAATAAGGAAAAGCTACAAATTTGCCTTATTCCGATCCTAAAGTAATTTTTAATTAGTAATTCTAAGTAATTTTTAATTTGCCTTATTCCGATCCTAAAGTAATTTTTAATTAGTAATTCTAAGTAATTTTTAGTCTTGAATACAACCAAATAGTTTTGTCTCCCGAATGTCAAATAATTTTTGACTGACATGTCTGCACAGTATAGTCAAATTGTTCATAACCGAATTTGAACACCAAAAGAGTTTATTTCTGTAATCTTAAACGCTTTTCGCGCACGCGTCAATATAATAATCAAATAATAATTATACTAATTTAACAGGTTAAAGGACGTTCAACTCTCTGCGAAGTACATTAATCAAATTATCTTAATCTGAACTAGAATACCGAACTGTTTTCTTATCTAATATCAAATTCATACTGTCCCTAAAATTTCTTATACATATAAGATAAAAGTAAAATGTGTAAGATGTTGCCACGCGCTGTAATGAGGAAGTGGTTGAAATTTTTTGTGGAAATTTTTTGTGAAAGCTAATTTTGACCATTGAATTTTTTCTTCTAATATCCATTATATCGCCAAATGCATTTCTGTTGTGATAATACTCATAAATTATAACTTTGGAAAAATTGAAAAATATTGAGCACTAGGATTCAATAATGATAAAAGGCCAATTTGAGAAATTAAATTTGAATTAATTAATTACCATAATTACTTTAATTAATTACCACTGAAATAACTAGTGTCATGTGATTGATTTTTATGAGATATTTTCTGGAAGATAAATGGCATCTGAACGGTCTTGCTCTGACTTTCAGCTCAGTTGCAAGTGGATTTTATACGAAATCAGACGTCGTTGCTATTTGCTTTTCAGTTTGTTGCTTTAAACTAAAAGTCTTGGTTAAATTAACCAATGCAATACCAAACCAACTCTTTTAAAAAACACAATTAATAAAATCACTTTCTTCTGCTTTTATGCAAATTATGACATTTTATTAAATGTTATTTGAAGATAATAAAAGCTTACATACATCGTAAAAAAATAATATTATAAATAGGAATTAAAAAGATATATACTTATATAAAAAGATGTATACTTATTAATTGATAAAATTTAAAAAGGATGCAAAAAAGAACTGATAAAAAAGATAGTAATATTCAAATGATTCAGATTAAAATATATTTTCTTCATAAAAAATTTTTTTCCGGTTGAATATTTCCTCATTAATTGTTCCTTAATATTTCATTGCTTGGGATTATCAGTAATTTAGTTCTTACTTTAGGGATAAAAACAAATGATTGTTCATTCAATTAAAAGAAAAATTATAATACAGACTATTTTTTTTAATTTCCTTTTTTAATAAAGAAATTTATAAATCAGTAGCTGGATTTTTATTAATAAAATACAAAACAATTTTTGAACTGTATTTTTTTGAAAAAGGAATGTATGTCTTTAGAAAGATATGTGGTTTTTTTCTATTATTTTATAGTTTTAAATGTTGTTATTTTCTTAATTGATTTGTTGTAGATTATTTTTAATGAATATTCCCTTAATCCTCATTTTTGCTTTTGAAGATAAAGGCTCCTGAGGTTTCTCTTCTCCTAGAAGTAATTAAATATTTACTGGCCTGATATTTTTTGCAGACATTGATTTTTACCTTTCTTTTAGATTTTAAAAGAAAAAATTATTGAATTCTTTTATATACCATTTTAGCTGTGTTTCATATGATTACGATGATATTATTAAAATATTTACAAAATTAAAAGAGATTTTTATTACAAAGTGTTTTCTTTCATCAAAGGATAATCTTTCAAAAGAACAAATCTAAATTGATTGAATTGAAACACAAGATCTTAAATTTGAAGCGATATTTTAAGAACATTCCTGTGATAAAAAAATACTTCTTCTGGACAATTTAAGAATTTATTGAGCCGTTTGAAAATGAATGGCAAATATAAAACGAAGAAAAATAATCACTTGCCAAATTAAATATGTTATGTATTTAATTTGGATTGTTTTAGTTATTGTTGCAGCAAAACAAATTCAATTGCTTAAATATTTATGAGTACATTTGCTATTACAGAGGATTGAAAGTGATAAAAATAATTTATAAAGATTATTTTAAGTGATAAAAATAAAATTAATTAAATAAAATGAAACGTTAATTTTATTTTTTCTTGAAGGATATATAAAGAAGTAAAGAATCTTATGCAAAAGTTAATTAAAATATGTGGTTATTAGGATTCCATAATCATTTAATCATAAATCATGCAAATAAAAATTTCTTCATGCCTGAGGTGTTTAATGTTATACCATCAGATTTTACTATTTTTAAAATAATCATGCAATAAAATTCACAGTTCCATACATTCCTTCATAAACCATTGGTTTAAACTATAAATTATATTTTGCAAGAAAGAAACCAAGAAATAGTTTATTGTTTCAACCGAAAAAAACTACGTCTATTGTAGTAAAGTGGTATTGGAATTAAAATTATCTATATCGTCCATCTTTAGTAGACGTGTATAGACCTATATGATTCTTTTCAAACTTAAAAGTAAGCATTAAAGTTTGATTTTTTATCATTTACTTGCTGAGAATATGTAGTTCCTTATAATGACTATCAAATATGTATGGATAGATATTATTTAAAGAAATTATCATTTGGAACTTAAAAATTTACTGGGCCTTGATTAAATGAATTTCAAAGATTCCTAATATATCCTAATAATAATTAAAACTTAAATATATTATGTATTGCTCAATAAAATAGAAGGTGATTATGATGAAGCTGCTTTTTTTTATCAGCCTCAGATATAAAATTCAATTATTGTTTTTCATGCGATTTTAAAACGTCACGATAGCATAATTTATTTTAGCTTATGACTCCTCGACTTATTAATAGAAAACTCGAATCTCCACAGAAAATCGTAGCAAATACTCTTTTTGGTGGGGGAATAATTTTAAGTATACCTCTTAGGGTGTCTCTATGTACGAAAGCCATAGAGACACCTTAAGAGGTATGTCTATGTTTCTATGTACGATGCATACTTCGCTAACTTTAAAAGACAATGCAAATTAAAGAAGGTGGGCTACTGAACATCAGAATCAGATGTATGGTGATAAAAGAGAAATGTGGTAAAAGGTAGATGTAATTTGGAGTATGACGTCAAATGTGCTTTGATATTGTGAAAGAAATTCACATTCGTTTAAAAAAGATTAAGGAGAAATATAAAAGCAACAACTCTATGAAACAAGCATATAAGACTTTTTTACTTTTTATATATAGAGAAACACAAAAACTAAAGTGAATAAAAATACATTTTCAAGTAATTAAAAGTAACTCTTGGTAGTGCAGTTAAAAAAGTGCGTAAAAAATCTTACAACTCTTTGATATTTATTATTAAATTAAATACGAAAATCTTACACTAATGTGAAATTATTACAAATGTGTTATTCAGAGCTGAAGTAAAGTTTTTAAAATGACTATAATCATTCTTTACAACCCTTATGCCTTGTTCATGACTTTAAAAAATTTAAATATATTTAAATTAACTGAAAATAGTATTCTGCATAATATACTATTCTTATGAAGAAGGAAGTTTTATTAGATTCAATTTAAAAAATAACCAAGTTATATAGTAATTTCTTGCATTGAGTTTCAAATCAACATTTCCTGGGTTCGATTCTCATCACTTGCATAAAAATTTTAAGTGGTTCAGAATACACTTTATAAAGTGTTGGTCCTGGCAGAATTATCCTTCCTTTGTAAGAAAGGAATAGTAAATTCATAAACTGTAAAACATTCAAACCTCATGACATGTAAGATTTCCTTATCATTTACATAAGTAATTCCTCATTTAAATAAATTTATACTAAGTGCTAAATAGTGTGTGTGTGTGTGTGCGCGCGTGTGTGTGTGTATGCGCGTGTGTGTGTGTGCGTGCGCGCGTGCGTGTGTGTGTGTGTGTGCGCGCGCGCGCGTGTGCGTGTATGCGCGCGAGTGTGCGTGAGCGTGTGTGTGTGCGTCAAATAAATAAAAGAGCCTTAAATAATTTAAAGCTATTTTATTTATTTCGTTTTTATTAGTAAATCAATCAGATTATTTTTAATCGCATAAAAGTAATATTAACAAATTTTTAATATAAAACTATCATTCTGTTTAAATAGAACAAAATTATTCTTACATGGGTAAAGTTTTCTTCTAGAATACAATATATTAAACTATATGCCTCCAGTAAAAATAAATTAGGTATATCATTTGTTTTATATTTGGTTAATTCTCTAACAAAATTTTGAATTTGTCATGATGAAAATTTTTTTTTAATTTAGATGGATACAGAAAAGCAATACGCTTAAGGAATTGAATTATATTTGGCTGTTAAAAATAATAATGGAATTTTGCTTTGTTCAAAAAGGAAATAATTCGTAGGATTAAATTGAGGGATTTTAAAATTGCTGTATTCTAATAATTAATAAAGAAATATTGCTCTTGCAAAAACTTTTTACCATAAAAATAAGTTTGTGATCAATGTGATTAAGAAATCCCTAATATGAATTCAACAAAAATTACTTATTTTTGACACATTCCTGTAAAAATATTTAGACAAAAACTGTTCAAAACATTCTTTATTGAGAGTGTTTTGTGTGCCTAAATGCCTAAAAAAGACGTTACAGTTAAATTAACAAAGTACAATCAAATCATTAAAATGCTGAAAATAAAATATCACAGTAAGTATATTAACCAAACCCTTTTCTTGACTATAAATTTAAGTCATTTAATTTCTTAAAATATTTTTCTGTTAGTTTGAGATAATCAGCAATAAAATTCAAAGAAAATTCCATAAACTAATGTTATGTGATAGATTGAACTTCAGAAAGATGTATTCAGAAATATACTGCAGCCAAAAAGGTTTAAAAGAATCAATCATTCATTACCATAAACACTAACGAAGGAACTTTTTAAGGAACAATTTTCTCTAAGAATATTATAAAGGGGAATTTTTAATTTTAAGATGAATCTATAACAAGTTATTTATAATGTGTTATCTCAAATGGTTAAAGTAAAGAACACATAATTCAAGAAAGTTTCGTTAGCCAATACTTTTGATAAGATTATCATCTCAAGTGCAGAGTCTCATGATTTGGACCCTCTTTAAAGCAATTAAGCTGTTTTCTCTCATTAGCACCTTTAATCAGCATTAATAAGTTGTTAAAAGCATAAAGTATTAATATATTATAGTATAAAAACGAGAAAATGTCCATATCAAGAATAACAAAAATTACTCCTATATTAAAAGTGATTATGGATTCTAACTGTATCGTCAATGATTGTTGAAAATGTTATGGGCAGTTCACCCCTATCAAGTTTAAGATAATACACTTCTGACTATGTAACAATAGGCCAAAATTGATTATTCTGTGCCTTAAGTCTTATGGAGAATTAATTTAAAATCCGTCCCTCTCTGATGTGGGATAAAGCAGAGTGGAGTACTTCCACTACTAGTTACAATCTATACTTAATCTTAAATTGTCCTCGTCTTGATGCCTCTTTATCTCTTTGATTTCTTGGGATTAGGTCCAAATTGCCCTCGGGGCATCTAGGTAATGTCCAGGGCTCGTAATCGAAGATTTAGAGCGACAGACGATTAGGGTAATTTATAGGGACGGTGCGGGGGGAGTTGGTAACCGTGGTAATCAATTACAATAATGGACAGCTCAATTCGCCTGCAATCAACTTTAAATGATCGCTGGCAATTCTATTAATCTTTCTGCGTTATTCTCCAGTGACCAGCGAATACATAGCGAAATATGTATTCATTATAGCTAAACACGCGCGAATACGTTTAAATGTCGAAACAATTTGCTTACTTGCACAATGTAAGCTTAGAAGACATCAACATTTCCTTCTATTTTATAATTTGCTTTAAGTTTAGGTTTAATGTTTTTTCAGTGAATTTATGAAATCCCATTCTACCATTTCAGTTTAATGCTGCCATAAATGTTTTTGTAAGAGAATAGTTAACATCATTTATTGGTGCCACAGTAACTTCTAAGTTAATTATATCTATTAGGCAACGGATTCAATAACGCCAATGGTCGTCATGATGAGAGGTTCATGTAAATTATACGTTTTAAGTAGTTATCCATGAGTCAGTAATTCCCCAGGAGTCAGTAATTCCCCATGAATAGGGTATAATGTTGGTACTGGTTGGCCTGCTTAGATAAGACCTCTCTCCTCTGAGATTTATAATTAAATAATAAGGTAATTTTCATAATCGATTATATTTTGTATTTTAATGCAAAACAATTAAAGTAAGATTGCTTTTTTTAAATTTTATTTTTACTATAATGTTATATACATTATTTTGTATCATGTTATATATATATATAATATGCATGTATATATATCCATATCCTTCTGGTTTCCAAATGTTGATGCTATAATGTTTCATCAAACTAACAACAATAATTTAATATAACAATAAATTCTAATAATAACTGCAATTATTTCAAATCTAAAATTATTTTAACTTGAGACTGTTAGTTTAAGGTATTGCGAAATAATTATTATCTGTTTGTCCACTGCAGGTTCGGTATAGCTACAGGAAAAAAATATCTCACCTTGATATTTAATTTCCTGACCAATAAATAACAACTATGTTGAAAGCGTCTGAATTTCAATATTTAGAACTTAATGCTCCTTTATTGTTTTAGTATGGTGGCGAGAATGTCAACTTAACGGTCAACCTCATTTCTTGATTAGGTTTCATTTTATGATGAAGGTTTTACATCCTTTCAAGAATATGTACAATACAAAGACGCTTAGCATGTTTTTATTTGTAGCCAGCCAACTTGTCTAGTGGTCAGTTTGCTTGATTACCGATAGGGAGGTCCAGGGTTTGAATCCCGGTTCAGGCATGAATGCACTTTCTCCTTAGCTACCGTCTTTCCTTTCCTTGTGTGTAAATGAGGTATAAATGGTGCCTACCCTATAAACGGATCCCTATGGCATGTGTGAGGGTGCGATGGTGGCCCACCCCCTGTGGTCTACTCGGGGCAACGCCTCAGTGGCAAAGAGGTCGTTGTTTCTGGCCGGTTCCTTGGGTATAAGGGCACAGTACATCCCGATATATCACGACCATTGGGAAAAAATGTGTTTATTTGCTAGGAATTTTTTAAAACAGTGTTATTAATGTTTGATTATATTTTTTGGATCGCCAAACTAATGAGAAAATACTAATATTCGAAAATCTAAATCTTTATTTCAACATAGATAGTTCAAATTGTATCTTAGATATGTCTTTAAGTTAATACTGTATATGTTCTACTAACCAGAGAATAATCTTTTTTACTACGTTGCTCTTACTTAAATCCAAACTTTGCAACATTTTTATCAGTAAAAGAAGAAGTATGGTTGGGAAAAGTTTGTCTCTTATCTCTTTCGTTTTTTATCCCATTTTTTTTGGTAGCAAAAATATGATTGCTCATAGCATTTATACCTTTCTCCTAGATCTCTTTTCTTTTTAATTCCCTGCCAAGAAGAATAGCTTTGAAAAAAATGGAGCCATGATGAGGCAAAGGTCGTCGTAAGAAAAAAGTTCTCCGAGATGGAAAACCTCCGCTGTAAGTCTGATTAATAGCAGAACAGATAGCTCTCGTACTCAAGCCATGCTCACCAACTCCAGAAGTGCTTTTGTTGAAAAGCGAGGGAAAAAATAAAAAGGGAGTGATATTTTGGAAGAGTTATTGGCAACACTCTCAATTTTCGATGAAGGGCGGTTACATCGAGTAGTTTTTTATGGTTTCGCTTTAGGCGGTTAGATTACAAAGTGAAATGTATTGAAAGTTTAACTGCTGAAACTGTTCTATATTTTAGTCTTTTCTTATGATAAACAGCTCTATATTCACAACTTCTAGCAATATTTTGTTCATAAAAGGGATTATAATATTTGTTTTTATACTTTGATACACATCCTTAAAAATGGATAGCATAGAAATATCCCTTAAAAGGCTTGGAAAAATATGAATGTAAATAAAAACTCCTTGTGCAGTAATGGAAATGAATATCTACACTATTTTTTATTTTATGTTTTGTTATAATTTTTAATATTGTTATCCATTTGAAATATTCATGTTTTAAATGTTCATTTTAAGGAAATTCGATACAACGATCACACACACAAATATTATTGTTTTTGTAAAATTTGCTTTAGTGAAATTTCACTTAAGCAAGTAATTTCAGTAATTTCAAAAATACCATTAACTCATTAGTGATGGGTATTTCTTTCAATTTAATGTTTTTAACGGGTACATTACACTAGAATAATGGACAGAACAATAAAATGTAATGATATGTGAGAAAAAACAGGATATAATACTTCGATCAAATGTGTGGTTTATGTTAAGACATGCCCGTGCTGCAGTTACAGTAACAATTATGTTTCAATTTTTTCAATAAAATGATACCTAGTTCTACGTATTTAATCAATTCTTGTTATTAAAATGTTATTAGTTCAGCTATTTATGTCGAATGTTGTTCGGTATGCTGTAAGTACAGCTCGTTCTAATTCGTGCCAAAAATGGCATATGACATTTAGGGTCGATACTTGAAACAAGCTAAAGAAAATATTGTAAATCGATGCACTGCTGCGGCTACATCATGACATGGCATAAAAGTTCTAGGCATAACGTCTACTTTTTTCAGCATTGTTATGTTCAATTTTCATTCGCTAGCAGTTCCGTGTGTTTTGAGAACATTCAGTTCATTCCTCGTAATATTGGAGTGCGCTGTAACCCTTTAAGCCCATTGGGACTGATTATAGTTAAGTTGGAACAATTTCAATTTACAAACTGCAATTACTTTGCAGTTCTTAGAACTTTACTTTTCATGACACGTCGAACTTGTTCAGTCAGATTACAGAGATGGCGAAAGTGCTTAATTTGTGTTTTAGATGCTATATCTTCCATTTCTTCACATCACTAACAACTGACAGCGGCTGAGACAACTTTATCGCGATTTTACGAATAGATTTGCCACTAGTATGATAAACAAATGTAACACTATTTTTAAAGCTTTTAAACAAATTTTATCTCGATACATATTTTCACAATTTTATATAAAAATAGTGAGTTGCTACTTCATATATGATATTTGTCTTTCCCTGATATCATAAGAGCACGATATTTACTCAACATCCAACGGTCAAATAATCGGATGTCATTAAAATCTCCTAGAGACTGGTCCGCTATTAAAAAATTGTATATACAGGGTGTCTCAAAACGACCACATAAACTCTGCACAGCTATATTTCTTGTTAGGAATACATAATAAAAACAATCTAAAAACGTTTCTGTACGATCAATAGTTTACGAGAAAAATACGAAAAACAAAGTATGACGTCACTGCCGGTGTAAGAAAAAAACTTATTGGACATATCAACAACAGTATTTCCATATCTTTCCATACGATAATGTTTAAAACGTTCGCCGCGTATATCGCGTCATGCATGCGCGCGTGACATGGAATGACGTTAAGCCGTCGTTAAATTGGTATTTAAAAAGTTCGTATGGTGGCAAAATATTCCAGTAGTGACTACTACGACTTGTACTTGATGTAAAGCTGTTGTAATGGAAATGTATTTGGTTCCAGCGTGATGAGGCTCCGGCGCATTTCTGTGCTCCTGTACGTGATTGGATGGATATGGCCCTGGCCACTGGATCGGATGTGAGGGTCCGGTTCTATGTCCACCAGATCTTACACCATTGGATTTTTTCCTATGAGGCAATCTCAGGGAACTGGTGCATCGAGTAGTGCCAACACCGATGGACTTAGTTGCTCGTCTACACGCTGCGTATACTTCGCTGAACCACGTGATGCTGCAACTTGTGATGACTGCCATTCCACGGTGTGCTCAATCCTGCCTCGACATTCAAGGTGGATACTTTGTACATCTGCTTTAAATTGTGCATATATTGCTGTGGACGTGTTCAATAAAGTGTTTTTTCTTGCACCGGAAGTGACGTCATACTTTTTTTGTATTTTTCTCGTAAACTAGGTATTGTACAGGAACGCTTCTTTGGGCAGTTTTTATGTACTTACAAACGAGGAATCAAGCTGTGCAGAGTTTATGTGGTCGCTTTGGGACACCCTGTATAAGGGCTACATTAACTTCGGAGGAAATAGCTTTATTCTTTGCTTAAAAAAATAACATTTGATAACTGACCATCGTGTGGAGAGGAATCATACGCTCTAAAATTTCATGTATGGTCTAGTGCCTCTCCACTTTAGAACTATATACTATTTCAAGCATTAAGGCAGCTAGCAAGGAAGGTATGCAATGATGGCTATTTCACTCAACAAAAACAAGAAGTCAATCTGGCATACTTTGCCTTAGTTCTGAATTTATTGTATCAAAATTTTTACTGAGCATTTTTTTATATTTGTTGCAATCGACATGAAAAAAGAAACCTTTCATGACATAATGAAAATGCATTCATTAAAATAACGAATGTGTTTCTTACTGTTGGAGATTGCATAAGTAAGATATTCTTTTAGATACATTCTTTCATTTAAATTATTTAATCTCATTTATCCTTCTAATGGTTAACTGTTATCTAGTTCAAAAGATAAGTCTCCGCATCTTTCTTTCTGCTTTTCGAATGATGGTGTTTTCCATTAGTTTCAATAAGAACTTCCAGTATCTCATTACTGGGAGAGTACTTATTCTAATGATGCATCATTGAGAATTAGAATAAGTTATTCCTCGCAATTACTTTTTTTTAAAAAAAAAATGTTTTTGATGAGTCCATGTTTGAAATGCTTTGGCTGCTTCCTAATTCAAGTAACTTTATTTATAAAAATGAGAGCCATCAGGGGATTACTGAGTTCTTTCGCAGACATATAATTGAAGTGGGCCGTAAACTAAATTATCAGATCCTTAACTTTTCTTAGATTGGAAGTGTTAGTTAGGAAAGTGTTTACAGTTTACACTTGATTACAAAATGATTGCAACACTTAATTACGGAGCTGTAGAGTAACACCTTTAAATAAATAAAAAAAAATTAGTGAAAATAAAAGATAAGGGTGGAAAGTTTTAAAATGAATATTTTAAATAATGCTTTAATTATTTTGAAATATCTGAAAAGGATACATTTTTATTGTTTCGTCTTAATCGTCGCTTTTATCTGACGTATGTAATTTTCTAAGGAAGATAAATGAAAAGCTATCGTTTCAAGAAAAATTGGAAACTTTAAAGTAAGAAAAGTTCCTCATCAGTTTAAAATAATAATAATATAAAATGATACTTTAGAAAGAGGGATTTAAAACACAGATTCATTATAAATTATATAATTGTTCTACATTTCAGACTACCTAAGTCTTCCGACAAATATACTAAGTTTAATTAATAGCCTTATTAGGCTGAATCACAGTCAAGCGACAAGGTCTTTCTGTTGTAATTCTTTTTTCCCTGTTATACACCTCTAACTGAAAGATATTGGATGTTGCGGAAATTTTGACTTGAATAGGTTCTCTCAGCATGATGGTTATCGACTTGATCAAATATTGAGCCAAGCTACTTTCTGTGCATGTTATTTGATATGTTTCTGTTCTTTAACACAAGAGTGAATTATCGCATTTTCTCTCGACTTATTTCTAACAACTGAAGCCCTTAAATAGAAACTTTTGTCATTCTAATCGAAAAGTTATCATTTGAGCTTGAAGCTTCTTCTTATTCTTTAAACTCTTCCCATTGGCGTGTATACCCTCAGATAGTTTAATGTGAATAGGCACTTTCAACACAATAATCATCAATGTGAGTGTCTGATATCAAACTCTCTTCATTCCAAAAACACGTAGAACTAAAAATGCCCTATTGAAACTTTCCTATTGCAATATCCTTAAAATTACATAAGAATTAACAGCATGACACGTGTTGTTACATGTATACAATTTCTTTTAGTCTTTTATAGCTTATGATGTAAAAATACCAGCTTTTATATATCATAGTATTGTAATAGATTATAACTTTGCGGTATTCAGAATCCGAACTCTTCAGCATACTTCTGTATCACTAAAATTTATGTCTGAATGTGTGAATATTTCACGGAAAAAATTTCATAATATTTAATGAAATCTAGGAAAGTAGAATATATATTTCTCTTTAATTTAAACTCAAGTTTTTTTTTCCAAAATAATGAATAGAAACAGTTTCCGTATCATCTTTGCTAGTATGTCCTGTTATCGATATGGTGAGGCCTAGGAACCCCCTATTTTCAAAGCTCAAGTATATAGTTCTTCATTTTAATCATTGTTAAAACTAAGGTTGCATTAGGATATGTTTAGTGATTAGTTAACAGGGATAAGCTACAAAAAAGCAAACCTAACTTATTGTTAAATTTCAACTAAAAACATCATTTTAAATCCCATCATTTAAATATTTTCTTGACAATATTTTCCAACAAATTTTTTTAATTGAATCAGATATTAAGAATATCCTCGATGCGTTGCTCCTGGAAAGTTGTAAGAGAGTCAAGCATTCTTGCGCCAAAAGAAATAACATTTGGAAAACTCAAGCATTTCCTCGTGGCATATGCATAATATAACCATGAAATTAACAGTCATTTTCCATAGTTTAGCAATTATTGTGATCCAGCCAATGAGCTTCTAGTCCAAGTAACATAGTTCTACCACTGAACCGCGTTAACCCTATCAAATGTTAGAATTACTGAAAATCCAAGTAAACGTTACCATTATGCTCTATTATGAATTATATATATTTATAAATACTTTTTTCATAAAAAATGAACACGGTATAATAAGAAATGATATTCCAATGAAAAAAATTTTAGATATGTTTATTGTAAAGAAAAACTGCGTAAAAACACCTCTTTTGATAGATAATTTGATAACTTTTTGATGATCTCTTTTGATAAATCATTCATTAGATGAATTATCCAAAAAATAATACAAAAGCCATCACGCTTTACTTTATTGATTTATCAAAGAAAAATAATATTAAAAAATGAAGCATATTTTTTTATTTTGATCATTTACGTCAAAATAACCGGAAATTACCAGAAAATGTTTTACGAATATATTTTCGCTATTCGTATATCAAAAAATCATTCTCTTTTATCAATGGGTATTGTGAAGTAAAAACTGATATTAAATAGCTTCAAATACCAATATTTCATAGACATGGTGCTATTGTTAACATTCCTTGCTTCGATTCTTCACTTTTTTGATGTTTGTCACCAAATATATACTTTCTTGCTGCCTGAAAGAAATTTCCGTAAAATTCTTTTCAACGCTTTTTTTTTCAAAGAATTCTTTTCCACTTCACTTCTTTTCTCCCAACATAGTTGGCGAAGATGCTTCCCTGGGTTTCTAACATTTTATACATTCCGTGTGAGAGGAAAAAAAGTGGACTTAGTGGTTTACCAACACACCTGAGGTACTCTATTTTATTTATTTACTTTTCATCTTCTTCTTTCTGAGGCCTCCGTTCGTCGAATCTCCAGGGGTCCTAAATACATTTACATCAATATTGATTCCCCTGACAAGGCGAAATAAAGTAATATGCGTAGTCTCAATGCCAGCCTAAGTACGTTTGATTAGATTTAGTTATCGACACATATGGAATATTCATCTAAGTTTGTTTTTAAGGTAACTTATACGAATATTGTTCATTCTTGAGTTAGCGTTTTGAAATATGCAAAAGTTAGGATGAATTTTGACTAAATATAAATATGAAATATATTTTCCACAAATGAAAAATAATTTGTAAGATTTTGTACTAGATCTTTCTGTTTCTCACTTTTAATTTCTACAATTTTTTTTTAAATTTGCAATGTGATTAATTGCGTTTATAAAAAAAAACACAGTTAATAGTCATAGTTAATTTAAACGACCATCAAATGGTTGGAAAGACACCTAATGTGGAATTTTCTTCCTCAGATGTTCTCATCATACAATCAAAATTTTAACTAGGGTAGAATTTTTTTCCTCACAATAAATTTTTATATGGGTAAAGTATCGAAAACCGTTAACTTCCGGCATGAATTCGATGCACTTTTGCATCAGGCTAACGCACTTTGTTCATCTTATTAAATAACTATGCATTTGTAATTCATCATATTTATTTTTTGCATAAAATGCTTAGTTTTACGTTTTCCCGCTTATTCTTCGGAATTAAAAAAAATTGTGTTGCGTAAAATATAATATTTGGTGCTTTTTTCTAATATTATACAAGTATTCTTATGATTTATATACAGTAATCAAATATTCTTAACCATTTATAATTTTATTTAAACTTGAACTTGATTTTTTTTAAATTTTAAGTTTTCCTTTTTTTAAGTACGGCGAGTGCGAATTGAGGGCATAACTAGGAACTAGGACTCAATTCCTAGTTAATATTTCTGTTTTGCCAATGGCAATCATTATGAAACATGAACTGCTTAAAGTGAAAATTGCCTAATGAATAGCATATACAAATTTTCTGTTTAACCCTTTTAAGTAACACCGAAGTGTGACAGTATAGTGTCACAAAAAATATAGAAATTAATTTAATCAATATAGATATTCCTGTATTCATCAAAATCATCAATTTTATACCAGATTTGAATCTGGAATCGTTAGATGGTTAAAAGAAAATACTAATTTCGAAATTCCATGAAAAGCATTTGTTTCCTAAGTCCAATGATATTGAATAAATAATCAAAACAGAATTAATATTTATTTCAAAAAAATAATGTGTTTTTAAGCTATTTTGCATTCCAGTATCATCAGAAAAGCAGGTAAATAAATAGGAGTCACATTTATTTATGATATATTAAACATTCAGAGAGAGAGAGAGAGATCAGTTAAAAATAAATGTGTCTTCTAATTGTCTGTATTTTCATTATGCTAAATAGTAGCGGATATCGCTTCAGTTTTTAATAAATGGAATGGATTTCATTTTTTCAGATTATTTCACGCTGTGGAAAATAGGAGTTGGTGAGGGAAAATTTCATTTTCGTGACCAGGCCGTAAGTGAGTTTGATATCAGGCACTACTAAAGACCATCGTGCTGAGATGATTTACACGCATTAAAAGTTTCGTTAACTTCAATATCCTACCACTTTGCGAAAAGAGATGGACAAAGATGTTAACCATCATCTGTTAACAGAGATGTTAACCAAGTCATTTTACCATACTTTTAATTAAGGAGGTGTTTTAAGTACGTTTAATGAGGGGCCTCTGTTATCAATAGACGTAAGTGTATTTCAAAAATAGAAGAAAATGTGTTCCCCTTAATTTCAAAGACATGAGCTTGTACGCTGTGTATGTATGTAGAATTATATATGTTGTGTTGTTGTTGTGTGTTGTGTTATATCCTGTGTTGGTGTTATATTTTTTTAAGAGAAAAAATAAAATATTTTGTCTCTTGATAAAATAATTCAGTTTTTTACTGAGTAAATTTCCAAAAAAAAATTATTAATTCTATTATTAATTTTTCTTAATTGTATAATAAAAGTTTAAAGAAAAAATTTATAAATTTTGATTGTCAATTGCTTATTGAATATATAATAATAAAAATTTTATTCGTATATGTAAAAACGTTATATTTTCGCTGTTTCCGCAAATGAAAATATTTTTTTATGGAATACGTAATTCTTCATTCTTCATTTATAATCATTCATGGTGTGTAGTTGGAAAATATTTTCTTGGATTTCTTATCTGAACCACAATAAAGCCTGCGTTACCTTCAATCTCTAATATGTTATATAGATAACAGAATAATAAAAGCTACTGTAAGGTTTTCATGAACAGACACATCTTAATGCTATTACGATGAATGATGAAGCATACTCATGCTGTTGTTGCACCAGTGTACTTCCCTGTACCTTGCTATGAGATGGACTCTACCAATTAGATAGAAGCAGCCGGGTGAAGTCTTCGTAATATTCAAGCAGTGACCAAGGAGAAGACCCTCAATACTTGGCCCGCCACTCCCAGAAGTATCATTTCACTTGGAGGACATTGCAACCATATCCAGTTTTAACGTGCCTCAGCCGCCATTAGTGAACACAATCTTCGGTCGGCCGGGATTCAAACTCACAACCTTCCGATAATAAGAACAACATCCTAACCAACCAGGCTAACGTGATCCTGACATAATTATATAGGCCAATGAAAGCTATTTTAAAAACTTTCAAGTTTTTACATTACCCTTTAAAAAACAGAAATGTCACATCTATATTCTTGCTGAAGATAATATTCTTTCTGACCGAAAAAACATTTTTTTAACAGAGCTCTTCTACAAAACAAACGTTTTATTAATTTATGCGCTACTCATTATAAGATTAAACAGCTCAAAGCCTTTGCAAATTTTTTGATTTCTACTGTGTAGTGGGTTGATATATATATATATATATATATATATATATATATATATATATATATAGATAGATAGATAGATAGATAGATATAGATATGCATATATATATATATATATAAAACTGTATTTCATATTGCAAAGAAGGGAACCCAAAAATTTCCAAACAGATCTGCATAGAAGTATACCGTAACATAGTCGTAGAAATGCGCTTTATAAAATGATATCTTCAGTGCAGACCCTAATGAAGAAGGGAATGGACTGTTTTCAAATTTCTTCATGAACATCTATCAAAGTAGTTTCTTAGAAGTTTTAAATTTTCTTTTGTAATTAGTTAAATCGGTCAAATACCAATGAAGAATTTCGCACCATCTATCTGTTACTGGTGAAAATAAAAATAAACTTGCAACAGCTATAGTCTGCTGGGATCAACAGTGTCAAAACAAATGTCCACGAAGAAGTTAGGAATACAAAATTCATTTTATGGTCTTCAACAAAAATGACACATTTTTTTTAATAACGGTGGGTACTTGGGTGACTAACCTTTCGCCATAACAAGGCCGGAAACAGATACTCATTTGTCGTTTACCCAGTGATCACCTGTGTACCAAATCACGGAGGCGAGTAGCTATACCCGAGCCATACCACCACAAAGCCGTTTATAGGTTGGGCCACATTTATACGTCATCACAGATGAAAGGACAGAGAAACACAGAGAGAAAGTAACATCCATATCCGAACTGGAATTTGAGCCCGGGAACCACAGCTAAGGAATCAAAACCAGTAACCACTCAGCTATCGGTCGGCACAAAAATAGGAGTGGTCTAGTTCTTAGAGCAATTTTTCTACTAATTAACTGAGCCTAGCTTAATGTATGGTTCAGTTTCCTGAGTTGAATACGAAGTTAGGTAATGGACAAAACAGCGCATTTTCACTAAAACAAAGAGTTGTATAAAAATCAGAGCATGAAAAGAGCTTTCACAAAAAAGTTTACCTTGATTAATCAATGTCAAAAGCCATAGTTTCTATGTATCATAACCATCTGTGGCCTTGTGTGCCACTGCTGGAATGAAATAAAAGTACAGATGTGAGGGTATTTCAATTTAATTACTCAATTTTAGTTCAAACTTGAATTAATTATTAATCAAATAATAGAGTTTTGAATGGTATACTATTTGTTTCTCTAGGGAAAAGCTTCTATTTGCATAACTAGATCAATCAATAGGGCTCTGAAATCGGTATTTTTAAAACTTTTTTTTTTTATTTTTTAGCTGTAAAGTCTGAATAAGTTGAATTATTCACAGTCTGGGTTTCTTTAGCAGCGTATAGGTTCGACTTTTGCTTCGAAAGTGAAATGCTCAAAATGGTTAAATTAGAAATTATTTTCAAGAAGGGATGAAAGTGACCAAAAAGAATTTGAATAAATATGAAAAAATTATACATTATTTTGTAAAAAGGATAATTTTTATTTAATTCAATGCATATCATAATTTGTACTTAGAATATTTTCACTATACAAAATGTAAATTTTAAAATAAACCAGTGACTAATTTCTTAAAAATGATGATATTTTCAAACATCTTACAAATACAAATAAAAAATAAACAATATCATAAGAAAATCTAAAGTTTTTTTTATAAGTAGGTTTTAAAAGAAATCCATTCATACAAAAAGGAAATGTATATAAACACAAATTCAAATGGAATTACACATAAAAAGCTTTTAAAATGTAATTCTGTGTAAATATTTTATCGATTGGTCCGCTTTGAGAACAAGTGGTCGTCTATTGGGATTCGCAGTCAGGCTCTACAAGTGCTACAATTAAATACAATAAAAACGAAACTCTTAAACAACGCGTAAATAAAATTAAGCAAAATAAATATTTACAAAATTTTAAACATTTTCCTTTAGGGAAAAAGAAAAGGGATAATCAATTTCCTTACTTTCTTTTCCTCCTCTTTGTACTTTTTGTGTAGATATTCCTTTATTTCTGGCTGTGACTCAATGTTTTCCTAAAACAAAAGCAACCCACGCTGCTTCTGTGAAGTAAATTTAAAAAAAAAATATTCTGATGAAAAGCTTCAGCCTTTTAGTGAAGTTTTTAAGAAGCGCATTTTTTTTAATCCACTTTCTGTTGAGAGCCGAATTCTATTTCGTTGAATTAATTGAGGTGAATGGAAAACCCACTCTTTGACGGTAATTGGAGAAGAGCTCTTTGCCAAGTTTTTTTTTTCTTATCCTTTAAAGCTTTCTTTTCGCTTAGTTTTGTAATGAGTTCTCGTCGAGAAACTCGAATTTAATTACCGATCCACACAAAGAATATTTTGGCTAAAATTCTACTCAATGAAAAAATTAAATGAACAATAGTAAACTTCATTATCTTTTTTTATGGTAAAAAGAAATTTACCTTGATGTCATACCAATAATTGATGGTTATATTTCGATGGATAAAATTGGAATTTAGATGCTAGACTTAGAGAACTGTAAACTCATTTAAGTTAGGTTAAGCTATTACTCTGCATTTTTGGCTACCTATTTCTGCTGACCGAACACACAAAATACAGCCAATCACTTGATTACTAACAATTGTCAAATAGCGAGTTCAACGGATAAGTTAATATTCATCCTTTTCCACACAATCTCATGCAAATGAAGATATACTAAAACGAAATGAAACTTTCAACGATCTCAGGCTCTGCAATCTTCGATTGAATCAGGTATAAAGTCCTGCCAATTTCTGGATATGAAAACAGTATTTTTGTCCAAAGCTAAAGTTTTTTGTGTCACAGGAATATATTCCACATACATTGATGGATCAGGTAATATATTGATGGATCAGGTCATATATTGATAGATCAGATCATATATTGATGGATCAGGTCATATATTGATGAATCAGGTTATATATTGATGGATCAGGTCATGTATTGATGGGTCAGATCAATATTTATGGGCTGTTAGAAGGACAAAGGGAAATATCTCTCGTGGAGTCCCAGACGCTATTTAACAATAGAAGATGGATTTTGCACTTTTTCATGTATGTCTGTCTGTTGAAGTGGGGACTTGGGAGTCTTCCTCTTGTAAGAACACGTGAATACAACCTAGTACCTATGAAAAATCCTCCAGACCACTTTGCGGAATCAAAAGATTGATGGACTGATGAACAACTTTTAAATAGATTCTTAATCAATCAAACATAGCTTTATCTAATTTACTAACATATTTGATAAATTAATAATGAGAAGAGTAAAGAAATAATTAATAATAAGAAGATTAAAAATATTGATAAATTAATAATGGGATAACAAAGAAATATATAAAGTCTAATGTTCCTGTTAGCATGAGCAGAAACATGCAACAGTAACGCAAAATTCTGGATGTGTTTTATAAATAGTGTATATATTGCAAATATAAGATAAATTTATGAATCTAGATGTGTGTGGTTTGATTTTAAAAGTTATCGTACTGACAAATATCCAGTGTTTCGACTGGAAATTATATTTGGATAATCTTTGTCAACATCTTAACTTAATTAAAGAATATGACAAAATGAAATAGTTAACCTAACAACTGAAGTGTGTTTTAACACATTTTGTACATTCATCGCGTAGTCTTTCTTTTGAGAGCACTTCTCTTAGGTAAAGGACTATATCCTATATGTCATAATTGAGAAAAAAAGAGACCTAAAAAATAATCAGCCTGAAAATTACGTATGCAAGGTACAGCAAGGGCCTGGGTAACTGAATGGTTAGGACATCGGCTTTCTGCCTGGAAGTGCTGAGTTCGATTTCCATTGCCGCCAAAGACCCATATGGTACATGTGATGTACGTGCTCGTTAAACATGTAGAATCGGAAGACCTTGGGTCAGTCATTAAGAAGTTGCCATAGGTAATGTTCTGGAGAAAATTTATTCCCCCTCCAGATCAAAGTCAAAATTGAAGGAGTGATAAATCTGATGGTACCATCTGTCGGAGGTTTGGTTGTTGTTTGTCGCTCAACGGTCATTTTTTGCACACTAGGGCTAATTAGACCAGGACGGTTTAAAGTGTATTCCGAACCACTACAAACATCCATGCCCAAGTTGGGATTCGAACCCGTGAACTGTTGAACCGAAGGCAAGAGCGCTAACCATTCGGCTACCAGTTCGGCCATGTGTCGAAGGAATCTTAGAACAAAGTCGTACTTTCCCTTTCGTGGTACTCTGGTAAACAAAAGGTGCCCACTTCTGATTTAATTTCGTAGCCGTCGGCAAACGAGCTTGTCCAAGTGTCATAAGTAACAACCACAGATACCGCAAATTGTTTCTCTCTTTAGTTGTTCAAGAGTAGCTGAGATGGAACAGCCCGAGACCTTCCACTCAAGAAAACGTTAAAATTTAGTAATAAATGATAATAATGCCCTTCATTTATTAAATTTAATTACCATAACTATGGAAATATACGTGATTTATTACAACTTAGTAGTTGTTTAATATAGCAGTTCTATTATATCTTAGTTTTTTTTTTAAATTAAAAAATAAATATATACTGAACGGTTTCTATATCATTAACTGACAAAAATAAAATTAATATAAATACAAAATAACAATTGATTCAAGAATTTATATTTGTTAAGTTGAAATGGATGAAAGTTATTTTGCATTTAATGTTATTGCAAATTGTTATTTCATAATCTATTTCAAAGAATATGTATATTAAACTGCAATTTTTATCTCAATAATTTTTTCTTTATTAACATAATGCAAGTCTATAAAATTTAAGTTAACAAAAAAGGGAGAGCATTGCATTCAAAAAATAACACAGAATTAATATATTTTTAAAATTAGAAAAATGCTAATAAAACTACTGTGAACCATGCGATAAGCAGAATCAGAATACATTTTTATCGAGTAGAATTGTAATCATTTGGAAATAAAATTGTATATTCTGCGCTATTAATAAATGAGCGTTAATATACATTGATTTAAATAGAACAATATATAAATTGATGTAGAAAGTGACGTTATTGTGTGCTCAACAAAAGACATATAATTTTTTTTTGTCTTGTGCCAGCCAGGCTGGCAATATGGAGTGCGCTGTTCCACATTTTCATACTGAACCATATTTGGTGTGGAGTCCGACTGCTTCAGTACACACATGCTATAGGGATCCGTTTATAGGGTAGGCAACCATTCACACCTCATTCACACACAGAAAGGACAAAGACAGGTAGATAGAGAAAGTACATCCATATCCGAACCGGGATTCGAACCCAGGACCTCCCTATCCGCATTCAGGCACTCTGACCACTAGACAGGGCGGTCTTCGAAAGCCGTATAATAAAATGGCGAGAACAGATTTGTCATTCTCTAAAATCTTTATCCTATATATATTTTTTAATTTTAATCTACTTTTGTTTTTTTACATAAATATATTTCTCCAACTCAACATTTCTGAACTTTATTTCACGATGGCTCAATTGAGTTATTTTTTATCGTCAGATATGAAGAGATCGAAACAAAAAGTAATAAGTAAAGGATGAAGATTCGAGATCGCGATAGAGTAATGGGCTCATTACTATGCAGAAGATCATGAATTCAATACCCGACTCAAACCAAAATCATTGTAATGAGTGGGCGTTTGCATAATATTTGTAAAGATCGGTATCACTCCATTGGTATGCAGATAAAGTTCGGAGAACGGAATCCCAAATCAATTCAATAATTGCTAATAATTCAAATTTATCTGGCTGTTGATTTCGTAGTGCATTAATCAATTATGTTTAGAGGCTCTATAATCAGCAAAAATAAATATTAAATGTTATGAATCATGCTTTCGTGTTGGGGGAGAATGTCATTCTTGTGATGTGCGGGTTGACCCAACCAAAAATCGTCGGGTGAGGGAATCCATGCATCTTAAACATTTCTTGTAAGTTAATATTTTATCCTATGTGGTACACTGTGACATAAGTTGTTGGTGATGTTAACACCATCGGTCTGTAGAAATACAGTACAGAAAAGAAACTCAATAATGAAAATTTGAAATAAAAAGGCTGTTTTCGTCACTTGAAGACTGTGAGGTTTTGAGACTGATAAAGTCATATTTTTGTGCTTAGAAAGCCAAGCAGTTAATCTTTAATATGTTCTAATGTTATTCTAAAAATGTGGTATTGAAAACTTGAAGAGAAATGAGCAAGCCTATGTGTCAGTTTCGTCGCTTGATTGAAAGTACTATAATTAGTTTGTCCAATGTTTTCATATTGAAGTCCTGTAAATGTTGATTGTTCCTTAGAATCCAAAGTCTTTACCAATCGTGTGGCGTGACAATAAGAGGATTGCACCAGTTCTGGGGTTAACCTTATCCTTAGATAATTATTTAAAAGATCATAAATGAAATTAGACAATCGAAAATGTGTTACAATAAGTTAACATATTTTCTTTCACCTGGAATTTTTTTTTAATTATTATATATGTTTATTAAGTAATATTTTTTATCTTTTGTAATTGTAACAGATTTGCATCCTTCTTTTAAAAGTAACCAATTTTTAATTTACATGTTTGATGTGAATAATTTACTTCACAATTTATCACATAAAGAAAATTTAATATCTGCCATTATTTATCACTTATTTAAAAATAAAAATAATCGCTTAAAATGGGATTGGAAAAAATGCGCATATAATAGTAGTTTTTTCTACTGTTGCCATAGTTACCTTTAAAATATTCAATAAAAACTTCTAAATTCTTTTTTTCGTTTTAATGACATTTTTTTCTCTTTTTTATTTAAAACCTTCAAAATAAATTTTCGGTTTGATTGCAATAATCTAGATTTTTTGCAGTGATTTTAAGTGGTTTTTTTAAATGATGCAAAAAAAAAAAGGTTAATGATCAAGGTTTTCTTTTTACAATGAATACGCGACATGTCAGTCTTATTATTTTAAGAGTTAATTGCCCAAAAGGGCAGAAACTGAATCTATTCCCTAATGGATTGAACTCATTACTAATATTGGTTATCATACTGTAATTACGGATTATTTTAGAATGTAGTTTTTAATGGTAATTATAAAACAGATGTAGTTATCTTGAGAAAGATCAATTTTGAGGAATGCCGGATTTACTTAGGACATTTTTACAGTTTTCTGAATTATTAGCGTTCTCCTAAAGATTCTATAACCATGTGACTTTTTAACCTTTTTCTTACATCATTATTCTGATAAATATTTAAAAGTTACATTCCTCCTTTTTAACTTAACCATTATCTACTATTTTAAATAAAAATATTATCTTTATATTGATATATGATAAAATATTCTTAAAATCACAACAAAAGCAATTAAAAAGTGTTTCATTTTTTCTTCAATCATGAAAATTTTAGCTTTTGTTTAAATGTAGTAAATTTGGTTTTCTTATCACTGTGAGATTATTTCTGCCAAATGGGGCTAATTTGAATGTGCTTAGGTCACTTATAAACATTCTGATCACATGATATGGTAGTCGAATTCAAGCGCTACTGAAATGAAACCCAAAGCATTATACGATAATTTGTTTGGAACATTCTTGAAATGCAAACCATTTGCATTTAATGTATTGTTTACCAGTTTCAGAGTTAATTTCTTGATAAGAATAGCTATCAAGTGACTAAAATTCAATAAGGTTAACTGCTGAAGAATTTAAATTATATATATAATAAGCAGTTTGAAAGTAGGGATTATTTTTCAAAGAACTTTTTAATTTTAAATTGAATTCATTATTGAATGAATAGCGCAATAAAATATTTGAATCGTAATACGTTTATGAAAATTTTATATGATAAGCTGTAAAAATCTGATAAAATGTAAGTTTAAACATTACTTACAAGTATCCATAGGGGGGGGGTGAGGATTGTGCCAATGTCGAATAGATAATTATATTAAGGATAAAAATAAGAGTGTCATTATTATTCAACTTTGCAAAAAATTACATTATTAAATAATTTATTGCATATTTTGGTAATTGCATTGAGAGTTTATAATAGACGATATCGCCTACAGATTTCTTAAAAATATTTTTAAATTTGTTTCAGACATTTTTTACAATTTTCCTTACAATTCCATCACTTATGATAACTTTCTCATTATCACTAACTTGTAATTACTACATATTTTAAAGAGTAATTCATTAAATATACTTAACTTTTTATCTCGACTGTAAATGCATAATAGATATCAAACAACAAATAAAGCTTGATTTATGATAATTAGAAAATTCAATTTTTGCTGTAATCGGAATTGTTATTTAAATTATTTTTATTAGAATAAAAATGCTCATTTGATGAATATAAGTATTTAAATTTCTAAATTACATTATCGTGTTTTGTGGGAAACTGTCATGACAATTTTTATGTGTGTATAAGCTTATATTGTATATATTTAAAAATTAATATGATATTTGAAAATCTTCAAAAGAAAAATCTGAATTTCATGCAATTTATAGCTGAAAAAATTACCTACATAAGTGATAAATATTTTCTATGTTGCGGAGATCCCTTTCGATTATTAGAACAGTAATATATAACCAAGCGTAAATGTCCTCTATATATTTTTGAAATCTAGATTTATTTTGTAATGACCTGAGTTTTCGAAGAATTAAAATGAAGCAGTAAGCAGTAGAAGATAAAAAAAAAATTCCTTATTTATTTATTTACTAACAATACTTTTGCATTACATTTGTCCACTTTCGTTAAATAAAGTGTATGTTTCAAAAGTCTGTTGAGAAACTATAGATTAAATCATAGGTAGCTGTCAAAGTATAATAATTTAAAAAATAATGGACAACCATATCGAGAATATGTTTTAAATCTTAATCTGCATATTAAATTAATGAGCTGAATAAATAAATTTTTAAAAAAATGATCCAAATAATTTAGCAATTTTGTTAAAATATGTTAGGCAGCAATAGCTGTATTTTGATAGTTCAGCCACATTTAAATTAGAGACACAGCACAAACGCATTTAAAGTTGTTAAAAAAAATAATAAATTTTAATAAATTTTCCAAGCTACTGGCAGCTTTATACATTAGCATGCATAATATTTTAAATGAAAAAAATACGAAATATAAAAAATCATTGATAATAAGCTTACAACCACTAAGTTTTCAAAATTCCTAATTTCAAATTATTCTTTATACAGTTTAGAGTTTCTTGAATTAATACTGTTTCAGTTATTTAAACATCTGGAGTTAAAATCTGTAATACTTATAACAAGAATATGTTTTAATATTAAGCTCTTCACACTTTACTGATTTATAACTCAATAAAATTGTGTTCTGCCACTTAGAAAAGTAGAAAGATATAACAATCTGAGATGTTTTTAAATTCCAAAATCTTTTCTGAAAATTTTTTCATCCATCAATACATCTAAAATCATGAAAAATTCTTTTGTGTGTGTGGTTTCTTTTCTTAAAAACAAATGTTTGTTTTATAAAATAAAACGTCTGTCAAAGTTTTAACGTGTTCGAGTAAAACTTTTACAGCCCTTTGAAAAAGATTTATGTGTATATTTTGTCACAAAAAATCAATTTAACGACTAAACAGTTTCGCGTGTTGCATTAATTTCAAAAATAAATATCAGATATACTATTTGACGATAAAATCTACCAACTGTTTTTACTTTATATTGGAATTTGGTAAATATGAAAAACTTATTGAGATAAAATTTAGTTTCGTCTTTTATTTTGAACTCAAATAGACAGAAAATACAATTTCTTTAATGTTTCAAAGTTAGAAAAAATTTTATTTTTCAACTTGGAAGTATTATTCTTTTGCTATATATTTTTTGAAAAATAATATAAGTGGTTATAATATGTTTCATTTATGTAATACATAATAACCACACATTCTAAACATTACCAAGAATGTTTGAATTGTTTGTAAACTGTCAATAAAATATTAGTTCGTAAACTTATGTTTATATACTTGTATTTCCTTAATAATATGGAAAATGTGACTGAATTTCATAGAATCGTTTGGGAATAATCTTTGATGAGTGAAAGTAGTTTGTTTTTAGCATTTGACTCAACCAGAGATACTTATAATAAGAGGATCTTTGCATGTTAAAATGTTCGTAAATTATAATGATCTGGAATTTGATGTGACATGGTTTCCCTTATGCACATTGATCTTCCTAAAAGCATTAGCTTTTGACTGCACCAGCTAAAAGAATTGCACCCTATAAATTTAAAGTGTGTACAAAGCTTTTTGGCACAATATTCTGTGTAAAGAAGTATATATATATATATATATATATATATATATATATATATATATATATATATATATTAGGTAATGATTTAGCCTCCTAGACATGATTCACTTTGTCCTTTCATTGGACCTTGCGCAACAAAACCCAACCAACAATCCAACCGTTTCGACTTCGCCGAACTCTACCACCAATTAAAATTAGATAAATAGGTTTAGTCTCTGCCTAGCGGCATGTATAGACAGCCAACAAAATACTTCAAAATCAGATTCTGAGAAATAATAGTGGTATATTAATTAATAAATCGGTTCTCCTTAATATAAATTGGGTTAACCACAAGGGAAAACTCATATAATTCATTTGGTTTAAATACAGCTGTTACAGAAATATTTACCACTCTTACTCTTAAAATAAATTAAAATAGTAAATTAAAGTGAATTGATAATTCTAATGGGAATAAAAAATTTAATATTTATTTTCAAATGAAAAGAGCACGCAATTCGTATGTAATCTTTACATTATTAACACCATCTGCTCTTTAGAAAAAAAAAAGATAAATTCTCAAATAAGCAAATTAATGCAGGATAATAATGATAATATACATTTTTGATCTGCATATAAATTATCATAAAGAGATTTATAACAGAAAAAGAAAAAACGAAAGTTGAATTTAAATAGCTCTCCGAAGAATACAAGAATAAATAAAGGTGAGATTAATTTCAACAAAATTGAATTAAAACTTCTGAAAATTAATGAATATAAAAAGATATATTTGTTATCAAAAAAACTGTTCATAATATACTACTCATAATAACATCCAAAAACAGATATTAAGAATTCTGCTTAAGATATCTATTTGAAAATAACTTCCTTAGTCGCATATTTTATCGAAGAACATCACTCGCTTAAATTCCGATATAACGAAACTTTATCCTTGTAAAAAAATAATAATTGATGTTTACGCAATTTGAAAAAGAAATGCTCCGCTTGCTTTCAAATAAGTATGTCTAACGTCTTGACTAATTAAACGTAGGATTTAATTTCCTGAATTCCAATGTGAATTATTTGCTATTCTGAAATTTGTAGGTGTAATAATGCGCTACGTTTGTTTAGAAAATGCCACAAATTTTATTAAAATTTAAAAAGAACTATAAAATAATATGATAATTTACACTAAAGAATGATTGAATTATTTAATACGATTGACACTGGAAATTAGCTTGAATTTTATTTAAAAGTGCAATGAATAATTAATATAATATTTTTCGGAAATACTACATAAGGACAGAAGCCTTGAACATAGCTAAATAGTACAATCAAAAATTCTACAGGATTATAGTTAAAATATCATAAAGAATGAAAAAATGCAGTAAATATTCTTGAATACCAAAATCGATCCATAGGAATTATTTGACAATTGAACTGAACTTTCCCTCAGAGATACATATTAGAAAAATGCACTGATTTCTTTTAATTTGTCATTAGGAGACAATTCTATAATTTGATGAAAAGGTAAATTTTAATTGTGTATAGTTCACGTGAATTTTGAAATTTGCTTTGGATAAATAAACAGTAAATTATACGAATTATAAATGAATATATCGCAAAACTTTTCATACATTGTTAATTGAGTTTTGTTTATAAATGTGACGTCCTACAATATGAAGATATGCCTACAATTTTATGGTAATTTCTTCAAATATTAACGAAAAAAAGTAACTCGATGGTTTTCGGTGCAAAAATCATAGCATTTCTTAAGCCTGTAATTCGACCTTTTTAATTTTCAAAAATCCCTACTTTATTATTAATAAAAGTCTTGGTTTTAATTTACAAAATTTGAATATTTCAAATAAATAACAGTGTCATATGTTCTTTTTTTTACTGTATTTTAAAACAAATTACGGAGCATACATTATTTTAATATAAATTCTTTTCCGTATTAAAAAAAGTATGATGGAAGAAAACCATTATATTATTTCTCACTTTATTTAACTTTATAATTTTGCTGATTTTTAAAACTGTACAAATTTTAAGCGAAATATATTTTTATCAAGTTTTTACAAAAATTTACTGCCACAGTAGCACTTTGGTATTTATATATTTAATTATCCTCACCATGCTTGATATTTGAGATTTAATTATTAATGATTTCACCGCTGAAAAAAATTAATAATAATAAGTAATACTTACTTATTTTACTGACGCATGTGATTGTAAAAGAATTTCGCTAAAATGTTTCGCCTAAATTATTAGTGAAGTGTTTCTCCTAAACTATCACATAAATCTAAGTGAGGAACAAAGTTATATTAAATGTGATAAAAAAAAAGTGTAATGTGATGAACTGGGAAAATGAATAAATAAATAAAAAAAAATTAGCAAGTCGTGTGCGTCTTGTGTGCTAATATGTAGATGATTTAATTACTGTAAATGTTACTAATTTATTGACTGAATCTTAGCACACTGTAGCTGTTTCAGTCGCTACGTATTTCTGATTATTGCATTAATTATGTTAGAATTATGTCCTTCGTCTGGTGTTCTTTTAAGAAACATTTTGTCGCTATTTAGGGTCACCAGGATGTCATAATTACAGTTTAAGCTTAGAAAATAGTACATTGCTTTATTATTTTTAATACAAAGTTACGTAATGGCTGTCTAAATGAAAATAATAATAGTAAAAAATGTTTGATAAATGCAAGGAAAATTTTAAAAATTTATCTAGTATTTCCTTAATTTAAAATTCTTAATTTTAGTTGTTGTTACTTATGACACTTGAACTATCCAAGTTCTCTATGCCTTGGGTATGCGAATTTAAGTCAATGGGGTGCATCTTTCGTTTAATCAAAGCACCACGAAAGAGAAAGTACGACTTTGCTCTTAAAATCCTCCTGTAGATAGCAGCACCAGAGAATCCACTTTAAATTTGAATAATTTTGTAAAGCCACTAAAAATAGTAGCATAAATTTAAATTGCTTGTATCACATACTATTGATTTCCTTTTCAGTTGATGACAAATAATCAATTTTCAATTTTAAGTCTTACTAAACATAAACTGATATTTTCGTATCTATTATTTTTAGTATTTTCGAAATTGTACTCTCTCTAAAGTATAGTGCTATATAAATACTAATATTTGAGCCTCTTCTGTACAGCACTATATCAGTTACAATTGCTCTCTCTTTCGATTTTCTACCATCATTTCGTAGTACACAAAATTTGTTCAATATTCTCGTTAAAATATTCTTCTTTCCAATTATAATAAATAAGTATAAAAATTATGTTGCTTTATTGACTAATATTAAACTTTGTATACAAGAATTATATATTAGTTACAAAATCAAATACCATTTTATTTTTATTTTAGACCCAACGTATGTGGTCGTGGTCCCAGGAGCCAATGTTGTCCTGGTTGGACGAAAAGACCCGGTGTGAATGGACTTTGTCTTGTTCGTAAGTACAATAATATATCATTTTACGTTGAATCAAAAATTTTTGAACGTGAAAAGTAAAATAATAAATAATATGATTTTTATGTGTAAAACGCAAATATATATATATATATATATTAGTCGAATATATTATTATTCCCAAAAAATATTTGCTATCAAATTTTCCATAATATTATATGATGTTGTAAATATTACGTAATGGAAATATTAGTAATTCTCCATTCGCTTATAAAATTTAATAATTTATTATAAAAATATCTAATTTATTAAATAAGCGTATATACATATAATTCATCTTAAAATGCCGGCATAATGTCCTACAACTTTGGTTAATAATTTCAATCACTAACTTTAAACTAGCACATTTTAAGATAGTATATATATATATATATATATATATATATATATATATATATATATATATATATATATATATATATATATATATATATATACAATACACAAAGAATGCAAAATAAAATATAAAAATATATATATATATAATAT
Source organism: Latrodectus elegans (assembly GCA_030067965.1). NCBI lineage: Eukaryota > Metazoa > Arthropoda > Arachnida > Araneae > Theridiidae > Latrodectus > Latrodectus elegans. The sequence continues at coordinate 39,320,038 of CM057822.1, read as the reverse complement.
CCTATATATTTATATTTATGAAACATTTGAGTATGTGCTATATTATTATATTAACTATTTAACAAAGTTTCAGCTTTTGAATCAAAGTTCATATGAATATTTAATATTTTAAGTATAATATATAAAAAATAATATATACTGATCACTTTATCTCAAGCAACATTATTATAGCGTTTTTTTTTTTTTTTTTTTTTTTTTTTTTTTTGGATTATTTTATTATTTAAGGTTCATTGCAGTTATTCAAACTAGAATCTTTACTTTTTATTTTCTGGCGAAGAATGTTTCGCCAATTTCAGTCTACAACTACGTTCTCTTTCATCAGATACGAAAATTCAAATTTCCATTTTAAAATAGGATTTCTCATAATGCTGTAAATAATTATACCAGATTCATTATGTAAGTTTTCTAAATTGGGATGAGAAATAGATATTTCTCTCTTACGTGTAATCAACTGGAAAAATAGAACTCTAAAATCGATTCTGAACATACAGAAACTCAGTAAGTAATTAATTATTCAGAACAAACTTAATTGCCATAACCTTACGCTTGGAAAGTAATGGCTATTATTTGGAGAACTATGACGATTAATCACTATCAACCCAATAATATTAAAATATTCATTTTTCAGAATTCTCTATCATCAGCATCACTGAATAACAATTTGAAATACCATTTCCACATGCTACATAAATAAAAATTTACATCCCTTACGTTTATGTATCAGTTTATATTAATGCAATATCAATCTATATAACTATGAAATCGAACAAAAGTCTTTCGATATACTATTGGTTTTAATATATACTATTGGTCTATTTAATTATTTCTTCCTCTAATTACAAATGAATTTAAAACTTCTTTCAAGAACGATTTATATTTGTACATATTTCTTAAATATCCTTTATTGTTTTTATACTGCATTTATAATCATCTGTCATTTGGACTTTATAATTAATTCCTAAAAAATGGTTTTTAGATATGTTAAAATAGAAATTAATTTTTCTCGTAGAATTTTGTGTTTACTATATAATAATGTTAATCAACTGAAATGCTTCATTTAAATACATTTATAACATATAGCATCTGGACTGTTTGTAAATTTACTAATTGATAACAGAAAGGGGTTTAATTTTATCCTAGTGGAAAAATAAACTTTAAAAGAGATTTTTTTTCATTTTATTGACTTTTTAAACTGACAGTCATACACTGCTGGCCACCGTAAATGCAACACTTTGAAGGAAGCATGCAAATAACTTGAAATTTACAACATGCATTAGCTGGGATGATATATGCAAATGATTAGAATTTCAACGCAGACGCACATCAGGAATGTCTATGGTGCCACTTCTAAGCGCTATTTAATTGAATCCTTTTTCGAGTGATACAAAATTTTAAGATAATGCTTAAAGAAATACTATATCTGCAAGGATTCAAATCACACTATTTTCGCAAATAGTTTCTACAACTTTGATACTTCAGCATTATTAAACACTTCATAAATAAAAAAAAATCTTATTTTGTTTCAGAAAATTTCCAATTACTAATTACTCGTAGTAATAATATTATTTATTATTATGAGTAATTTTTTCAAGAAGGCGATGTTGATAGTTACTCCATTAATTTATTGATTATTCTATATATTAAAATTACGATTACCTACTTAGTGTGTCAGATGCGATGCACTCTTCAAAAATATGAGTGTTTGATGGCATACTTTTCAATAAAAAGACTAATAACTATTTTAAGATTTCTCTAATTCTCAAAACATAACTTCAGATAGATTTTTGAGCATATTGAAAAACCTTGACAGCTTGTAGTGAATTTTCTTTGAAGTCATCAATGGAATCACAAAATGATCACGAAGAGAAGAAAAAAGAAAATATCAAATAACGTAACATTAGATGACTATTGCTTTCTATTAGATTCTTGTCTAAGGTTTATGATATAAAACCCATGACCTACTTACTCATAACTCAGATTATTTCTCTATGAATGTATTCTTCAAATCGTACAATAGTCTTCTTAGTAAATAAATTGGTAAGAATTAAAGCACAAAGAATCGTTGTAAGAGATGATTATTACCATGATATGAGAAAGGTATGGAACTAATATTTTTGTTTCCTTTTTTATAAACTTAGACTTTTAAAACTCCCTCGATTAATTTATTAATCAACTTCTGAATTAAAAACATAAATCTAAATTTCATGACCGATAATATTTCCTCCTTTTTAAAAGGAATCATTACAACAAAGTATTTTTCGTCGTATTTGAGCAACTTCAGCATCATTAAAGTACTGTTTTTGAAAGAAATTAAAATTTAAAATAATTCGAGCAGTGTTGTCTCATGAATCGATATTATTTTCCGAAATTATTTGACAAGCAAATGGTATAAAAACTAGTTCAACCAAATGGGCTCTACTCTAAGCTCAATTATCAATTTAAATTATTAGTTGAACTAGACAAAAATAGAAATGGATTCAAATTTTAAGCCCATAAAATATATATTTATTTTTTGTACTAATTCCATTGGCAATGGTTAAAATCTCGATATATGAGTATACTGTGAACATAATAAATATTTAATTTAAAAATTTATAAATTCCTAAGTTAACTATTGCTGAGTTATAATGAAAATAAAATTAAAAATTATTAAGGTTTATAAATAAAAATAAACGACAAAGATTCGAACAACACCATAAAATCCAAATGAGTAACTAAAAATACTGATTTTAAACAGAAAAATTTTTACAGTGCAACTATTGAAATTCATAATTATAGTATCTAAGGTAAATTTATTATAAAGATTTGGATCAGCAGAAAACATGAAAGGTATAATTCGAAGTACGCAAGTCAAACGCTGATGAAATATATTGAAATCAAACTGAAATTTAAAGAAATGCTTTTAAAAATAACGGCAAAAACAATGCAAAAATCAGAATTAGAAAATCTCTTCGAGCTCAATAAAACCATTAAATTTGCAAATAAAAGTATCAAAATAAAATCTCGGAATGTTTATTGAAATAATGACCTCTAAGTACTCCATAATGATCCAAATACCAGGGTTGCCAAAAAGATTCTTCTCCCTCTGTCTAAATGAATGATAATTTTAAAACATTTTAAAAGTCTTGACACTTTAAAAAAACGAAAAATTTGGCCAAAAATGAAATCACTATGAGATTATAAGATATTTCCACCAAATTTTTTATACCACGCAAATATTATTGTTCTTATAATTCCACGCCGAAAGCTATTTGTAATTTCAAATGCATTTGGAGAATACATTTTAAGGCAGAAATTTTTTTATATGCGTTCTTTATTTAATATATGTATATACATTGCTGGCCACCCACACAAATTGAAACACCAAGGAAGACGAGATATATCACAACAAAAGTTATTTTGTAGATAACATGTTGAACAAATACCAAATGATTAAATTTAGATTTTTGTGAAGTGTGATTCTTGCCAAAATCAGTAGACCGAGTAGCCATTGTTGGAGATCACCGCTGCCACACTACTCAGCATTGATTCAAAGAAACTTTGGATGTGTTCTTGAGATATAGCACACCAAGCAGTTTCTACGCGTTGCCAAGGTTGATCTGGTGTGGCAGCTGGATATGTAATCTGTGTCAATTGATGAGAGGCCATGGACCAAATGTTTTTTTATCGGCAAAAGATTTGGAGAACGAGCTGGCAACGGAAATAATTTAATCTGACGATTGAGACGAAGAACTCTTGGACAATTTGTGCCACGTGTGGTCGCGCATTATCATGTTGAAATATAGCTGTGGGCCATTCCTGAATGTAAGGAAGAACAACTGGCTCCAACACCTAGAAGATGTAGCGCTGACTGTTTAAAGTACCGGCAATGCGTACTAGAGGAGTGCGAAAGTGTTATTTAATTCCGCTCCATAACGTAATACCCGGTGCAAGACCAGTGTGGAGTTGCATAATGCAGCTGATCAGCATTCTCTCTCAACGGTGTTTCCAGACTCGAATGCGATCATCCATCGTGGTATTGCAAACAGAAGCGTGACTCATCAATAAAGATAATTTCATTTTATTCTACAGTCTACATCATTCTTTCATCGCACCATTGGTGGTGGAGACGTTTGTGGTTCAGCGTCAAGACTAGACGAAGCAATGGATGTCTTGCAGACAGATAAATCTGCAGTACGCGCAGATGCTGGATGATGCATTACAGACTGAATTTGCTGTGCTATGGTTCGTGATCTGGCTGAGTGATCCGTCACTCCCATGCGCACAATTTGCCTTTCATCACGTGAAGTAGTGCACTGAGGTGGATGCGATCGAATACCTCGGTTCGCCGTACCCCCCAGTATTCAACAATCACATATCTGCATTACAGTTGTTTGGTTTCACCCAACATGACTACCAGTTTCTCTGTAAGATAATCCACAATCTCGGACCACTTTTCTTCCTCTGTCGAACTCGGATACTTGATCAAAGAATAATCGCTGTTTCCTACAAAGCTAATTGATCGTTTTTTTTTAAACACCACAAGAAAAACACAATTGCCGAACTTGAAATAGTAAAAATCTCCAATCCTTAAGAATACAAAAACAGTGAAATTTCAAAGGGTAAAAACACGATTCAACTAATGTGGTGGAGTATATCTCTTTAATTTGAAAAAATTCAGCTTGAGTATTTAATGAACACACAAATCAGATATCATCTTGATTCGATAATTAATCTCTCTCAATCAGGTAGAATTTCATCATTTCATATCATTTGTTGAAGTTCAAATACCATTTTAAGTGGCATTATTGCTTTATAGAGAAAATTTGAAGAATTACACTGGTCTATAACCCATGTTAATTGAGCATCAGAATGACTCAGTGTTATTTAAGTAACGAGATAAGAAATATCTGTTAAAAATGGCTCAAAACAATATAAAAGGAAAAATTAACGACAATATGCACCTTAACTGCATTACACTTACATTTAAGCATTCAGATGAAGATAAAATCATAGTATTCGCATGATGTCAAAATTTGCATGATAAAAAGAAATATAAGTAGTACCCAAAAATTTAAAAAGAATATTTGAATACAAACCAAACTTACCACGCATAAATTTTCTCCAAAAAAATCAAGCATTTCACTACGATTTAACTCTGACATATGGTAAAAAAAGAATTTAAGATAATTATATTTTTGCGGAAGTAGCTTTTTCAACTAGCCTAAATGTTATCTTTATAGAGAATCTACGGAAGCAGCCAAAGGAATTTATAAAGGAAAAAGAAACCAGCAAAAACATATAATTCTTTTTAAATAAATTTAATAAAATATACAAACTGCCGTATTCAAGAATATAAAAATTTAAAGTAAGGAAACTCTTAAAAGTGCATAAAATATTAAAATTTTAACCGTCTACGTGCAAATATTTAAATAAACTAGACATATATGTTAAGCTCTATTTTAATATTTAATTTATTTGTTCCCGACTGGAAACTTTCGAGCGAAACCTGGCACCACAGATGTATTTACAAGATTAAACTACTAATAGTTAAGCATATTTAAGAACCATTTAAAAAACTTTTATTTGTTTTGTCTTACATTACTTTCTTAACATCTCTCACTAAAACCATTTATTTAAAAATCCTTATTTATAAATAAGCGAATTTTAAATTTTAATGTGGAGAATGACGTTAAATAATGTTAGGAAATTGAAATATTTATGTTTTTATTGAATTTTTGCTTTCAGGTATATATTGCACATTTAATAACAGGAAAAGTATTAATTCAAGGAAAAATATAACAAATTTAAATATCTTTTTAATATTAATTTATAAGAGTAAGTGTTGGTGCAATCTGCAATTGTAAGGTCATGGTGGCTTGATTGGTTAGGATGTCATTCTCTTTTTGGGAGGTAGTGAGTACGAATCCCATCTTAACTAAAGATTTCTCACATTCACCAAAGAATGCTGGGTCACACGTTAAATAGGTTCTTTTTTTCAATATCTTCTAAATGAAATAATACTTCTGGAGTTGGCAGTTCAAGTATTGGGAGCTCTTCTACTTGAATCCCACCTCAAAATTACGAAAACACCCATCCGTCTGCTTCCACTTAACGGGTGGAGACCAACCCTGTTGGCTAGGTATAAGGAACCATACTAATTCAATAGCAATCCGCATCGGTGTTGATACAATCTTGCAGTTCTTCAAGCATTATGTATAATTACTTTATTAGAAGTAATATTCAATAATTTTGAATACAAAGTTATATATAATGCAGGAAAAACATAATTTGGAATCAATGTTTGAAAATTAATATTTGTCCCTCGAGTTTCATCAGTTTTTTTTTTTTTTTTTTTTTTTTTTACATAATATTATCTTTATTGTATTTCGTTAAACATGTAATTCCGCTTAAAAATCAATGTAAGCTGTTGAACATCCATTATGCAAATTCTCGTTGATAGTGTAATATATCCACGTAATGAAAAAGAGGAAACACGAAAAGCACCCACAAATCCTTCAGACATAAAAAGTAGAAAGTCAATATTCCACTCTGGTTCTATGATAATTGTCAGCCGAGGTTGAGGACATCTGAATGGTTAGCGCTTTGACCTTGAATCAATCATTGTTGGGATCCATTCATTTATGCCTTGCTTATTTTAGTGGTTCGAAATCAACTTTAAACTGTATGTCCTAGTCCAATTAGTTCTTACGATGCTGAGTAAATTCTTTTACTATGCGAGTAATCATCCTTATAATGATATCTGTTGTATCTCTAATAATGCTGTCACGTCATACTTACATGTTTACATAACAAGGAAAATTTATATGGCATTAGTTTCCATCAAAACATTAAGCTCTGATATTATTAATTTGTATTCTGCATTTAGAAAGTGTAGTCCAAACGTTTTTATTGCGCATAGCTGCATGATAATGATGGGTAGAGAAATGAATGAGGTAATAAGCAAACCCAAGCAACAACTGCGAGGATCGAATCTCTGGAATCTTATTCTAGGAAAAGCCTTATCCTACGGTTAACCTTTTCCTACGAGATTCCTTAGCAACCCACTTCAAATCGAAATCAAATCTAAATTATTTCCCTTCTAAAAGAAATGTTTTTCAGTAATACTTGTTAAATCTGACAAACATGGTCGCAACAATGCTCTTGCAACTTTTATGTAATTTTATCGTACGCAGACAATATGTGTAAGACAGATTTTTATGAAGAAAATGGCGAACTTTAGAAATACATAATAAATGGAAATTGTCATTTTACCTGTAAATTTAGAAATATATCTTTTAAGACATTGGAAGAGATTAAACTGGCCTTATGTATCATTCAAATTTTAAAATTGAATTGTTCGAGAATTTATTTAAAAAAAGGAGAAGGAGATTTGGAAAATATAAAGAAAATTGCATTGTGAATATCAAATATTAAAATTAACGATGTATGTTAAAATATACAATTATCATACAAAAAAAGATCTTTTACTTGTAATAAAAATCACAAAACTTTAATATATATATATATATATATATATTATTGTAATTATAAAATACATAATTCTCAGTTCGATTAGTAAGTCTTCTAAAAATATTATAAATCAACCTATATACGTGTCAAATTCTAAAGTGAAAACATTATTTTAAAGGTGCACCTTAGGTGTTATTTAAAATTTACTAAATCCATGAATTAAATAGTTTTTCTCTCTTTGGAAACATGGTTCTTTTTGGAACACAAAAGTTAAAAATAGATGTTATTTTTTAAGTTGAGGAAAAATAACTCATAAATTGCTGCTAATACAAAATTCATGTATATTTACGTACCAATTTTACCTAGCTGCTGAATAATTTACATTTTGTTGGGGGCAAAATAAGAATTTGATCAAAAATTTATACGGTCGCACCTGGCTCCTAAGTGAAATTCGATGATAGAAGCACATTTCTCTCTGGTTGTTTACAGTTTACCAAAATATAAAAAAACTAGATGTTTTGCACGTAACTTTATCGATGAAAAAATAGCTCTTGAATTATTTTTTTTCGTATCATTTTAATTTATTTTTAAAATTTCAGAGTCTTATTGCTCTGTTTTCTCTATACTATGATTATTGATGTTATGTTATGCATCATTGTAACTTATATTATTTTCGTGTTTCTTGCATGCCACTTTTGTATTGTATCTCTTACAATATGCATTTTTTGGCTGTGGTAATTATGAACTTTGATTCTCACTAATAATAATAGGCTATGTATATTTATATAATAAAATTGATTGAAATTCCGTCGTTGTGAGTTTAGCAGATATGTCATATCAGATAATATGAGCACTGTTCGTGTTGGTTACAATCACCAATACTCATTATATTCAACAAATACTAAAATTACTTGCTAGAATTATTTTATAAAATTATATTACAATTTTGAATAGTAATTTGGTAACATTTTGTAACTTAAGCAATGCTGCCGCAATTTTTCCGCATTACGTAATTTAATTTGCAGATTGATTACGATACTTCATAAGGCTTTATTTGTATTTATGACCTCATTTTTATCAAATTAGTTATAAATCGTCATGTTTTCATAAAATGTATGTGTAAAATCGTTACATCAATACATTTCTTCATGTTCATTTATGTCGTTTGATTGACTATTTTTCAAATCATATGCTGCATTTATTTATGAAAAGATGTCAATTTGGAATTCTGCTTAGGTAATCTTAAATAAAACAGATATTCTATATCCTTGTTTTGCATTTCAACAGCATCAATTTGTGTATAACCTAAACTTTAGTTTATTTTTCATGCCAAAGACAATTTTTTGTCTCTGGACTAAGATTATAAAATCTTTGAGAGTGTTTTTTTTTTAATTACGTCCTTATGTTGGCTCTTTCGAGCTTAATAAGTCTTGCAGTCCAATAAAGAAAAGAAATATCTCCAGGAGTGGAGAACGTCTTGAAATGTGTCCATCGGGCTTCCTGGAGGGCAGAATATTTCCAAAGATGCTCGCCATCCATGTCAACATGTTCCCTACATAAAATGCAGTTGGGTGAATCCACAAGCCCTATGTGATATAGATGTTTCTGGAGAAAATCATGCCCAGTAAGTAACCTGAAGCAGGAGACCCCTATAGATCTAGGTTGATCTCTGGGGATACATGAGGTCAGCAGGGTCCTCCAAGAGACATCAACTGCTTTCTCTTTGTAATAAATTTTTCGCTGGTGAGGCATGACCCATTTTAGAAGGAGTTTGACATTTCTCAAGCCAGTAGGAGTATCTGGAAGGTTTAAAAAAGAAGCCTCTTTCGCGAGATTGTCTGCTTTTTCATTACCAGGCAAGCCGCAATGGCTAGGGATCAATTGTAAAGTAATTTCTTTTCCCGCAGACAGTAAAGTGTTAATGGTAGTCTTACAGTTAAATTCTATAGATGTAGGTAGGAGAATATAATTTGCCACTGTATGAATGGCAGCCTGACAGTCAACAAGAAGAACAAATTTCATTTCCGAGAAATCTAAAATTTTTTGGAGAGCCATGTAAATTGCATACATTTCTCCATCAAAATTGTCAGACTTTTTCCCCAAAGGCTCTTTGAGCTGGAAAAATTTGGAGAAGACACCAGCTCCCGCTCTCCCAGTACTTCTCTCAGCTGATCCGTCAGTATAAATGTGCATCCAGTTGTCGAGTGGGTATCTCTCAGTAATAGTAGCAAGAGCAGCAGCCCTGAGTTCTGCCTGAGAGGAGACTCTCAGGGTGTAGTGTAACAGGCCTCCTCGTGGTGCACCCTGAATAACGCTAAATCTGTTACAGACTTCGTCTTTCTCTTGCAGTCTTTTTCTTTTATGAAGGCATCTTCAACTTCTAAAAACTGCACTTTTAAGTGCAAGAATAACACCAGTCTAAAAGTAATTTTTTGGAATGCTGGTGGCCTTACTCAGGACAAGTTCTCTGAGCTTTTAAAGTCATTGTCCATCAAGTGAAACCAGATGTTGTAGGCATTGCCGAAAGTGATTCTGCTGCCGATAATTTAAAATACTTTCCAATTAACCAGTATCAGTCTTTCTCTTTGCCACGGTCAAGACAAATAGCCTCTAGGATTGTAGATTTTGTAAAACGATCCCTTATAGCTGATACATTAATCTTTGAGAGTAAACAATGTCATATTTATTTATATAACTATTCATCTCAATAAGCTTATTTTAAATGACTTTTTTGTTCTTGTTTTTAGTAACAGGTTACTTATACAAATTGAATACATACATATAAAAAAATAGTCAATAATTAATGACAGCCATAATTTTTATTTTTTATTTTGGAAATAAAAGAAGAATTGTTCACTAAAATATCATGACTATGTCCCAAACCTTTATGGAATAAATTCCAAAACTGCTTCCAAATTCCAAGTAGAATCCAAATGTGAATTTTAAATTATTAATTATTATTTTCCGTTTTTGGATGGACAAATGTCGATGGCCGTTTGTTTCCTAACAATTATGGCGATGGACGTGTGTCGGTTTTATTTACGTCTAAAATTCAATTTAAAAAGTTGTTAGCAAATGCTTACTTTCATAGGTTTGTGCATCAAACAAATTTTAGAAGACCTAAATATCCTATAAAGATATCAAGACAAGCTTCTTTTTATGTTAGTTACAGAAATCATGAAATTATCGTGTTTTTCATCGGTATTACATATTGAAAAAACTACTGAATAACTAATTGTAGTACAGTATGATAACAAAAATATCGAAAATACAGTGTTTTTTATACTTGCATTTATTTTTCATAAAAAGAAATCCTTTTGTGCTTTTCCACCAGCTCATTTCGAGTCCGACACTTAAAGAAAATAAATTAGCATTGCATATCTTTTGTTCGGGCTTAAAATATTTTACATATTGATGTATTCTTATTGTCACATGCTGAATCATCAAATCATGCTGTTCATCACTTCTACAGAATATTTAGTATAGCTCCCATGACCTAGGCACAGGGAAGTTCACTGGCAACAACTTCTACAAAGTTTTGAGGACTCTATTAAAACAATTTTTTTTCACATTAGTTTATCTATGAATTTAAAATATATAATTCACAAATTATACCACTAAAATTCACTCCAAAAACAATTTTGTTTTTCTTTTTAATTTCTTAAAATAATTCGTGCTGGCTTCAGTATACTGGTTACAGTAATTTTACTCGTAATCAAAAGCTTGGTCTAACTAGTTTTAAAATCCAATCATTAAAGTTGATTATAAAATCAAAATTTATCAGAATCAGATTTTCTTAAAACATATTTTAGTTATTTTGAGAACAAGCTGAAGTCATTATAGCTGTATCAGGCAAAAATGGTTTCTAATTTAGCATACAATTTTTTTTATATTTACAAAAAACTACGAAATATAATATAATCTTAATTTCGAGATTCAAACACTTTTATTCCCATAGTGAATTGCATCGTGTGAGTTGGTTTGAAGAAGATGACAATGTGCCAAAATACTATAAAGTTATATTATTTTTGTGTAATCAATGTGACGGTTAAAATCCGGAAGCAGTTAGAATATCTTTTCGAATCACTGCCTGCATACTATCTGCATTATAGCAACGGACTAGACATTAATTCTTTTGAGAAATGTTAGTTCTATTTTGCATTTAATTTCATATAAGAAGAAATAGATTGAGAAAAGTACTTGTACACTGATTACAAAGAAGAAAATTATATTTATATAGTTAATCATAATATATATACATATATATATGAATACAGGTAATCTTTTTTAAAGTGGCAGTGTTTGGAGTGCCCTGTAGCGCGATCTTATCGCCGAAACGACACCAAACTTGGTATTTAGACAAATCAAAACATGGAAGGAAAAGTTTAGTTCCAAAAATTGCTGCTAAGACATTTTGTGGCGCTGCTGTGGCTTACAATAACGAAAATTAGCATAAACAGGTATCAAAGAAAATGCAAATGTTGTGCGATGACAGCGCTAGTAATAGGGGCTATAAAAGCATGTAGTAGACAGCTCCTACAAATAATCTCAGCAAAAGTAAACGAGCTTCATTGTCTGTGCTTCTCACATTACCAGAACGTGGGTTACTGTAGTACTGAAGTCGCAGTTTTCCAGTTGAATGACCGCCTTGGTTCCCTGACTATACGATTTTTGGCTCTGGGGTTATTTGAAATATCAAGTTTATGCTGGTGGAATATCAAATTAGTCTATTCTAAAGGACAATATAACAAAGACATTACGGATTATCCCTCGTAATATGCAACGTATGGTTCTGGAGAACAATGTGCGCATAATGCACGATGTTATTTCTGAGAGCTGTGCTCACATTGAACATTATCTAATTCCTCACCGGAGAAGTTAATGTTTTGAATAAACAATAATAATTTAACTGTACGATTGAATGTGTTAGCATTTTTCTTTTCTCATATTTTATACATAGTAAAACGCCAGAAAATGCCAAAAAATTTTTTTCTTGTCATGATTAGTCTAAATTCCAAGTTTGGCGCAATTTCGGCTATCAGATCGCGCTACAGGGTGCTCTAAACACTGTCACTTTAAAAAAGATCACCCTGTGCATCAGAACATTGATTTCGAACTTCAAAACCAAGAAAGCAATGAGCACCAAGTACTTCTGCCTGGACATTTTTTGCTTTCGAAGCCCAAATTTCACTGTAATTGGTTGCATAGATGGAGACACGGTGACAGAAGGTACTGAATGCCAATGGAGATAACTAAAAATAGGCTAATTTTTTTTTAGATCATTTTTACTTTTGGCAATTAAAAGCAGCAAGAACTTCTAAGGTCATTTTATAATTTAATTGCTATAGAATAGATAATATTGTGATTATATTATTTCATAATGTCTTTACGCTAAAATTTAATAGGTATTAACTTTTTAATCAAGTTGAATTTTTTAATCATTTGTTTGATAAATATCTCATATTATAAATGAAATTCTTTATTTTATAATAAAATTCATCATTCATTGTTGTTTTGTCATATTTTAAAAATTTGTGATGTTAACGTTTTTATGAAAGAGAATTTGTTATATAATCTATACTTAGTAACATTTATAGAAAAAAATTCGGAAAAAAACACATTCTTCTCTAATTCTTTAGATTTATTTATAGCCTACAGCAATTTTTTGTCAAACATTTTTATATTCTTTATATATATTTAGTTATATTTTGTTATCAATCATTTTTATATTGTTGTTTTGTTTTCTGTAAATAAATATAGATTTATGTTTAGTTAAAACAAAGATACTAAGAATGGAAACAACAAATTTATAGAATATAATCTTTTGTTTTCTTTTTGAAAAATATCAAGTATAAAATAAAGAAACAAAACAGTGATGAAAATAATATTTTTTTTCACATCAAAAATTTGCATTTAATGTGATAAAAATAAAATTCTTACAGATTTAAAAATCACCATAATTCTGTATAATTTTTTTCAAGTTAGAAGCATAAGTATTTTATTTCCTCCAAGCTTTATTTTATTTAAGTATAAAAACTAATTAGTAAAATGTAAATAAACAAATAAACTGTGTGTTATAATAACTTATTATATCATGAAAATCGGATTTTTTTCATTACTATAGTTTTACACAGTATTAAATTTACACACTTTTATTTAGAATTTATTTCTTCTGTTATGCACAAATATGGTGATTTTTTAAATGTTAATTTATATAACTATTCTCATGTTTTAAACATATTAATACATTTTTAAATAAAAATTATTTTATTAAAACAAAATATTTGTTTTTACACATTATTAGATTACATTTTCTTTGGTAAAGAAAATTTTCCGACAGAAATGTTTCAGCTATAATTTATTTTATTCTTTCTTATATATTGAGCTATAATTACATATATAATCTTGTCAAGCATAACATTTATTACTATGATAAATTCAAAATAAAAGACATATTTCTTGTTGATTTGGAATCTGGAATGGGGAAAATAATTTTCTTATATTTTATCAAAATTTAAAAGAATCATCATTTGTATCTTAACTATTGTTTTTTCTGATTTACATAAATAACATTTATACATGATCAATAAAAAAATAAACTTGATATATGTAAATAATATGCCATTCATCTATTTCTATAAAGTTTTCTAATGTTTCTATTTCATTAAAAAAAAATTATTTAAATGATGCATGTATACATATTTTAAATTTTTAATAAGAGTCTTTAAATAATTTATTCCCTCTTGAAGAAAATTGATTTTCTGATGAACTCGTTTGTTAAGAAATTCAAAGAGTAACATTGTATTTCACCTTTGTAAATGCACACACATATACATATGTGTCTAATCATATGCAAACACTTTACTATATTTATTTCTTAAAATATGCTCATTTTCAATTAAAAATTCTAATATTGATGCAATAGCATTACATGTGTGCGTCTTTAAACATCAAATATTTACTATCGTTAATAAATTTACTCAGTTTATAAATATTTCATGCGACAAAATTATATTAAATGTATACACATTTATATTTAGTTTATTTTTAAACAATGTCACAATACTATATTGAAACTAATTTGTATGTTTTTAGGTTGATATAACGTTTATGAAACTTAAAAATTGCGTATTATGATCATTTTTATTTATCTTTAATTGAGAAAAGTAGAATATATATATATTTAAAATTTTAATGTGAATATCTAATACTAATATATATGTGGTAAAGCATAGATGAATACTACGTTCTTTATCCTGTATTATTTTGCCATTCGCTGCATGAACGAGCTTCAACTCTCCAAAATAACGATATTATATATATATATATATATATATATATATATATATATATATATATATATATATATATATATATATATATATATATATATATATATATATATATATATATATATATATTAATGTTTTAATTAAAAAATTAATTCTTCTAAAAAAATATAACATTACTTTATAAATTTATTATACCTGCAATTTTCATTCATTTAACTGCAAACTAAATAAAATTAATAATGAATATAAAGCTGTAAATAAATATATATGCTGAATCCTAGGGATGGCGAGCCACTGGCACGCGTGCCACAAGTGGCACGTTTGAAAATTTTGATGACACGCACCAAAATAAAATTATTTTTTATAAATTATATTTTTTAATAGAAATGAATTAAATATTATTAATTTATACTTATTGATCTATGCTTATATCATTATTAATTATCTATATAACTATTAATCTATACTAATATTAATACATAATTTATGATATAAATTTGTGGTACTGAATACTTGTCTTAGTATGTTAATTAGAATTTATTTTATTATTAAAATATCGCATGAATTTTCTCGAAGTATAATATAAAGATGCGCATTAGATAAAAAAAAATTGTGTATCCAGTTTCGCCTTCTAATGTTATTGCATGTTGCAACCGTCGCAGAGCTCGAATCAGATGACAGACTTAATCATTTTTAGTAACCATCGTCTTTGAAACTTTAGTGACTTGTTAAAAAAATATAACCATTCATTGTAAATATAGATATAGAGTTATTTAATGTAAACATTTTTACATACTACTTCAAATTTTATATTCTGCATTCGTTTGCAAGAGCATATTACGCCACGATTGAAGTTTTAACCTGTAGCAACCTTAAGGTATTAAATGTTACTACACTTATAATTTATTTTTCTTATTTTTGAGCAATAAAAGTTTTTAATATTATGAGAAATTATTTTATCATTAAAAATCAGGGTAAAATATAGAAATAATTAGTAAAATTACCTTGAATTAATATAATATTTTTTTCTTTTGTTAGCAATATTTTAAGTGCTTTAATATGTGTGTGACGAAATATGCTCTTGCAAATGATTGCAGAATAATTTTTTTTATTTTATAATAATATTTTTAATATATGTGTTTTTAAAATTATTTATTTTATAAAATAAATAAAATTACAGAAGATGATATTATAACTACATGGAAGTCAATTCCTAACACGTTTAATTGTTAAAGAATATTAGCAAAGGCAATTTTATCAATATTTTCATCGGGAATGTGAGTCTGTATTTTCAAAATTATATTTTATAAAAAAATAAATATAGGAATAGAATGACGAATGAGTCGAGCTCTGCATGCGTATTTTTGAAATTAACAAAATATAAACCAGATATTAAATCTTTATCATCTTGTGTACAGCA